>BMAO01036272.1:0-272273 GCA_019973975.1 Trichonephila clavata
CCACGGCGCGGGGCTGCTTTAATATATACACATAAAGCAGGGCTATCGCACGATGGATTCGGGTGAATTTCAAATTATAACTCTTTGAGAATATAGTATTGGACATTAAGTTAGGAGAGAAAAGTTAAATTGTGCGATTCTATCATCAATACTCAAAGTGGGACGAGTAAATAGAGACTATTGGCGTACCTAAATGTTTATGAAATTTAAATAAATTCGACGCTTTTGATATCTCTGAAGATTTATACCGTTCTCTGTGAACAAACGAACCGAACAATCTAAGCATCTAATTAGTGTGCACATATTCATAAGATTTGTTGAACTGGTCTTACGGTAGAAAAATTTTTTGCAGTACCGAGGTGAGAGATAAAAAGTGTGTGATTTCTTTTTAATCAAAAATTCCTACGTGATTTTTTTGCTTTGTTAAAAAAAAAATACTTCACTCTTTTGGTTTTTGTATTTGTAAATACATACACAGTAATGCAAAATTTGAAAACTTTATGAGAAAGAGTTTTTAATTTTTTTTTTAATATGTGATGTATTTAAACGGTAAAATATATGTCATAGTAACTTAACATGAATTAATTTTAGTTTCTATTAATTTTTTTTGTCTAATCTTTATAATATTCAAGCTAGTTAAGTAAAGTATTCTCTCCTTTTAAAGTATATTTGGAATCCGAAAATCTCTGTAATTTCTTTGTAAACTTTCAGAGAAAGACGCGTAAAAAATATGTTTCATTCTTTAGCGTCACAGTTATTTAAAGAGCGTGTTATAAATACGTAACCACAAATTGAATTGAAAGAGTAAAATTACGAGAATAATCAGAAAAAAAAAGGTTACAAGCTTCAGCATTGGAAAACTACATAATGTGGAGAAGTTTTGCTTCTCCAGAGTGAAGACAAATGGCGCTATTTGTCATACAGTTGGTTTGCGGGTAGATAGGGAAAGTTCACAGACGGTTTGGGACGATTAAAATTGCAAGAGCTTAGGAAATTTGTCTCGTTTGGAGTGCTAGCAGTGATTTGATTTTTATGGGCAAAGAATGTACCCGCATCTAATATTCACAGTCGAAGTTTATGGTGAAGAAGCAATACGCAGTCAATATGTAGCGAAATGGTGTCACTCTTTTCAATCAGGCAAACAGGATGTCGAAACGCGCAATATGGCAGGGAGCGGCCGGCCAAGTTCTTCAACGACATAAACTAACATGGCACGAATTGATGAAGTGATTCAAAATTATCGGCGGTGAAATCTCGTATGCTGGGAGTGAGCTATGGCAGCGTGCAGCATATCGTTTCTGATGTGCTGCGATATTCTAAAACAGTGCTGTGGAAACATCCGTCGAGACCTGGCTCAATGTGAACAAGGACCATATTTCTAACAAGACGGGTTAAACAAGTTGGTCCTGTGTTCTGATAAATGTCTAAATAGACTTGGTGTATATGTCGAAATGTGATAGACGTATGCCTCTTAATTTCCTTTTGTATTTTATGTCTATTGTTAATAAATATTTCTTTATTTGACGTGTAACCTTTTTTTCTGATCACCCCTCGCAAATAATTTCCAAACTGAAAAATGTCCTATGTGTTTTGAAATAACATTAAGAAATGCAGATATATGCTATTCGCTTGTTTGACCAAGATATTCTAGCGATCATCGTCACGGACTCCTTGCCATCGTGTCATGAATTTAAACCTAGTGCCACGGAGAGAATAGAGGGGCTCCAATTCTTCACATCGGCATGGTGTGGAATTTAGGAGTGTGGGGTGTCAGCTCAGGTGTTGTCCTCCTCAATTGACCGTGGTTCAATATTACAAGGTCAGTCACCGTTAGGTATCGTGTCGCTTTATAATATGATGTTAAAAACATTAAATCATTCGTTTTTAAAAGTACTGATAATACAAGGGTGATCAAATGAAAAGGTACGAAACGACACGGTGGGTACAAATATAGACTTTATTCAAAATATACACCATGGGCCTGAGCACAACGATCCTACTGATGAACAAGCCACAGGATTCCTTGTTCCCAGAATTCATGTGGCTGTGACGAGACCCAGTCCTTCACAGTGTCCTTGAGTACGTCGTCCGAGTTGAAGCGCTTTCCTTTCAGGTGTTTCTTCAGTGGACCAAACACATGGAAATCGCAGGGTGACATGTCCGGACTGTAGGACGGATGGTCCAACGTCTCCCATTGGAACTTGTCCAGTTCCATTTGTGTGACTCTGGAGACGTGTGGACGCGCGTTATCATGGAGCAGAACCACACCCTCCGTGAGCAGCCCCGGTCTTTTGTTCTTGATGGACCTGCGTAGGCGTCGGAGTGTCTCACAGTACACATCAGAGTTAATGCTTTTTCTGTGCTCGAGTAATTCTGTGCTCGCATCATTTGGATGCCGCTTTTTATAAGAGCCTTTGCTCTCTCCTGCGCATGCGGGCACCCGCGCATGATCCGATCCCAGTCAGAGTCTCCAATGGCATCCCGAGATGTCTCGCTACATTCTCCCTTGGCGGAATATGCAAATATTTAACTGTTTCATTTTTTATGTCATTTCGTACCTTTTCATTTGATCACCCCTTGTACATTTGTTATTGAAAAATTTTTAATGAGTTCAAAATTAGGATTTAGTAAGTATTTATAACCAGACACATAAGTGAAAAATCAATAAATGAATTTTAATGGAGAGAAGGTATTTTTTCCTAAGTTAGGGAAGAAAACAAATAAAAGAGATTGAAAAAAAAATCAAATTTGAAATAATGTATAAAATTTAATTTAGCTGCAATGTAATATCTACAAGGAATTATTAAAATGAAAGTGTCTATATTATTTATATAAAACAAGCTACATATTAATCGTTTTAATAAAAAAAATATTCATCCCCGTTTATGTAGTATTTTATCTGTGATATTTGTATAAATATGTTAAAGTCTAATATCAGTTTCATGGAAAAAACAGTATAATTCTACGAGAGATAAATGTTAGGAAAACAAAAAAGATAATACTTTTCTGAAGAAAAACGCACATGTTTCTATTTTATAAATATCTTCTTAATTTTGATAATTATGCAGTAAAAGCTTACAGACACACATACAAACAAAGATGCAGTCTAGAACTATATTCATTGAAAATTTTTCCCCCCAAGAACTTAATAACTGGAATTGCATGCACAACTCCTTTTTTATGGGGGGGGGGGTTAAGATATCATTATTTCTGCGTAAACAAATGTACAACGAATTATTAATAGGTTCATGGTTAAGCTGTGGTTGCTTCTATATAAGATTTAAATTGTGCAACTAACTGTATTAGTAATGAAAACGGTTTCTTATTTTATTTAAATTTGGTTAATTACAATTAAAATATTAAATATCGTTGATTTGTTTGATATATTTTTTTTAGTAAACGACAATTAAGTCTGTGCTGTTATACAAAAACTTCTTCATTATAAACCATGCCGAAGTGGGGAAAAAATTATCTTCTTTGCATTTAAAAAAAAATCATACTGATGCATACAATATTTTTTCTTGCCTACTTTCATCATTCTTATTTTCCCGTCTTGGTGCATGATTATTGTAATAAAAATTAAAACTTTGAAACCAATTAAATATTTCGTAAGAAAGAAATTTTAAAAAATTAATGAATAATTTAATTTAAATTCTTTGCAAAAAATATCTTTATGCAAAGTGCTGGGGAAGTCGAGTCATTTCTGGTCATGAACTCGCGGAAGCCGTTGCTTCTGTCGAGTCATAGTTTTGAGACATAAAGCCATTGAATACCGCCTGATGTACGTTAATTCTATTGGAACTCAGAGTCTTTATGAATGATTTGGTATTATAGAGGGTGGAATATCATCTGAAGTATCGTCCTTGTCATTTAATCATTGTAAGAATTACGAGGTGCATCGACAATAGCCACCTCGAGTTTCTTCATAGTGTAACGTTAACAATCTTCTAAGCAGAAATCTACAAATTGTAAAATGAATATATATAACGAATAGGTACTTGATAGCATTACATTAAATATTTAGATCTATTAGCAATGTTTATCAAGACCTAAATTAAGCTGTATCACAATATATCAATTTGAATGAAAAAAAATAAAAAACCATACTTACGAGTGTAGTGTATGCATCACCTTTAAATTGTTTACACACAGACACAATAATATTTAGTAAATTAAATATATTTTTAAAAAAAATTCCAATGTTTGTACACAATTGTCACAAAAATTCATTACATTATTCTAATCTTAAGTTTTAAAAACTCAACAAATGCTTTATGTGGTGACGTCAATTTTGTGTTTAAATTAGGATTTATTCAGATTCTAGCAATTTCTTCTGGACATATTAAATTTTAATTGACGATATTTGTTTATTTCAGCGTTTCTCAAACTGTGGGATGCGCCCCCTAGGGGTGTGATAACCCTACAAGAAGGCCCGAACATATCGAAAAAAAAAGATTCAAAAAATTAATTTACTTGAATGAATTAAAAAAATATTTTCTGACATAATAAAAAATACCCATTTACACTGATATAATTTATACATGAGTGAGTGAGTGAATATTAACGTCGCACTGATTAGCAACACGAGGGCTTTTGGCGACGGTCCGCGTAATTTTGAACGCGGACCCAAGTGACGCGAAGGACACCTGAGCTGGCACCCCTTCTCCTAACTACCACACCAACGGGAGGACGTTGAGCTCTCGACAGATTTAACGTGCATCGCTCCCCTACACGGCGGATCTTTAGTGGTACTAGGATCGAACTCATGACACGCTAGCCATGATCCGATGCCTAGACCACTCGGCCACCGCGGCCGTATAACTTATACATATCTTTTAATGTTACGTCATCTCCATTTCAAGCCTATTTTTAGTCCTATAACCAAATGAAAAAAATACTTTGTTATATTTGCTGTAATCCCATGAGATGAGAGATTTTTTTACTACGTTTTCTTTTTAAAACTAAATACTACTTTTTCATCGAAAAAACAAAATCCAGGTCTAGAGGAAAACTGTAGGAAGATAAGAAATTCATCACTGTCTTTTAGGGAAGTTGTAAATAATGTATTTTTGTCGCGCTTTATTCCATATAAAAGAGTTTTATGGTATTTCGAAAAGCACGGATGATTGGAGGATTATTTTTATGAATATTCTGAAACACACATAAAGCATAATGAAAAACGTTTTGCACAATTCTTTTTTAGAACTAACATCCATATTTTTATATCAAAAACACTTTTAACAGGAGAATGTTCACGCAAGGAGAAAAGTAACCCCAGGCTCACAAAATCGTGAATTCCGGGAAAAATGTTTATTTTTTTTACCAATGACCATGACAGTATCCTCCTATATGACAGTCTTCAGAGGCACCAAAATGTATTTGTCACATATCACCCTCTTTTTTGGAGGTGGCAATCGTTTCTTTACAATCTTACGGTTCTTGTTTTCACGGAGTTCCCCCCACGATTACTTTTTTTCGAAATATTTTCTATGAACCTGATATATTTCCCCCCTGCGATAAATGCAAATGAGCAGAATATATAAAAAAGAAATGAGCATCTGTGATCTCTGTAGAAGGAAGTTGAAACGGATGAAGCAAGGGAAGAACCTGCTGAAATAATGCATGTTAATCATGACAGCGAAAGTAAATTTGAGAAAAGCGATGAACATGAAACAGAAGGAAAATTTTCAAATGCTACCTAAAGAAATCCATCAATATAAATATGAAGCCTTAAGTGTACCACATGACAAACTTCGCCCTGTCAAAAAGACACAAACAAGAAAAAGTTCAGCATGCTATTTGTCAATCATCAAAAGACATTAAAACTACAATAACTTGGACAAAATATGACAGTATTGCCTGCAAAAAACATTCCTATTATGTTTGCGAAAAGTGTCTGTGATTTGCGTTCTTTATTAAGGTCTCGCTCATTTAAAACATTTTAGTTCAGTTTTATTCGATGTTTTCTTAAGTTACCAAAGAAAAATTGAAATTCCTTGAAAGTAAGTAAGTATACTTTCTCTTAGTTAAATTATTCACTAGGATTGTGATTTTTATCGTGTACAATAAAAATAATTATTAAAAAAAGGATTCGGGTGACTCAGTCACACCGCGTGACCATTAACGTTAATATCGAGTGCGCCCCTGCCGCCGGGTTAAAACATGTTGGTCTTCTTCCCTTCAAATATTAAACAACAACACAATTATTCTTCAGCAGAATTTTACATTATTTTTCATTATTTAACATTAAATCTAAATGCTAATTCTGAGAGCTTAAAATTACAGCTGATTTCGCCAAAGAGTTGCAGCTCATAGACTGTAACTGGGGCAAAATTGTTTCTAAACATGGTTTTTACGATCTCAATTGCGGCTGGCGAAATAAGCTCTATTCGACAACAGTGTGAGGCTTTTTACATCTGGCTATTTTGTATGATACTTTGTAAGATGTAAGTAAATTATTTTCATTCACATACAACGTTTTTTTAAAAATGTTTTTTGTTCTTTATATGATTTTAATTTAATTTAAAGAACTCTTAGGCTTGTTAATATACTCACCATGAAGCGTTTCCAAAGGTCTTTTAAGTTTATTAGGTTTCACATACTGTCTTCTACCAATATATTTTTTAACAAACAACACATATATGTATTTCTTCTCCATTTACTTTAGTTGTGGCAAATCGAAAATTCAAATACTCTTGAGAATACTTACTTGATTTAATTTCCGGAACTGTGCTCTTCTGTGCACTTGCTGATGCTTTATTGTCGTCGAATGTTCGCTTACGACTTACAAATTTATCCATGTTTTTGTTAATCTACTGCCATAAATACTTAATACCGTGAATTACAACTGAAGCGCGAATTATAAAATGTACATTCTAGGTAGGTTCGGTAGCTATAGAAGCATCGACTCGACCAAGACTAACTAGAATTCTACGAGGTACAGCATTTTTAAATGTTTTGCCCAGACGTCCGATAAGTTGCCTAAACTCAAACAGACGTTCGCGAGAATGCTATATGTGCTGGATATGATAGGGAGCAATATATACCATACACTATTTTTTAATGACATCTCTACTTTTAGAAATAGATGATGGAGAATACATATTTTTAATTAAATTTGATTTTGTAATCTGCTCCAATTTAAAAATTAGCGAAAGGAGAAAAAAACCATAATAATTATTATATTACTTAAAAGTAATATGCTTAAGATATATATTATTTTTAAAAAATCATATAAAAAATTTAATACTTACCTTGTTTTTTTGTACGGTTTATAATTAAGTTCGTATTGTAGCTTTAGCGCCAAATGTATTATTATTGCATTCAATATATAATTATTGTGTAAGGGGGGAGCGATGAAAATTATGATTGAAAATTGGGTCGCCAATAGTGAAAGTTTGAGAAGTATTGGTTTATCTTTAAACTATGATTCTATCGTGATATCGAAAAACTAGGAACGCTAATAAAGATAAAATATATATTTTAATTGGTAGTGAATTCCAACATGAACTCTATCAGTTGCATATCAAGTAACTCGTAACATTATGCTTGTCACATATTTTTGTAAATTAAAACGAAGTTACGCATGCAAATTAGTTGATACATAACGCATATAGTGCTTTTTCTGTTTATTTTACTATCTATATTTATAACGTAATGAAATTAGTTTAAAAACAAAATTTAAGTAAACCTTTGAGGCCGTGTTTGGGGTTCAAGCATCCTCCCATTGGTGTGGAGTGGAAGTTAAGAGTGGAGGGTACGCCAGCTCAAGAGTGTCGTCCTCGTCACTTGATCGTAATTCAGAATTACGAGATCCGTCGGCAATAGCCCTCGTGTAGCTTAATGTAAACAACGTAAAAATACATTTACTAAAGTAAACATTGTCCCCAAAATGCTACGTATCCTATTTACATAAATTGAAACTCTTATATTGAAATTCAGTAATAGTTTAACGTTCTATTTAGAATTGCATGCATACAAGCGTTAAACATATTTCCAATAAAAATTATGCATTTAATTTTAGACTTAGCTTCTGAAAATTCATAATTAATCTACAAATATCAGTGCTGGTGGTTGATCTGATGAATATTCTGGAAATTAATCTTTTTTATTTCCTTTATATTTCTCGTTTTTCAATGTTAGTTTTATTAGTGTCTGCTCATTAAGAATACACGAATCGATTGTAGATGTAAGAAAATGGAAGCAATATTTTTTAATATCTACAGAGGAATAGTACAAATACTAATCTTTCAAATCTGATAATGTTTTAGGGAAAGTACAAAGTTCAGTAACATTAATATGACAACATATAAAACGCTAGAGTAACCACTTTTTGCAGTGGAAACCGCTATGAGATGTTCAATAGAAGTCAGTCAGGTTTTGCAAATGTTCTCAGAGATTAGTAGCAATTCCCTGACCAGATTGTATTAGGTTGCGCGGTAAGGAATCAAGGGCGTGAAGGTGATCCCACACATTCTTGATATAGTTTTACTATGGATAATTAGGTTGTCAATGGAGTATGATAATCTCATCTAAGTGCTCTTCGAATCATGTGCGTGCACTGCGGGCTGAATGGCACGTCGCATTGTCTCACTAATAGATGAAAGTGCGTAAAAAAAATCGTCTTTTTAGACGGGACTATTGCCCTCAAGGACAGATGTGTAGTCTGTTGATTCCTTGTAGTGTTATGAAAATATTCCGCAAACCATATTGCGTCTTCCTCCATCTTTGAACCTCCTAGAAACTGTTATAGAACTTAATTTTTCAGATGTTTCACGTCTGATACACCAGTATCTACCTGCCCGATGAAGTATAAAGCATGAAAAAAAAACCGTTTACAGCCTTTCAGCGGATGTATAGCTGTGGTAATTGCATGCAAATTGCAGCCTTTGTCATATTGAACAATAATCAAAATAGGGACATTAACCAAGTGCCCATTAGGGATGCACATACACTCATGGTATCCTTTCGGTTCATCTGCTCGATAGTTGTATGTCTATTCGCCCGAACGCATTACCGCAGTAATCGCTCACTTTTGTAATCTATGGTCTGTGGGGCACCACAGTGATTTTAGATACTGCCCCTTTTTACCATGTACGAGGGCGGTCCGATAAGTACTTAGCCTACCAATGAAAAAACAAAAATTTTGGAAAAAATGCAATTTATTTTTCAATAAAATCTCCTTTTAGTTATATGCACTTGACCCAGCGATGCTCCAACTTCTTTAACCCGTTTGGAAAAAAAAGTTTTCTCGAGGTCTGCAAAATAGGCCTCCGTGGCGGCAATTACTTCCTCATTCGAGTGAAATTTCTGCCCGGTGAGTGACTTTTTTCAAGTTGGGATACAAAATGAAGTCGCACTGGGCTAAAACTCGAGATTACGGTGGATGGGGCAGCAGTTCGTATCCCAATTTGATCAATTTAGCCGTGGAGAGTGTGGAGCTGTGAGCCAGTGCATTGTCTTAGTGGAAGATCACTTTTTTCTTCGGCAAATGGGGCCGTTTTTTTTTTTAATTCGGCGTCAAATCGGCCCAATAATTCGACATAGTACTGCCCTGTGACTCTTTTGCCTTTCTCCAGGTAGTCAATGCATATCACACCTTGCGAATCCCAGAAAATGGTGGCCATCATCTTTCCGGCCGATGGGACAGTCTTCGCCTTCTTCGGAGTATGTTCACCTGGTAAAGTCTACTGTTTCGACTGTTCCTTGGTATCTAGTGTGGAACCATGTTTCGTCGACTGTCACGTAACGAAGCAAAAACTCATTCGGATTAAACAGCACCAAACACCTCTCTGAAGTGGTCACACGGTTGCGCTTGTTATCCGGAGTGAGTAAATGCCGCACCCATCTTGCCGACAGCTTTCTCATACCCACAATTTCATGTAGGATATGCGCCACGCGGTCTTTTGAGATGCCTACTATCTCAGGTATCTCGCGAACATTCAATCGGCGGTCTGCCAAAATGAGATCGTGGATTTTCGTCACGTTATCCTCCGTGGTTGCTGTTTTCGAGGCACCTGGGCGTGGCTCATCAAAAACCGACGTCCAACCACGTTGAAATTCATTGAACCAATTTTTGACGGTCGCCATCGAAGAAGAAGCGTCCCCAAACACTGCATCCAATCCCTTTTTTATTTCACTGCGCGATTTCCCTCCCAAAAACAAGAATCGAATCACCGACCGATACTGCTCATTTTCCATTTTTTTAAAATCAACGGACACGCTTGCTTTCACACTCTCTCAAAACAGAACTACAAGTCCGATCCGGATGAAATTTCGTCAGTAGCCGTCTACAGGAAGGTACTACACTACAGTGTATTTTTCTTGCGATAGTGGCATCATATGGCAGTGAGGCTAAGTACTTATCGGACCACCCTCGTATGCTATACTTTTACCACGGTGGCACGTGAACCGTTTAAAAAATAACCGTTTCGTGGAAATGCTGCCATCAGTGACCTAGTTTTAAGTGATTTTATTTTATTTTACTTCCTACTCTAAAATGGTGAAGGACCTTCTAATTCTAAACTTTGGTCAAGTGATAACGATAACACCTGAGCTGCCAGGGTAATCTTTTAAACTACACGACAGCAACATGAAAAGCTTGAGCTACAAAAATTTAACGTGCATTAGCATCTCTTTATGGCGGATGATTTGTGGTACTAGAACTTGAACCCAAGACTTTACAGAAAAAAACTTTGGTCAAGAGTTCAAGATAATGGCCACTCTTTTACTGAAGCCAAATACATATCGTGAAGAAAGGAAGACACATTATGCTCTTTGAATCAATTTTATACACCGACAAAGAACAATGAGTTGTTCTTTTGAGTTGAATTTCGTTGCATATGAATGAATAAAAGAATGCCTTGTCACTTCTCACATCATAATCTAACATTATTTAAAAATTAAATATTCCGATTTTTATTTCCTTTTTGCATATTAGCATTTTAAAAGCATTAGGAAATGTTACATATTGAAACTCTTATATATTGAATTTCTTGGCACTACAATTTGATGCATTAATATATTTAATATATTCATACGAATTCAACAAAATCCTTATATATTAAATTATTATAAATTCTTGTTCAAGAAAAATTCACCAATTCATTTCACTATTTTTTCCCCTGCTATACGATAGAAATTATGTCAGAAAAATGCAAAAATGCTCCTGTGTTCATGTCAAAAAGATTCTGACAAGGAAAAAAGGCGAGAAATTAAATATTAAGGCCGAAAGAAGGAGGTCTGAAAGCGCTATCCTTGTAACTTATTTTACATTATCAAAATTTAGCGTTAAAAACTGTGAGACGTTAGTCGAATAAAACGAGTTACATGAAAGCAGAGTTTAAGTAAAATTTAGAACACTTTCTTGAATAGGGGAAAAAGATAAGGTAGGCAAATATATGCGATCAAGGAAAAAATGTTTGAAAAGAGAAAAAAAACTCTTCATGTGTTTCTGTTTATTTTTAAGATGACAAATCTGAGGAAATATATATTATTCTGAAGTTTCTCCTTGGAGGATCTCCTATTTTCCCAGCATTTGTTTCTGTCTTATTTTCACTGTGTATTTAAATAAGAAATACTAAGGAAGCGATTCGTACAACAAAGCTATTTCGTTCTTGTTGCTGAATAACTCAAACAAGCGCTAAAACTATTTTTTTCGAATGGGATGTACAACTCGGATTCCTAGACTTTGTTTCTATTGGTTCATATGTTCTGAAATTGGAATGCTTAGTGTTTCCTTTCCTTCCAAGTAAAAAGATTACTGTGTTTCAGTCAAACGTTTTTTAGAAGCAGAAAACATAGAAGGATGGTCCGATGCACTGGATCAATCTTTACACTTATCATCGAAAGAAAGGAAAATATTGTTTGAAATATTATGCTTGCATAATAAAACAATACATTTTAAAACGTATTTCTTATCCTAGAAATGTATTTTAATACATATAATGTTTACAGCGAAATATGAAACATTCTATACATGCCTTGAGCAAATAAAGAAAACCCCGATTTGAGAAAAAAACCTTTCTTTTCAAGAAATATTTTAATATGAATATGCAAAGGAAAAAGGTTGTGTTCTGGAAAAAAATGGGTTTTGAAGAAAAATTTTGACATTTTGAATTTTCCTTATTCATGTGCATCTTAAATTCTTTAAACCTTAATAAATGTCTTCAAGAACAGCCCATCATCATAACAAAAGACTTTTTATGCCTTCCTTGTAGAGCGGAGAGCTTTATCTCATCCTGGAACCCCTTGAGAAGCAGAATTGTCTATCTTTTTTACAATATTACTTAAATTTTTTTATGCTTAGTTGTTTTTTATTATTGTCTCATATATATAGTAGTAATTTTTTTTAGTTAAACTTTTTTTAAATTATTTAAATTTCTGCAAAATACTTAAAACATGAGATTAAGCATCTACTTTTTTGAGAAGGTTTACTTCTAGTAAATTAAAGGACGTAACTAAAATATAAATGAAATATTATTGAAACTTATAAATACATAAAAGTGCCTTATATACAACGTTGTGTTTCTTATGAAAATATGCAACATACAAATTAAATGAAATTATTTATTATGGATAAACACAGTTTAAGAAATTTAAAGAAAAGAAAAAATCATATGTGGAACACAAGATAAAGGTTCAACTTTCTGCATTGTAGTAATGTCACTTTAGAAAAGCGAGGTGATCCAGAATAGTTAACAGGAAAAAGCTATGCACGTACCGGATTTTTTCGAAATAAGTCAATTCGTGTATAAGCCGAGAGTGCAGTTTGTCTTTTAAAATTTTTCCAAAATTCTAAACATTTGAAAAGTCGAATTGAAGGAAAAAAATTGTGAATATGAACCAGGATAGAAATCCGTACACGGTACGATATTGTCGACATTTGTTTCATGCTCTGAAAGTAAAACTCCTTGCATGATTATATGCATTCAGGCATTCCAATGAGTAAATGTGAATTTTACAAGCTATTTAGAAACTCTGATTAGGACACTTACTTTGAAGTATATTTAGTAAACTCCCGGGAGTGATGTTAAAATCAGCATCAAGAATACTAACCACTGTTCTGTCTTTAGATAGGAACTCATTGCTGTTTGTCGTGTTCTCGATCATGCTCTCCACTCTAATAAGGGCAGTATCTAGATCCTGACAGTCAGCAGGAGCTGCATCCAATACTTAAAGAATTGACCACATATAATGGGCAGTACTGGTCTTAATAGTATTTCCAAATTGGCAAGGCTTTGTCAGAGGAAACAAGTGTACTCCAGTGGATACCGTTGCATGTGGGTGTGTCTGGGAACGAGACTGCCGATAAGCTGGCTGGTTGGGATTGTGATCTTCCTGGCCCCAGTTTTTCTGTCTTGAACCAATGTGAAATTCCTTTTCTCCACAGAGTTAAAATGAATTTGACTTGGCGAAAACCTCTAAGAGAGTCCTGCTCTATCTCTACAGTGCCGGATATCCAGGGCTCTTCAGACGGTCTTGGCGTCACTTCCTGCTTCACCTGCTCACCTTCAGGACTGCTGTGGCATATCCCTGGGACAGTTGTTTGGTTAGCAGGATCTGGCTTGGGCATTCTTTTGCGGAAAGGTCAGATGAACTCGGTGTTGTCTTTGCTACTCCAAGGGGATTTGAAACAACAACATTGAAATATTTTTGTGACTTTTTTTCTGTTAGAATAAAAATTCCACTCAAAACGAGCAAACGGTTTAAACATTAAATTCGTTTGCTTGACTAGCGGAAAATATATAGAAAAAGAAGTTTTTTTTTTTTTGAGATTAACAAATTTAGACGCAGGGATTCCCTCTTAATTTAACTTTATAATGTTCCACAAAATCTAGGCTTTTACTCAGGCTTTTACATATGATATATTTATGCAACAATTTTGTTAATAAAATCATAGAAAATAAGCTAAGTATTTAAAATATATCGGTTGCCTCTTTTTTCTTATATTTCAAGGATAACATCAAAAAGTTTAACAAATAAATTGAGTTTAAAACAACCGTTAAATCTGTTATCAATGGCATTTAACAAAATCGTTCGCAAATTTTCATTTTACGAAACTATATTTCAAATATTTTAATCAAATTGGCCTTGTTTCTATAGAAAAATTACTTCTCGACTGCCCTAACAGATAAAAAACTTTGTGTTAGTGTCTTTTTTCTACTATGCACGCAAAGTAGGTGAATTTCTTACCAGACATAGAAAAAAAAAGAAAATTTCAGAATCAAATTGAATGAGTAAAGAGATCGATTTCGAAACTCATGAAAAAAACGACCTTCCAGTCCTAATTAAATTATCCCTACCTAATCCGCCACCCGAAACAAGATTAAAGCCTGATTTGACGAAATATTTTTCCCTTAGGGATGTCATAAGACGTTTCTATAGGAGCATTACTTGGTACTTGCGACTTAGGCGATTACTTTCACAAAAGACGGATGAGTTAGCTCCAACGTCTATTTGATAGTAACCTATCATCTTCTAAAATAGATACTAGAGAGAAAAAATGTGGTTGAAATAGTAAAATAACAGTAGGAAATGTACAGTTTCTGTGATTTATTGTTTCACTAACAGTCTTTTTGTTCACGAGTGAAAAGAACTTGTAAGAGAATAACCATCTTAGGCGAGAAAAATTGGATTATTTTCCTTCAGGGTCTCATGAGATAGATGATATCCAATGTTTTAAGGCCAATAAGGATACTAACACGCTTTATGGGAAATAATAGTACTATATAAATTGAATTTTGAAAATAAAAATGTCCAGTCAGTTCAACCGAAACTTTTTATGTTGCATTTAGAGTTAAATTAAAATTTTGAGTTTTGTCTCTTTCTAGACGAATCAGATAACTTTTCAAGTACGAATTGTAATAAACATATGTCTGTTATCGTGAATAATTAGTTTTTAATGAGTGGAATGGTTTTTATTTCCTCAGAAAAATACTCTGGCTTAATAGTACATTTACTTGAGTTATTTCTTAGCATTGGTTGTTGCAGAATGAGTAAGTTGTTGGTCTTTTATGCGTGGCTTATTTTCTCAATATCACGTTTTTAGTGTTATGGGCTCTCAAAAATACTACACAAGAGTTTCAAAAACTCGGCCTAATGCGTACCGAGGGGTGGCCGAGTTTGAGAAAATACCGGGTTATCGAAAATGGGATTAAAAAAAAAGATTCTAGTGTTACTTCGAAAAATACTGCACTGCATATGCATATGTATGTAGTGTTTGTTTGAGAATGCAACAAAAACACTACCCAAGTATATCATTAAATTAAGGAAAAGCACATAGTTTATGAAGGCATAGAGTATTTGCTATCTGAAAATGAAGTTAATAAACACATAATATACAGTAATCTACTTGATCGGACGCACCTCAGAAAAATACATTATGAAGGCATAAAACTGTCTATAATGAAGTAGCCGACTTTTCAAAAACTGGCTACATTTTTTTTTAAAATGCGTAATGTCCTGTTGTCTTTTGTATTGAAATATGCTGCTTCATCATGATGATGATGACGGAACACTAAATCCATTATCGACGCAACTTATTTTTCATAATACTGAATGGCGGTTTCAACAGACTTTAACCTCTTACTTTGTGATTTTAGCAGTTTGTACAGGCCCTCAATGTTAACGTCTTAATAATTTCCGTCAATTTTTCTCTATCCGAGACAGCAACACACACACACACAATATCTTCTGAATCGGACATAATGTCTTGCTCTGTATCGTTCGAGAGCTTCGAACTGCAAGGATGTGGCCCAATTATCCGAACTACTGGGTTATCGAGTGTCGAGTTTTCGAGACTCCTCTGTATCAAAGACATACATCGTATAAACCTGTTTTGTTACGCAATGCCTTTAAAAATATGTTTTATTGATCTAAACCTTAACAAACTAATTTGTAATAAATTTGAATCTCCGAAAAATGTTATAACAGAACACGGGAAACATATATCAATAATGAGAAAACAAATTACTATTGAAAAAAAATACCTAAGCAATATATTATTGCATGATTGTTAAGCGAATTCTTTATACATTAAAAGACAATATGTTGCCCATTTCCTATTACCATTTATCAAAACGCATAATTGATTCTATGATTGATCCTGCATGTGCCCGTTTGTTCGAAATAAATTGCAACATTATTTAACAATAAAACATGATTTATTTTGGCAGGTTGGAATCAGAAAGGAGGCATTATGATCCATTAAAAATTATGCTTTGTCAATATATATATATATATATATATATATATATATATTTCTGAAAAGTTTCTGAGTTCAAAAAAATAAATAGTAAATTCACAGTGTATGTTTCATAATTTTAGGCTTAAAACTAAAAGGAAAATGGAAAATAATTATCTCTATTTCAAGAAATAGTAATAAATCTAACATAATTAACATAATAATTGCATTTTCCGATAATTTTTTTAATAATCTGTTGCAGTCATTTTAATCAAAAATCCATTTAATTTTTTTTTGTTTAACGTTTCTTAATGTTAGATATCTATGGGGAACCAGGTATTTATATTTATACTGCTTTCATATCATCAAATAATACGATGTAATTTTTGGGGAGTCACACTAAATGTCTTCTCCTTTTTTAATTTTACTATTCATACTATCTATTTTACTACCACTATATAACTAGGAAATATGTAGCAAAATATATGCGTTGGTAATTTCTGATTTACTGTTATTTATTTTCATTACTTTAATGGACGACATAATAAAAAAAAAATGGCTAAATTATGAATGTTTGTTTTCCGGTTCCAATACTCGATAGTTTTTTGAAGAAATGCAGCAGACTTAAGAAATGCTTTTGGGCATTATATTGTGTATATAAAAAAAAAAAATATTTTTCTGCAATAAAGAATTAGAGTAATCCATGCTTAAATTTAATTCAGAAGAGTACAAATGTTTTTCCTAATATTTGCTAATAATTTCGAATTCGTTCAGAACTTCTTTTATAGTAACATTTATAATATCAATAAACTATATATATATGATGTAACTTTTGTTGTTGCGAGTGTAATAATATCTTATTCAGAAAAATAAACATATAATGTAATATTTTGCTATGTTTCAAATTTAGATGAAGTACCAGATAATTTTTTTCTATTTTTATTTTAATAACTCTAAATTGTAGCAAAAAAATTACTAGTTTATGTGCCCACATCATCTAGCTCAGCGATACTTAACCTGCATCCCGCGGGCCGCATGTGGTCCACCGAACCTTTCTGAGTGACTCTGTCATGGCCCGTTGCACTAAAAATTCATTTATTTAAGAATACTGTATTAAGAATATAGTGAGGAATTATATCAATCAAACAATAAATTATATCAATTTTGCTATCGATGTCGTATTGGTACAAAATGCAAGATAAATATTTTTCTTTTTGTAGTTGTAACGGTTAGTGACAACAAATAAAAGTGGAATATCGATCATTTTATGGGTGAAACTAATTTTTAATTAACCTTCATGTCTTCCAAATAAATAAAATATCTGATAAATATATGTTGTTTGAAGACGTTTGGGATCCTGACTACTTTGAACAAAAAAACAAACATAACTCAACAACTTGTTTAATTTGTTTCGGAAATGTTATATTTAAAAAAAAAATTATAATTTTGCTCGTCATTATACCACTTCCAAAGTTTTTTATTTCTTGAAGATCAGTTTCAACAAGAGATCAATTGGCTCTTATTTCTCAGTCTTTGCAAACAGCAACAAAATGTTTTGTCCATGATAATGTTACAAAATGTAGAGATAACAAAAATATCTTATAAATTTTCATACATTATATATATTGATAAACATACGAAATTGTTAAGGATAAATATATGAATTGATACAGATATTGTTAGAGTGTTTCTTAAATGCTTCCGATGTATGTTTGATAAATTCAGTTATTTGTTCAGATATTTTTTTTAGTAAAACCAAAAAATATTAGAATAAATTTGAAACAAAAATGCACAAGCATTTTAACCAGCTTATTTTAAACCAACAATGCTCAGATTCCAGTCTGGAATTCAATAAAGACTCGTTGCTACCATTCTGCACTTGATAAAATTAATATCTAAAATATAAGAATAAGTGAGGGTTTGTCAAAAAAATCAAGTTATCAAAGTACATGACAGCTTTGTTTTCATAATAGTACAATGCAAACACGCAAGGGATTTGGGATCATTGATGAAAGGAAACCGAAATTAACCCATAACTGGTTCAAAATGCATAAAACCTGTTTTAAAATCTGTTTTTTGTGACTTGGGATTCAAGAGTTCAATATAGTTTTAAAATAAAATACAGAATTATGAGTTTTAATATTTTGATTAATTTTCCGCATTTTAAATTTCTTTGATCTTAACCCCCCCCCCCCCTCCCTGTTTATTCTCATGTTGCGGTTGGCATGAAATAGTTGTCATATGTATTCAAAATTGAGATATGTTTTGCTTTAAGTTCATATTTCCCATTTTTAAATTTCGCTATCGATTTGTTGACGCATTTCTTCGATATAAAAAACGGGGACTTTTTTTTAAAATTCAGAACAATATACATGGATGTGGTTTAACTAAATGAATATAAGTTATCAGAAAAATGAATTGAAACTAACAAAATATATTGATATAACAAGACATTTTCCTTACATCGCCCTTAACAGAAAACTAAACATAATCCTTCCAGTGTCAAACAAAAGCTCTCTGAAGATGAATAAATGTAATAAACGTTCTTTAAAATGTGTTCAGAATAATAATGATGCAGAAAAATAAATGACAACGATGCAAACTACGAAGAAGTTGATTTTTCGGTAAGCTTCTTCTCGATAAATGTTAAGGAAATTTCTATTTTTAAATTTCAAAACCTTTGAGTATAACGTTTTAAATTAAAAACAAGTCAAAATCTCAGGAAACATTATTTATTTACCTTTAGTAAACAAAGAAAAAGTAATAATTGGATTAAAAAAGGATGATTTTTTATGTAGAAAGTTCTTATAAAGACAAATGACTCAGCATTTATCATAAGTAACGAGAAGCCAAGTATAACAAAAACACCCACACTGGAAATATTCTATTATTTTTCATTTACATTGTCTTCAGTTTGTTACCAACAGTTCAACACAGTGACTAAATTTGGAAACAAGTTTATACCAATAATATAAAATATAAATAATTTGTTATTATTTCGGTAGACAGAAAAAATGTCACTAAGAAGCAGTGAAAAAGTAACAGAAGGTAATTTTATCCTACTTTGATTCAAAAATGTACAAAATAAAATTTATTTGAGCAACTTACGAGTAGATGTAGCATTTGGGACTTCTAATATATCAGAGCGGTAGGAAATCTTTAAAATAGATTAAAATGAAATTTTACTCAATGATGCATTGCTACGATACATGGAAAATAAAGTACTGTTTCCCCCCCCCCCAATATTTGAAGGGTTTTTATAATAAGCAAATAATACATTTTATTCTGACATAATTAAGTATTTTCAATACATCGAAAGTAATTCTGAAAATATCAAATGCGTTTTTTAAATAGTTTTGCCATTCCGTTTGTATTGTGTTAAAAACAACATTTAGGTACATAAATAAAACTAGCCCAATTTAAGTATCAGTTATATATTTTATGAATGAAAACAGATTTTTTAATAGTTATTTTTTTTTATAAAAAAAGCGTTTTGTGTTATATATTGAAATAATGTTTTAAATGAAAAATATTGAGGACAAATATATAGAGAAAGTAGAAATAGTAAATAAATTTTCAAATTGTTAATCATTGTCTATACTTAACAATGACATCAAAACGAGCTTTTATTTTGATGTGGAAATATTTGTTACAAAAATAACTGCTTCATATATACATTAGCCCTAGCTATTTTTATATTTTAAACATATGCTGTCGCTTACAGTTTCCTATATATGGAACATATATACATTTTACAACTTTTTAAAGAAAGGAACTTACAGAGAAATGGCATCAGAATTTACATTCAATAAATAACTGGAAAATCCCTGTCTTTTTTCCCTTAGGTCCATTCTACATGACATAATTTCATTGAATGCATCTAGCATGCGTTAAGTATAAGACTCGATAAATGCAAAAGCAAAAGAAAAGATAAACGTGTTGAAGCGTTTTTCGCGACTTGGATATCTTTTAATGAAGCTGTTCTACAACAAAGACCAAATTACGCGCTTAAGAGGGAATCGAGAGGATGTTCCGAGGTGTAAACGTAATAATAAAGCGAATACTCGGAGGATTCTTAAGTACAAGGTTTCATATCCTCAAAGGACATTCGAGGTAAAGTAAATTCCACTTTATAAGGACTACGACGGTCTTTTTCCTGGTTCGAAAAGGGAATTGATACGTCGCGGGACTAAAATGTAAGGTTCTAAGTGGAATTTATGACCTAGTCAAGTCAAAGCGTATCACTAGTTCCCTAATGGTAGTAGTACATTACCGAGGTATGCTTTGTCGAGTACTCTGAATGGACTTTGGAGATAGCCCCGTTTTCTTTCCCATAATCCCTTGGAATCTTTATTATGGTAGAAAGCGACACCGAAGTAACCTATTTCCTAACGCTTTTTACGGGTTTCGTAAATGAATAGTAACTTCTGTGAAAAAGACGACACCTCTTCTATTTCACTTCATCATTATTTTGTTGATTTAATCTTACTTTAAAAATTTTAAAAGCACTTTTTTTCCTTTAAGTATTTTATACATAGTTCATGTACATTTAAGAAAAAAATAAGGTTGATTAGATATATTTCCAAGCCGTTTGATAATATTCAGAACAACTAGATAATACGTATATTGATAAAAATCTAAGTTGGAATAAAGACTATGTGTTGAAGATTTCTCAAAAAGATGTTTTGGCTTTAAAACCAAATTAATGAAATGATGAATCATGTGTTCTAATTAGTAAAATAGAATGTTATGAAAATAGAATGTTTAATTTGGTTTCTAATTTCGGTACAAAACAATTCTCAGATAAGATTTCGAAAGATTTATTACTTAGAAATGTAATCAAACCCGTAAGTCTTAGTTGTTTGAAAGGATGGACATACTAATTAAAATAGAACTCTTGAACAATATTAAAAATTCTTAATTACAAAAATGAACTAAAGTAATTATAAACAAGGGAATACTAATTGCAGATAATACCGAATACAGCCCCGTGTATAAAACTGTCTGTTATTCAGATAATAAAAGTAAAACCAGTACTTGTGACACATTAATTTCAATACGAATAATTTATGATACAGTGACTTGATACATATGTGGTAATATACGTTCAAGGTCACAAAAACATGGTTAAGAGAGCTGCTTAATTATATAAACCGAGTGACAATATAAACCCAAAAGCTGATATGAATTTTATGAGCGATTTCATTTTGTCATGAATGAAAAATGTAACATTATATTTACATCAATATTGAAGACACTTAAAGAAAACTTAGTTTTTTGTTTCTATGAACCAATCCTGTATAGATGATTGGTTTTACTAAATGTGATTGTGTAATTTAAATTAATCAGATCATTTCGAAGTGACTGGAAATTCATACAAGACTCTAAGCAAATCAATGTCAATGTTTTTTAAATATTAAATTTCGTAATTTTAACATTAAAAAAATAGTTAGTCTTAAAACGAATTGATAACTAAGCCATAAATAGAAGAATATACCAATTAAGATAATAAAGCTGTAATTAAATTACTTTAATTAAATTAATTTAATCGTGCTAACAACACCCATAAGAACGTGATAAATGCATCTTCTTAAGATAAGTAGAACTTGTGCCTTTATATAGTGACGGCAATAACTGATACCATAGGAAAAGGAAACATCTTATAAGGACATTTTATTCAAATTACATGTGGAATTGTCATTGCTATCTGCCTGTATTCAGTGGAGAAAATGTGTGATATGGAAATTCCAGTAGACAGATATTAAAGGTTTCTTCTTATACATTAGTAGAAAAATGTTTTGTTTTTTTGATGCTAAATCTTAAATGGAAGGTTCTATTTCCTATGCTCTATCAAATATGTGTTGCTCTAATAATTAAATAGTATTTTTCTTGATTCCTTGTGAGTAAAATGCATGATGTAGGTCTATTTTAATACAATTCACTTTCCGAGAAATGATTCACATATGTGTGTGTGTGTGTAAGAAAGAGATAAATAAATTATTCAAAAATGCTGATGTCATCCGCACAAAAAATTAATCTGAATTTTTTAGAAATATAAATAATTGTGACGTCACAATATCTACAAGGGATATACAATATCTACCCGTCTAACGAGAGTATCTTGAAATACATCTATCCACCTACTCAGATCATGTGATTTGAACTGCCTATATAAACCGAGTTTTCTTGATATCAGCCCATTTTCTGTTATTTGTCTGTTAACATGTATATCCTTCACACTCACCAAATTGGGAAACTCAAATTATTATCTATAGATAGATAAATAAATAGATAGATACATAGATAGATATATAGAGATAGAGAGAGACAGAAAGAGATAGAGAGAGAGAGATAGATTCTAAAAATATTCTTAAAATACATATTTCTCTTTTCTGTATAATAATATTAACGTAGTTAGATAATAGTACTATTTCTATAAGAAAAAGGAATAATCGGGGTTTATTACAGAAGGCTGGACACAAAAGTGCAAAATTCTGTACTTTTTACATTTCACACATTGCTTACGAAATTTATATATATATATATATATATATATATTTATGTGTGTGTGTGTTGTGTTTAATGCATTTGTGTATCGTACACGTCTGGTTTCAAGGTTTCAACAGTCTGGTTTCAACTTGTACAATCCTTCACACTCACCAAATTGGGAAACTCAAATTATTATCTATAGATAGATAAATAAATAGATAGATACATAGATAGATATATAGAGATAGAGAGAGACAGAAAGAGATAGAGAGAGATAGATAGATTCTAAAATATTCTTAAAATACATATTTCTCTTTCTGTATAATAATATTAACGTAGTTAGATAATAGTACTATTTCTATAAGAAAAAGGAATAATCGGGGTTTATTACAGAAGGCTGGACACAGTGCAAAATTCTGTACTTTTTACATTTCACACATTGCTTATGAAATTCAGTTATATATGTATATATGTGTGTGTGTGTGTTTAATGCATTTGTGTGTCGTACACTATTTTTTTTTAAAAAAAATATTAAATACTTTTTATGTTAACAACATTTTTCGTTATTTTTTCGAAAATCCTTTAATTTAAAATTAAAAGAAATGTGTCTTTTTTGAAATATTTTTATATATTTAATCATAAATAAGAAGTGGAACAAATGAGTTGCAATTTTGTTATTAGTTAAAAAAAATCATTAACCCGAGATAGTACAATTTCTTTCTCAAAAAAATAAAACCATCCAGAAACTTATGAGTAATAATTTTAATAAAACAATTCTATGATATTTGGACTCAAAAGTTAAATTTGAGTCACAAATATAATTTCTAATTCAAAATTTACCTCTTAGTTAACAACAGTAATGGAAGTAAAGTCATTAAAAAGTAATAAGAAAATAAAGTGTGAAAAAGTGTTGTAGTAATAATGGATAACTTCTTCAAGAATTATTTTCAGTTAAAATTGTTTTTATAAATCTGTCATTTTTTCACATATTGTTGTTTATTATGAGCTTAATAAATTCAACTAAACTGATTTTTACAAACATTTGTGAGCTCAAAGTAACAAATTCATTTGATTATATCAACCAAATAATCCGTTCATGAAATTTTTCATAACATAGGTTGGTTTTGGATTTTAAAAAATCAAAAAATTCGTATCTTTCTCTTTTTTTTGGAATATTGTATGAAACTTTAAATACTTTGGATTTTTTATTTGTTTTAAGGTAGTAAAAAAAGAGAAACTATGACTAAAATAATTGCATAAGTTTTATGTTTTGAAGCATGTTTAAGGAGGTCAATTCATAAAAATTGGTGAAAAAATTGGTTTTTTTTTCAGTTTTTATTGGAAGATAAATTACGATTTATCCTGCTTCTAACACTGTTTAACTTTACTATAGTTAAATTACTACTTTTGCAATCCAAACTATATTGCTAGTATGCGCACTATTTAAAGAAAAAAAGTTTTTTACTTTAAATCGCATATTCTCAAAAGTGTAAATAACAATGCTAAGAGAATGTTTTTGAAGACTCTACTGATTTTACAAGCAACTTTGTGTGCACAATTTAATATGTAAATAAATATTTTAATCGGATGTTTTGTCAAAAAATAAGTAAAGAAAATTTATGGATAAAAAATGAACTCTAATTTTCATCGGTTTAAGCTTCTCCTATTTAACTACATATACATTTTAAGGAAAATGTTCAAAAAAAGTGTTTGTATTGAAAAAAAAACAGTACAATAACTGCACATAGAAATTGACGACTATACGTCTCTAATCAATTACTTAAAAATGTTCTGTAAATTTAGTCATTTTTAACATTAAGGAGATTGGGTAAAATTTTGAGTGAAATGACTTTCTTTAAATAAAGAGAAAAATAATATATTTATATGAACTTATATCATATATTATAAAAACAATTACTTCCCATTCTAAAAAAATTACTTGAATTACTTATGGGATTTTTATGAGTGCTTATAAGACATAAGAAACATTTGATAATATTTGTTAATTTATGTGTTATTTAACTGAGAGATATTTTGTAACATGGATAATCAATAATATTAAAAATTTTAAAAATAATTTAAGGTTTTACACGAATGTGAAATATCTGGTCATATAACTATAATTTCATTCTTTGTTGAAAATTGTTCACTTTCCAGGTAACTTAAATTAGATCCTCGAAGTATGTAAACTTTCTAGACGTTTTTAAAGAAGTTTCAAAATAATCGCTATACTCCGTCTTTTGATTGGATTTTCATCGCAAATAAATTCCATTCTATTTCGTTTGAACTTTTCGCAATACTTCAGATCATTCTTTCAATCTAAAAGCCTGCTACTTTCTAGCTTTGAACCGAACTACTTTAATTTCCGGTTTGGAACCAGACAACCCCTTATTTTCTCTCATTACGGATTTGAACTGTCTTTTAGCATGCCGGGTAGGGATTTGACGTCCCCTTCCCCTCCATTGGTTGATCTCATGATCTTCTATTTTCACCTCTAATTCACTCTTTCAGTTGAATTCTTTACCACACTATTCGCTTTAAAATCTTTCTCAAAAGCGATCCATGTACAGGTAATGAGAGGACTTTATCGCTGGAAAGGATTTCAAGGCCTATTGTCATTTGGAATATTTTAAACTCTCCGGCTATTCGCAAGATACCAAAAGTCGCATTTAATGAATTCTTCCTTTTGTATTTGGATATTGTTTTATATGCACTTTAAGATTTGTTTAACAATTGGACTGAAATAAAGAAAGAATGCATTTGCTTTATTTCGAGGTTTGTGAAACAATTCTACTTTAAACGACACATTCCTGAGTTTGCTGTTATCATTCTACTAGGATTGGTAGAAGAAGAATATTTCTTCTCGTATAATAGTTTTAATTATTCTTCAACTTTTGATATATGAACGATAAATATAGTAAAATGCCATCGGTAACAAAACTAATGCTTACATGCTTCTTTTGTATCTGATTTTAAATAAAAATGATTGTCAATTCTGATTATAAAATACAATTTAAAATGTTCGTATGCATAAACATGTAGAAAAGTGTTAAAATGTCGAAGTACAGCAGCTGGAAGTACATTAAAAATCATTTAATTTTTTATATATTTTAACATATTGTTCAAGCACATTTCAAATGTAATTTATGGCATAGGAAAAATGTGAAAATCAGCTTTGATAAAATTATTTCAGCGATAACTTATAACACTGGAACTGTGCGGTGAGGTTATAAGACTATAACAGAAGGGTTTTATTGAAAGATCCTTAGAGTACCCAACATGTATTTCAAAAAGTAGATTTCCATAAACATTAGCCATGGAGAAAGAAATAGCCTTTGAACAGAATTGCAAACTGAAATTAGATATTACACTATATTACAGTTTTAGTGTCATTAAAAACTTCATTTCACAAATACCACGTTGAAAAACACTACAACAGGAAAAGTTCTTAAATAACTAAGTTATGTAATCTTAAGAAAAAATATAATATTCATTGATCTCTCAAACGTAAGACTGCTTGCCTATAATAAAAATGAAATATTAAGTACTTTCTATAAAAATAATTATGAATTTTTTGACAAACAATTAAATGTAAATGAACTTTGGAATTATTAAAAATATTCATGTACAAAAATTGAAAAAAAAAACAATCAGATAATTACGAAATTGTTTTAGTTTGGATAAATTCTAGTACTACTTATACCGATAAAGTAAAGTTGAGTAGAAAAGAAAACAGCTTCTTTCACTAAAGAAATGTTTGATTTTTTTAAGAACATGTCTGACTTCTTATACACTTTATCATTACTAGGATAGCATACACCATTGCAGAGTATGTGTACATTTTGATAGCCGATCCATAGAAATCCTATCAGACAAACATGAAAGAAATAATTCAGATATCTGGTAAAGACCCATTTACGGAAACAAATAAGCAATACTATGGTGGTCTTTAACTATATAATATTGAATAACAGCTTCCGTCATGCTATTCTCTGGGACTCATGCTATTCTTACTCACCTTAAGACGAAACATCTTCGAAACTCTCGATAGAATGAGAACCACATCATAGATAAGGTTTCAAAGCAAATGGCTGCCAGCGGCATTTTCTCTTCCTGAACAGGATGTCCCGTTCCGTTAGATAATGAGATATGGGAATATGAGGAGCGTTTAAGCGTAATTATCAATTATACAGGGTTCTGAAATAGTTTATCGTCTAATATAATTAGCAAATGGCGAATTCGGTGTCTCTGCATTGGGTGCATCAATTGGTTTTAATTTATGGTGACCCTTTAATAGGTATTCAGTGTCTTAAATAACCTATCATTTAGTATACGCTAAATGTCCACGAACAATCTTGATTGAGTACAGTGGTCATTTGTAACTCTTAAGCTCAATGAAATGCGCGTTGGTCAGGCAAACGTGTGGAAAGCTCTGTTTGAGGGTATGGATGCAAAGTGAATAACTGAAATGTAAGTCATTGAAATTTTACATCATCGGTATTTGTATGTTTTTTAGATTTGAAACTGATAATGGATAACATGAATGAATTGGCGAGAATCTCTAAAGCATTGATGATCTATATTACAAAGTTTTCGGTTGAAATTGAATCTGTCTCTGAATTATAAAACGAAACACTTAAATATCTTGTAACTACATAATAATCAATAAACTATTAACATCATAAATATCGTTTGCAATAGTCTTAATAATTTAGAAAATCTAGTTAAAAATTTTATATTAAACTTTGACTCTGACCAACTTCGTCTGGAGCATCATTTTGCTGAAATAAAGAACTGTTTAAATTATTTTAGAATTCTTAAAAATGATCTAATTTCTTACATTTTGTTTGTTTGAAAGAGGGGTTTTTTATGTCCTACCTCTTTTATATATCTTAAAATAAATATATATATATGTGCGTGTATTTTGAATGATTGAATTATATCATTGTTTTACATTAAAGTGTAATTGAGATATTAAGCTCCCCAATGCAAAAGCATAAAAGAAGAGGAGAGGAGAGTCGGGTATTATGGGATTGTCAGGTAATACAGAATAACGAGGTTTTGGCTTTGTTTGTACCTGCTAATGTGCGTAGGAAAACCTTTTATATGTAAACCTTATACAGAAGAAAGACTCTCATGTTGCATTTCAGGGACAGTTGACCACTTGCTGCTGCCATGACTCCCGTTACAGAACAAGGTGTGTTTTACGATTTTCAAAAGTTCTAGCAGGTAAGTTTTCAAAAATTTTAGCCTACCAGTACACTTGTGACTTGGACATTAAAATTAAGCATAACGTAAACTAAAAGAATTGTAGTTTGTGTAATAATGCGGTAGTTTTTTAGCTGACAAAATTTTGTTCATCAGTTTGAAGATTTAATTTCCAAGGTGACGTGCCGGGTATTATAGAGTACTAGGTATTCCATAATATCCGACGTGCAATAATGAATCGTTCCATTCGAATGTATCATTTGTAATAGACTCCAAGATATCATATACAGAAGAAGGAAACAAAGACGCTGAATGTATCTTCTTTAACGGAAAATAAAGTTCTTCAAAAACCAACAAGGGGCGTTTGGGATTCAATGCTTCAACTGTTTTCTGTGAGCTCACGTTGATTGTGTTGGATCAGAGACAGATTATATTTGTAACTTTTGTAAATAGACTCAAAACAGAAATGACTTTCACGAATTTTTAAAAAATATGGATTTTATAGTTAAACAAAACTACGTTTTATGAAATTTTAATCAGCTTTCTAATGGCTTAAACTACCTATTCCATGTTAACAAACAATTCCCTCTAATACCCTCCATTCTTCATTTTTTTAAGTATTTTTTTATATCAACAAAATAAATATTATTTTTGACAAGTGATAATCTTTCATAGTATATATATTAATGATGATTTTTTTAAAGATTTTTATCAAACACTAGTAAAGTTTTTTTTAGAAATGTAAATGTCATTCCATACGAATATCTGAAAATATTTTCATTGCATTACAATTAATTATAGTTACAATTCTTAATTTTTTAAAATAATTATTTCAGATGGGCTTAGTAATTTTAGTCACGATTAAAAAGCTAGAAGCTGCTTAACTTATACAACTGACGAGTGCGTAAGGACTTTTAACTTCACTAGATTTAATGTACATCAGATGGTATACACGTCAGATCTTTATAGGATTTAGAAGTTGAATACTCGATTCGACTGAGATATCGCGGGCTACAAGCTCTCAACTATGGCCATTCGGCAACCGAATATGTAGTTAGTGAAAGAAAAACTTCGTACTTACCTTTTAAAAGCTTGTACAAGACGTCATATTAGATTTGATTTGTTTTAAGAACGTAGCACAAAAGCTACCAAATGCGCTTTAGAGCCTTTCTTCGCAAGATAACAAAAATATCTTTCGAACATTGACCCTGTATATGCTGAGATGTTATTAACTTTAAAGTCAACAATTCTATTTTTCGGCAAAAATATCTTTAAACTATGAACACTCACACCAGTTAACTAATGTTTTAAAAATGTTTCCATGCGTAATTTAATTATTTATTTTGTAATGGAAATACTTTCTGGTGAATTTCGTAAATAATTGGCGTATTTTCTAAGTGCGACTTTTTTTATATGGTTTCTCTCCACCGCATAAAAAAATTCGGTAATTTTTCGACGAATTCGTTTGTTATATGTAAGAATTTAAGAAATTTTTGAATACTTTTTTGTGCGTTTTTTTATGTGGTCCCTATCTACCGCCCCAAAACAAGTTTAACTGTACTCCAAAGCAGTAGTCTGATGGATTCCAAGCTTGAAACCAACATCTATGGAGGTTAATGTGAGATTTCTCCTGATCATACTGCGTATCTCTTCGTCATTGACATCTGATGATCTTCCTGCTCTGGGTTCAACTTTCAAAAAAAAAGTCTTCCAAGCAAATCTTCACAAACCATCTTCAGCATGTTCAAGCTGTTACTGCTTCCTTTCCAATCACTTCACTTAAGTTTCTTTTTGCCTCCATCGCGTTATTCCCTTTTTGGAACTCAAATAAAAGGCAACGTCTGTAGTACACTTTTTCTTCACTTATGTTGGCAGCTTTACGTTAAAAAAGACTACTTAAAAGGCAAACAAAATATGTATAAACCTTCAATAGTACATTAAGCTAACCGTGTAAGGCGATATGGTACCATCTTCACATTTTTTTTTAATTTTTAATATTTGATATTTGGTTTTAATTGTATTTCATAAAGGTTAATATTAAATAATAATTCCCTACAAAAAAATTTTAATTTGTTGCAAAATGTTATAAAATTTAATTTTGTTTAGCTTTTTTAAGCATTTTTTAAATCCCTAAGGCTTTTTTTAAAAATGTCTCTTTTTATTAAAAATTTTTTTTTTCCAAGTACCTTATATTATACTACATAAAACTGAGCATGGGTTATTTTCTGCTCATGCTCTTTAATTTTTTATTATTTTTTTTTGTAGTTAAACTTTTAAAAATTCTCAAAAAAAAATTTGATTTTGAAATTTTTTAGAAAAAGTACTAAACATGTTAGAGCTAATTCCATGCACAGTTTTACAAAACATACATTTCAGAACATGTGTAAAAAATTTCAAACCCATACTTCAATTATCAAAAAAAGCCTTAGGGTTTTGAATAACAGTATATGTACAAAAATTCAACATGGAGAAATATGAGTTTGAAGTTTTCATTCCATGAATAGCATGATATAATATTCATCGAGTAGTCTGAAACTTTTATGAACTGTTAATTAGCTTATTTAAAACTACTTACCATGAAAAATTGCCCAAATGTAGAACAATTAAACAGTATACTACCAAAATGAATACATAGAAAAAAACGAATGAAAGATAAATATTTCATAAAACTTTATCTTAATAATTATAATAAAAAATAAATATACACACTTCAGAGCTAATTCCATGCTCAGAGCTAATGCACAACATGTACAAAAGATGTTTATGCCTTTATTTTTTATTTCCATGATTTTAAAAGCCTTCGCATGTTAAATATTGTACACGAATAAAAGCAAAATCAAATAACAATTTATAGGTAAAATACATCAAAATTTAAGAACTGTATATGTGCATTTGTTTAAATAAATACCTTAAAATATTTTAATAATAAAAGTGTTGAATCTCGCACACATGGGATATATATATATATATATGACCAAAAACAAATATATAAAAATGGGAGAGTTTTTCTATTCTTGCGAATTAGATTTTTAATTATCTCAGTTATCAAAATGAGATTTAGTCTTTGTGCTTTGGGAAAATCCATTTTCAAGTTTTAATTTCATTCATAATAATATCATAAAAAGCACGCACACCTTTTAAATCTTGACCAAATCCATTTGATCTTCCAGTAAATAATTCACAAACTAGAATTTTTGCATAAATTGCACATTTCTTTCTTAAAATGCTTTATTACTGCATATATAATGTCAATCTCATTGACGCGCATTAGAAAAATAATTGAATCATTTTTTATCAGGCTCTTTTCTAGCAGATAATCTGAAATGTAGGCGTGGTAGATGCTGTTTAGCATCAAACATTGCTCCATTACTTAATGAAAAATGCAGGTAAAGCTTTGAAATTTTTCAGGCATATATATAAAGGTTCGGGGTATCAAATAAGCTAATAAAATTTTTTCCGACAGTTTAATGATTTTTAAGGTACCATATATTCTTAAACCGGTTTCAGTCTGATCCGAATTCTTGCTAAGGATCGACAGTGCTTATCCACTTATCGATAATTATTGCTTTTGGTTATTTACAGAGTAGAAAATAATTTTATTTTGAGTCTATAATTGTCCAACCAAAATTAAGTTTTTTTTAATATTTTTTCGAAAATTCTACACCTTTATGGCAATATTAAGTTTTAAAATTATTATTTTTTTTCATTTTCATACCGTATAGCATATTTTCCACCTTATAGGGGTATATTCCAATTATGATAATAATATTATTTCTACCTTATAACCGGGACCTATCATATTATAGATGTAAGCAGTATAATTTCGATCAAAAGTACATCTTATGTAATTCTTTTTCGAAAAAGAAGAAATATTAAAAAAAGTTTCCTGAAACTATGATTTGATTTTGCAAATTCTGAATGTTTAATTAAAACAAAACGCATTTTTATGACTTAATTACGTTAGTTAGAAAAATGAGATTAGAAATGTGTCCTATCAAAGAACATGGCCATAATGCCACTACAAAAAGCTTCATAAAATTCGTATTTATGGTAAAATATATTTTTTATAGAAACAGTTTTTAATGCTCTTTTTTAATTGCATAGTTCAGAATTTATTTTGAAAAACATTTTACATTTGGAGGAGATCTTCATTTAGTGAAGCGTAATATTCCCTTTTCATCATCTCAAAAATCAATAACTGCCAGAATTTAACTTTTTTTTTTTTTTTTGAAGAACTCTTACGTCTCTTCTTAGACAATATTGAAGTTATTTTGCAGTGGAACGAATTGAAATGAAATTTCTTTGCAACACATATCAGAAAGAAAACTAAACAAACCCCAATATATAACAAATCAACAATGACACATGCAACACCTGGCGAAATTGTTGGAAGATTGGAAATAGAATTCAGAGGGGAAAGGAGTAAAAATCAGCAACAAAAAACAACATATTTCTTATTGAATATCTTATAAAGAAAACAGGGATTTAGTATGTAGGAACCATGCCAAATGTATTTCCGTAGATGTTGGGGAAAGAAAAAAAAAGACTATGAAACATCATATTCGAATATTTTTTTTAAAATAATTAAAGCCCTTCTTCATTCTTCATATGTAATATTTTGAAAATATGTAAAATGCTGTATATACAATAAGTAATATTTTTTAACTTTTTTTCTTCATCTTGCATATCCGAATACAGAAATAATTTATTCTGATTTCAATTTGATCAAAAAAAACAAAAAAAAAACATCAATCTTATTATTTTTGGTGTACCAATAAAAGGTGACAAACACCATTTATACGAACAAACTGGTTATCCAAATCAGCACGAGTATAGTACATATGCATTATAATGGGCACCCTTGGTGAAATTTGACTGTTCTTTGCTAATATTAGAGCAGTGCTTCTCAAACTTTCAGTGCTTGCGACCCAATTTTCAATCATAATTTTCATCGCGCCCCCCTTCACACAATAAAAATATATTGAAAGCAATAATAAGGCACTTCTGATATTAAAGCTACAATACGTGATTTTAATCATAAACCGTACAATTTATCAAGATAAGTATTAAATTCTTTAAATGACAAGCCTATATGAATCCCTAGTAAATTTATGAGCTTGTTCTTTAATTAGTATTTTGAGTTAAATTATCAAATACATTGTGCAGTACTGATACATTTATAAGTATATTATATCAGTGTGAATGTGTGTTTTATTTTTTATTTTGTCCAAATGTATATTTTGTTTTTTTGCTTCCTTTCAGTAAATTTGTAATTTTTTAAATCTTTTGTTTTTGACTTTTCGATATGCTCGCGCCCCCCTCGCCGGGTTAACACGCCCCTCTAGGGGGACGCGCCCCACACTTTGAGAAGCGCTGTATTGCAGAGATACTGAGCCCAATAAATACATCGGCCAAAAATGAGAAAATACAATAGCGCAAATGGAGAAACTGCTTGAAAATTTAATTATTTTGTCTTCATGCCATACTGTTTATGCACAGTAAATATTTTTTTTCTGTATGCTTTTCTTCATGATGTTGAAATTTTAATGGAGGGTTGATACAATACCCTCTATTAAAATTTCAACATCATGAAGAAAACTACATATTTTTGTTCTTAAGGGCCCTATCACGTAGTTGGTCCCGTATCAGTTTTTAAATCCATTTTTTTAGTGCGTATCAAAAAGATACGTTTAACCAAAAGTGAATTTTGGGATTTTATAAATAACACATGATAAATAGTTGTAAAAGAAAGGTATTGCATTATTAAATATCTATTTACTGAGCATTAAGGGAGCAGCACTTTTAAAGAAAAGTTTTATAAATAGATATTTGCAAACCTTAGTTCAATATTTACCCCCAACTACCCTGTTTTCTTAAAAATATGAAGAAAAAAATATATCTTCAATGTAAATTCAGCTATTTGTAAACATCATATCATTTTTGCAAAACTTTAGGATGGCTTAGAGTTATATCAAGCTCACATAATCTCAAATTTTCTATTTTTTAAGTAACAATGAAAACCACATATACAGATTAGGATTTCAGAAAAGAAGCCGTGGTTAAAAGCTTCAGGCTCGTTACCTGATCGGTTCGAAAATAAATCGAAAGTATTTTAAAGGAATAAAAAGTTATTTATAGAACTATTTTTACAAATGCACCCCCACGCAAACCAGAATAGTTTTAGACAGTAATCGGAGGAGGCGAAGAAACTTCAGAATATTTAGAAACAAAATAGTCAAATTTGCTACAGTTGGATGAATCAGCAGATGAAGTAAACACAGCTCAGCTAGCGATTTGTGTAAATATAATATTCGATGATTTTTCATTAAAAAATGAATTCCATAAAAAAAATATTTACATTAAAGGAACATACTAGAGGAGAAATTCTTTTTCCATTTATAAATATTTCACAATGACTTACACATTATATATATATATATATACACTGTTGTCCAAAAGTTAAGCATAAATCGTAAAATGCGAAAAACATGGAGTAAATATTCGTAAAATTATTCCAAATTTCTTGTGGATATTAATTGGGTGAAGAAGAATCATTGGGTTTATGCAAAACGTTTGAGTCAACTACGTCCTGCGTGAAACACCGGCGTATGTCGGAACGCGGAGAAACCGATCCACGCAGCATAGGCAGTTCAGACAAGTTTCGTGGAACTGCTGTGCGAAGGAACGTTGTTAAGCATCAAACAAGGTGAATGATGGCACAAAGACGCTAATTGGACATGTTTACGAAAGGAAGAATCGTTGGAATGCTGGAATCCTCACCATCACAAACCGAATGTGGACCAGTCTGTGATCTCAAGACTGTGGCATAGGTTTTAAAGAAAGGGAGATGTTACCCGACAACCAGTATCAGGTCGACCAAGAGTCACAACCCCTCGAAAAGATCGATATCTGGTAATAAGTGCGCGACATCAGAGGGGTAGTACTGCCAGAACACTGGGTTTGGCGCTCACAGTCGCCACAGGAATACGAATTTCTAGACAAACTCTTTACAGGAGACTCAATCAGGCTGGCCTGTATGCCAGAAGACCAGCAGTTTGCATTCTCCTCACGTCTGCGCATAAACGCGCTCGTTTGAACTGTGGTTTGAAATATCAACATTGGAGTGTGGAGAGTGGGCCAATGTGATGTTCAGTGACGATTCCCGGTTTAGTCTGAGTAGTGATTCGCGGCCGAAAACGATATGCAGAGAACACAGAACACCTTTTGAACCAAGAAACATAACGGAAAGACACCATTTTTTCCATCAAGGGGAGTAATGATATGGGCAAGCGACATGATGGATGGTCGCACAGACCTCCATTTCTTTGACACGGGGTCTGTGACTGCTCAAAGATACATATACCAAGTTCTTGAGCTTTATGTTCGCTTGTTTAGGGGTGCTGTCGGCCCTGACTTCATATTCATGGATGATAATGCGCCATGTCACCGAGCGGTGCTGATTGATGACTTCCTTGAAACGGAAAACATCCAGCGCATCTTGTTGCCTGTGAACTCGCCTGATTTAAATCCTATCGAGCATGTATGGGATATGTTCGGGAGACAAATTGCAGCCCTTCCTCACCCACCAAGCTCCGTTACAGAACTGAAGAGAGCTCTCCAAGAAGCTTTTAACCGTTTGAGCCCACAACTCATTCACCATCTCATAGCAAGCATGCTAAATCGCTGTGCAGCGTGCCTGGCTGTCAGAGGTGACCACACGCCTTATTAAACTGCAGCATCAGTATTTTATTTAATGTTTTCTTTCATTTCTTCTTTAAAGTGTGAATCCTTTCTATGCTCAGTTTTCTTTCAAACTGCTACTTTGGATGATAAAATTAATTATTATCATTCTTTTGATTTGCTTCCTTATTTTTTAACCATTTTACACTCGCATATCATGTTTCACGCCATTTTGATTTACAGTTCCTTCTTTATTCACATAATTATCAATTATGCTTAACTTTTGGACACCAGTGTATATATATATATATAATTCATAAACTTTTATCATACTTTTGTTATCATTTTATACATCATGTAGCATTATGCGTAAACAATATTAATTTTAATGATTTATTGCCATTTTAAATAAAAATTATTAATTCTGTAAGATGATAATAAATACAGAATAATGGTCTTTAAACTAGCACTGTGAAATGAATCAGTGGAGAAAATATAATTTTATGATTTTTCAGCCCTTTTCATGAATAAAATCTTTTTTTTTATTGAAGTATGAAAATTACGAGCAATTTGATAATAGAGGTCAATTGATAAATTTGAAATAATTTGTATCGATGTTTTAGTCAAAAATGGTAGCCGCGGTAGCTTAGTGGTTATTGTCATGAACTCAAGGCAGCGTGTCGTTTGTTTGAACCCTGGGGTCACTGAACACTCGCAGTGCAGAGGGGTTTGATGCACGTCAAATCTGTCGAAATTAAAGTCATCTCGTTGGAGTGGGGTGGTATTTTGAAGAGAGGGTTGCTAACTGAGGTGTCATCGTCGTCACTTGACCGAGAATCAAAACACGTATACCATCACCAATACTCCTAGAGTTGCTTTGTAGTGTAACGTTTATACAGCATTCAGTGAAGAATGAATGAATTCACTATAAATTTTTATTGAAAAATAAATCAAATTGTGAATATGGTTAGTGCATTACATTTTCTTAAAACTTACTTTGCATTTCTGATATCACACTTAATAAAACAATTAGTTAATATATTTTTACGGAATGAGGTTATGGTCACAAATTTGCTTCCGACGTGTCACAATTTCCTTTCTTGGGGTCACTTACAACCAGCTGCTTAAAGGGAGTAGATGCCTCTTAAATCTGTTGAGGCTCAAAATCGTAACTTTGGAGTTGTGGTAATATGAAGAATCCTTCAGAAGATTATTTTTACATCCTGATTCACAGATTTTATAAAATTAGTTTCTGGTGTTATATTTTTTGTTAATGCATGTATTACTTTTCACAATGGATTTCTTTCGATAATGTAAATATTAATAATATAAATATCATATTTGAAGAAAACATGCACTAATAAGTAGTTTATTCCTTACGTGGATTTAAAAATGAAACACTAAGTAAGAGAGGCCAGAAAATGATGTACTTTGGGAAACAGAGTTGTTTATTTTGGATTGATATTCTCCTTTCACACAGCAAAAAAAAAGCCTGGTCTGTTCATTAGGTTGTAGGACCACCTCGAAAGGCGATCGAAGAAGCGAAGTCAATGATCACACAGATAGTATCCTAATGGATGACTTCATATCCCTTGTCAAACATATGCTGCCCTTCGTGTTCTAAACGCAGTGGGGCCAGGGTATGCAAAAAGTCTCCAATGGCATCCCAGACAAGTTCGATCTGTGGAAGATCAAGAAAGAATATTGGCGAGAGAAAACAATGTGTAAGACCCGCAGAGAAGGTTGGCTGACACATGTAAGGGGCAGTCCAATGTAATCCGGCTGGTAAAGGGTGTTGGCAACCACTCGAAAAAAGGGATGTCTCAGGACACAGCACATCGTCCACAATACTATTGGTTGTCCTCGTATGAACCGAAGATTACTTTCTAGCGTAGGTTGTAGGCGTTATAGTCTTTGACGTACGCCATAATATATGCCGCATACAAATAATAATGTTGTTTTAACGCAAATGGTCTAGATGTGATCTAAAAAGGCCACATGTTGTTGTTGTTGCTAATGCCACCTGCCTGACGTAGTCAGATCGAGGCCCATGAAATTCATCATGACATCGGGCTATATTGTACGCCTGTCGTTAGCCGTAGCTTTGAGCACCATGCAAGTGACAGTACTATTTGGCTAGGTTCCTCCCCGATTTGGAGGGAGAACACCCTGGGAGTGGTCAGGGGCCTCTCACCTCTCTTCCCCTTCCACAAACCTCACGAGAGGACTTGCGGCTCGATGGCTATTTAGAGTACCCCCATGCCACGAATGCACTATATATATGTGACCGGATTGGACTAGCCACCGTATACTTACATGGCAGTTATCATTAGTCATAAAAAGCGTCAATTTTCTGAAAATACGAACCTGTGCCCTTCCGACGTCATTGACGCTCTAGCCTTTCACCATTGTAAGCACTATACAATATGTGCTATGAAGTTAATAGTAGACTTCTTAATGGACTTTATTAGCGCAAGTCATTAGTATCCAAGTGGCTGATAATATTCTGGTTAATATGGGGACATCTCGCACATGCTGCATATGCACGGCAGAAGTGGGTTGCAGAGCCGACAGTGCTTGTTATCGGATGCACCTATCCCTGTCAACTGCTGCATCCTTCTGACTGCACCGTCTTTACAAATATTGAATATAAACAGCAACTATTATATATATATATATATATATATATATATATTGTAGTTTATACTAATGAAAGTTAATGTAGAAGATGTATTAAATCGGGTTTCCGGGGGGGGGGATTCTGCCGATGTTTGTTGGATTAAGAACAAATTTGAATATATATTTTTTTTACCTTGCACCCAACTTCGGCATCTCTGCCATCATTAGTCGACGAGCAGTCTTATAAAATGATTACGAAGCAAACAAAGAATTAAAATTTATCTCAGTAGAGTTGTTTACAAATAACTTTAAGAAAATAGTGCAGTGTTTGAGGTGGTCACCATCCATTTCACCCTTTTTGAACAGAGGGCAACAAACAGAATCCTTTATTCCAAAGCGATGTAAATGCCTTTGGAAACAGTCATATCTAATGAGTAAACGAAAGCATTTAAATACAACAGATAGAGGCAGGGAAGTGAGGACTCTACCAATCTGAATATATCAGAACGATTAAAAACAAATACTTCGGTACATATAATTTTTAAAAAAAAGTATTTCATTCATATTTGAAAAAAAGCTGGTTAAAATACATTAAATTTGTCCATTTAGTGCATTTTTTTAATTTTGGAAGAGAACAGTCTTTAGGTATCATTTTTTTCTATTTTCTCCGAAGGAAAAATTCTACACAATCGGCATACAAGTTAAACGTTGCTTATGGTGAAGATATTGCAATTGAAAGAACTGTGACGAAGTAGTTTGTTAGATTTACATTTGGTAATTTCTGTCTTGAAATTCAAGATCGATCGGGTAGGTTATACATCTCAGATGAAGATCAAATTGAATCACTGGTCGAGAATAATGTGGAGAAATATTAAAATCCCCATTCCTCAACCTTTTGTGAAGCTTAACTACAAAAACCGTTTTCATGTATGTGCTTCTCACGAAGTAACGGAAAAAATACAATGAATTCCCATTTGCGACTCGCTCTATAAACGCAGCGAAAAGACTCCATTTTTGAAGTAAGTAGACGGGTAGGGTAAAAATCTGATCATTTATAATAATATTGAGTGAGAAAGATCTTAGGGAAAGTAGAATGAACTATCTTTAGCCACTCCCAAAACCAGTCTTGATTCAAATATTATGCTCTGTGTCTGGTGGGATTGGAATGGAATCCTGTTTTATGAGCTCTTACCAACCATCGAGATGATAAATTCAGGAAAGAATTGTTTGCAATAACACGAATTAAGGACAACAATAAAACAAAAATGCATAGAAACAGTGAATTGGAAGAGTACCGTGTTAATCAAAACAGTGTGGGACCTCATGATCTTTGATAACTCGACAATAGCTGTTAGTGGTCGGTTTGAATATTCAACCCAATTCACCATATTCACCAGAACCCGTGCCCTCTGATTTTCCCGCATTTTTGATCATTTCAAATTCCCCAACTCCTTATTCGATATAAAAATCAAGTAGAACAGATTTTCGATGAAAAATTTGAGATATTCTGAAAAAATGGAATTTTCAAATTGTCTAGGGGAGGGAACTATGTATTAATTCCTTAAGTGCCACGGGCATGTATACATGTCCTGCTTAGCTGGCGCCTTTAGTTCCCCGGACATGTATACTCGTCCTTACAAAGGATGATTTTTGCACTGTAATGCTCTGTTTAAAACTAGTCCCATAGCTTTGGAATACAATAGCATTACGTTGAAAATGTTGCTAAAGAGTTTACTTATTTCGGAGAAGACGTGGGGAAGGAATTAGGAAGGGTATATTCCAGGAACGAGGAAATTCACAGATAAACAGCTTTTCTTGTTTCTTCGGTTAAGTGTGCTCTTTCTACTCTTCATTTGCTGTCATTTTCGCTTATGGTGTGTAATAAAAGATTTTTATTTTTTTTCTACGAAAGCACTGAGTGTGATATTAGGTTATGTGTTCAACCATGTTTCAGGATATATCACAAAACAGATAAGTTATAATTTATTTTTATTATATTGTTGACTCTAGAGAATAAATATTTTATTTACATTTCATTTTATTTTATCCTTTTCTTTTCTTTTTTTTAAAGTAAAACTATACAGTTTTTAGAAGGAAAAACGTGCGTTTTCTTTTCCCACAATAAACCGCGTAACAACGAGCGCCTGTGGGAAAAACGGTGTCACTGAGGGGGTGGGATTTCGTAACGTTTCTTCAGCACAGTTAAGGGGTTAAAACAAAATGTCATCTCTACGGTTTAATAAATGTATACTAAAATTTAAATCTCCTGCGTTTCAATTTCAATCCAAAATTGGCATGAATTTTCTGGAAAACTGAGTATTTCGATAAATCACAATCATTCTGTAGGTATTGTCCCTGTAGTTAACAATTTCTTAAACTATCTTGTTTTTGTTTTTAATCCAAATACCTTATTTTTCATTTATAGAAAGTGTGTCTTAAAAATTTATGAAAATGAAATCTACTTTATTCATTGATGCATTTATTTTGATATAAACGATATATTCGTACTAATTACTAGATAGAAACCTGCTTCGTACTAACTGTAAATCCCAGAACACCTGTTGTATCAAAAATGCTCCGCAATTTTTGTCTTTTTTTTTTGCTTTCTGTTTAGAAGATGCCGAAATATGTTATTTTTTACTAGCAATAGTATAAAAGACGAAGCTGTATCTTTCTCCTTATATTTCTTTTAGATTCCGATAAAGCCCTACAAACAGAAAAAATACATTCTGAAATAAATTTGAAGTTTTCTTTCAATTTACCTGAGGCATTATGTTCTTTCATCAAAATGCCACTAGAAAGTAAGATTGAAAGAAAACCCCAGTACTTAACTATAGCTGGGGCGTATATTATGATATTTCAACCAAATACAGAGGATAGCAGTGATATTTTTCAATAGAAGAAAAGAATTAAATAAAAGTGAAATATTATTTTAGAGTTATTTTCTTATGGTGAAAGGAATGGATTCTTTCGACAATAGAATTGTGTTAACATAGAAAAAAGTATAATTTCCGGAGGTTACAAAAGAAAAAAAAATCTTTACGTCGCATTCTTGAAAAATAAATAATAAATATACCCTTACAATATAAATATAAATGTTTAATACTCTATATACGAATTACTATATATCCAAACTTAACTATAATTTTCAGTCAACTCTGTACAACGAAGGACTTTACAAATTATAAGGAATGCATAAGAACTAAAAATATATACGCATACGAAATTTTTAAAAAATAACACAAAAATTTAAAAATGTTTAAGTTAATGTTTTTTTTTCAGCGGGAAGTAAGCTGCATTGCATAAAATTTGGAATTTATTGCCTGTAGAACACACGTGACGTCCTAGGCCACGGTAGCCTAGTGGCAATGGTCATAAGCTCAAGGCCGTCGTGTTTTAGTTTGAGCCCTAGTGCTACTCAAGATCTGAGTGTAAAGGGGATTACGCAAGTTAAATCTGCCATGGTTCAAAGCCTTCCCTTTAGCATGGTGTGGTACTTTGGAGAGGGGGTACCTAAGGTTTTATCCTTGTCACGTCACCACGGTTCAAAATTAAGAATCCTTCGCCCTTGTCTCCCTTCAAAATGCAACATTAATAAAATCGGAGATCACTATATATATCCCGAAGATATTTCACTACGTTGGTTTATCTTCCTAATAACCAAAAGCTCTTATTTCTCTCTTTAACCATTTGAATGACACACACACGTCGCAACTAGTATGAATTTAATCCATTAATTACGTTAATTGACTTGGTTGTTGCTAGTTAACAAGTGCTTACTGCTATCTCGCCTTAATCAATAAATATCAATCATACAATGACACAATATTTTCTAATAAAAAGAGAGAGAGAGAGACAGAGAGAGAGAGGAGAACATCTTTTTTTATCCATATAAATAACTAAGCATGTTTGCAAGTACACACATACACATCGATCTCTTTGTGCACCAGTAGAAATACACTAAATAAACAGTTTTTAAATAAACAAGAGTTAAGCATCTAAGAACATTGTTATAAATATTACATCAGGAAATCACTTGCGATTATTAATTACTAAATTAATGATTTTAACATATTCATATATAACATAAATGGAGTGTTTAATTAAGAACCAAATGAATTAGAACATTATATACAAGACTATATTATCTGAAGATATCTGTTTTTATTATCCATGATACTGACGCAAAAACTATTTCGAATCACAAGCTTTATTAGTATTTCACCCAAATTAATACTTCTGAAATGATATGAGGTTAAATGCAATTCGGATATTTTATTTTACGCTAATATCTACACGTAAAAGTATTACTCATTATCATGTATCGTTAACTTGGTGAGAGTACCAATTACTTCAAATTGCAGTCAATTCTTATATAGAAGAGATACGGAGACATCGTACGAAAGTTAACTTTACTCACGCGATCAATGTGTGCATCATTAAAGACCTCTTCAATTGATTTTATCATTTATATTCCAGTCTCTTGATCACATCAGCGACGCGAAGCATTTAAATACCTATCAAACACAAGCATGAAGTTACTGGCGTTTCAAACATTTCATCGCGTTCCATTTGCCTGAATGATAAGAATTAATGAAAAGAATCCGTCTAGCTAATTAAATCCCTTACTCAATGATTCTACAATTGAATTATCTTTGGATGTGAAATATTGGATAAGAGCGTTCTCTGTGATGGTTCTGAAGTTCTTAAACGAGTACCAAGTAGTTTGATTTCCGGTCTGGTTCCAACTCAAACAAGGAAACAAACCAGAAGTGATTACATTTAAATAATTCCTTACATGACGAGATTTTTAATGTTAAGGATTTTACTATTTACTTCGTTTCCTCTGAATTAAAGTAGTCTTTTGGGTATTAAAGAAAGCTGAAGTTATTTGTGCTAATTTGAAATAAGATCAGTTTGTGTGAATTAATTAATTTGATATGGCCCTTTATATGCCAGAAAAGTTAATCGTAAGATTTTTGAGCTATTTGTAAGCATTTTAATGTCACTTTTAATGTAATGTTTTAATCATTTGTTAATGTTTTATTATTTATATGTTATTAAAAAAAGCGTATTGTTGTAATGCATTCTGCTTTCTCTTGGCAATTTTTAAATGCAATATCTAGCATATCATAGCTATAAGTTTGCAGAAAACAAAACAAAACAAAAATATATGTTTATAGTTTTTTGAGAGGAATAAAACACAGTGTGTCTTTTTTTATATTTATTTAAAAATAAATGAACTCACATACATATATCCTTAAAAGATGTTTTCTGACAGCTTTGTTGGGTGTTTCATAATGTTGCATGTGTGTATCACTTTATAATGTTTGTTTTAATTATTGAAATCTCAGTCTTAAAATTAAGCTTTCCATCGTATTGAAAAACATTCTTATAGCCCTAACCTCTTGATATAAAAGCAAGACTTATATTTCCCTTTTACTCCCTCGTAACCCATTGGGGTTGATTTCTACTAATCCACTTTTTAGCAAATCTCTATTTAATAAAAACAACATGTTTGCTAATTTTCAAGTCTGAAGGTCTAATAGTTCAAAAATTGGAATATTTTCTTTTCTATAAAACCCATGTAGCCACTTAAGATGTATGTCTATTCAAAATTGGTTCTTAGGGCATCTATGCTCAACAAAAAAGCATACGTGTTAAATTTCAAGTCTGTCAGTCTAATAGTTTCAGAGATCTTGCGGTGAGTGAGCGAGTAAGTTAATGATTGAATCACTTTTCTCCTGGATTTATATAGATTTATATAAATCCTGTTTCATACTGACATACTCATTCTTAAAAGGAGTCGGTACCCCCTATACCAGCAGTGTTAAATTAGTCATTTTTATTTACGTTTTTCAAAGAAACTATTAAACTTAAATACTAAGTTTTGTCTGTATATTAATTTGACATTTATATTTATACTGAAGTGACATTTTCAAATATATTATATAATTTGTTACTTTTCTTTCAAAAACAAACTTTTACTGAGCATCTCTATGAATTTATTAAAAATTGTCATTTTTTGTTACGATATCTGTTCTATTTTGGTAATATTTCAAAAAGCTCACTTCAGTAGGTATAGTTACATATCAGTAATATACAGTAAAAATTGAAGGTGTGCATTTATCCAGCTGATTCTGAAAAAAAGTTACACGCAGTTTTAAAAGCATAATTTTGAGAAAATTGCATTTTTATTATAAAATGTCACTTCATCACAAGAATTACAAATTATAAACTGTAATTTCCCTTTTTTTAAAATTGATTTTTTTTTTCTTTTAGGATTTTTTTATTCTTTTCCTTTTACTTATATTGTCCAGGAAAGGTATATATAACTTTTTTTTTCCAATTTTTACCTATTGAGATATGTTACCGAATTTACATCATTTTCCTTAAATTCTATATCAATCTTTCAATCTTTGAAGAATTTTCAACTTTTGGATGCATTACCCTCATCAGAATTGATCACAAAGCATCATAAATATCACGTAAAAATTTATCAATACGTAAAATTATTAATTTGGGTATTCGTGATTATACGACATTTCGAAAGGTCTCATTGTGCGTTTTCCTTTTCATATGTTAACAAATTCCAAAAGAACCAGAATTCAAAAGTGTCTCTATATATTAGACAAGTGATTTCTAAATCAGTCTCAAGAAGCCTATTTTTTTGTTTTTAAATATGAAATTTATTTATTTTTATGTATGTAACAAGATCCTTGCAACGAAAAGGAACATGGCATTTGATGTATCTTTATGTTTCTTTTATTAAGAAACGGTTAAAAATTAAAGCTCATAAAATTCTCTGTACATCAAATAAACATTTATCTTTATGCGGAAGTAAATTTTTAAGAACAAACTGCTCTACTTTTTAAAAACAAAAAAATATTTTTTAGAGTAAATTTATGAATTTAAAATGAATTGTTATTTTTTGTTTCCACATCTGCTTTCTATTAAATGTTTTAGGAAAATATTTAAAATTTCACTTCAGTATGCGCAAGTATATATACGAAACATAAAAAATATGCATACAGTAAATTTAAGAAAAAATATTTTAAAAATATAAATTTTAGAAGACACAGTAATTTTTATACAAACTCTTCCTCTTCAAAAAACCTTGAACCATAATTTATTATGCAAAGGTAATGAACATTGAAATATTGTTGATTTCCCATTATTTTCCATTGATCCACAAGATGATTTGTAATTCCTTTTACTATTATTTAGATAGAAAGGTTGCTTTTTGCACTAAGAGTACTTTGAGAGTATTTTAATATGCATCACTTTTCCAATATCAACTTTGGTTGCGGTAAATAGACCATTCAGAGACGTTTCATCTACAAGCAACATCCATATTTTTTGTTATTTCCATTTTCGCAAATAACTTCCTTCACATTTTGTACATAGTCCTCACAAACAAGTTTTGCAGCATTTTAAAAGCATAATCATTCTCTTAGAGGAAGAATAAAATCTCGTGTAGAAGATTGAGGAAGATCCAATATGCCACGAAACATTCACCCAGGTTCTGCCCCTCTTCTAATGGAAAGAAAGGCGTATACAAACCAAGTGTTAATTTGAACCCCTTCATGAAAAATTTGAAGAAAATAATTCTACATTGTATGTGCAAACACAGCTCTTTAAGACAAATATAACAGCCAGTCCTGAATTCTCTTTTTAGAGCTTTTAATTCTAAACCTGTGTCCCATTTTACATTGCACTTAATTTTTTAAAGCAATTTCAAATTATTATAAAAATTTAAATTCCTTATGGAATTAATATAATGCCTATCTTTTCTTCAAAAGAAAAAAAAAATCACTCCCATCCTTTTGCACATGACTTCGTAGAAGCAGGAGCAAGCAAGAAACAAGCTTCTATGAATCATCATCACTGTTACATGTATAATTACCACGTTCTCTCTACGAAAAAAAAGGTACCTTCAAGTATTTTGAGGAATGTTCAAATAATAAATGGTGTTTTAAAATGTTGAAATAATCAGTAATAGTAAATCTAAAATAATGTCCATTTTCAAATTCGTAAGCGAATTTCAAAGTACTCAAATCACAAAGTGCTTACTTTCCTCACAAAGAAGGTCAATGAACTAACAGTCGCAACTATTATACAATTATTATACAGTTAAGGTATCTGACTAGGTTGAAAAAGTGCTTTTTAGATGTTTGATGTTATTTGGGTTATTAGGGGAAGAAATATAATTATTGAAGAAGTAGGACTAATACATAAAACTAGAGAGTTTTTTAAATTGTTTTTACAGAATTTACTTTATGTAACTAATAAAATTATTTTTTTAGCGCGTTTTTTGAGGAATGAATTTTTTGCGACAATTTGTGCACGAAAAACGGGATATCTCTAAAACAATCAAATCAAATTCAATGAAATTTAAACATATACGTTATGGGTCTTTCAGAGTGTAACAAACCGTAGATTTTAAGACACGTACATTTAATCACATTTTACAGTCATTTTTAGCTTAGAACATGCAGTAATTTTAATGAAAAATCATTAACATCAAATATAAAGGCTAATAAAATATTTATTTCTTAAAATATTTCTTATTCTGCAGTTTGTGACCCTTCAGACGTATCAAGAAGTATATCAATGAAATTAAAATTGTATAATGTGCAATTTATTTTTATTTGTGACGTTTTTCTTAACATTAAAAATTTTGCTAAAATTTCATAAAAATAATATTTTTTTCAAAAACAACGGGTGATACATGTTATTTATTTAATAATTTTGACTTTTTAAGCCTATTTATGCTCTTTAAAACAATAAATTTTTTCTGAAAATAATTTTTTTTTAAAAATTGGTCCCCGAACCTAGTCGGATACCTTAATCCCACATGAATTAATAAAAAAAATACATGTTTGCAATTGTTTCGCAGGTTTAAAAGGTCAGTGTTTATATTTTTATCTGTCAAAGTGGAAATGGTACGTCAACTGATTTGTTTTAAAAGTTATGTTTACATATTTCTAATTCATAAAATGGCATATATATATTACATCCCTGAAAAGTCATGATTTGGATATTTAAAAAAAATTTTAAAAATAAAAATTTATTTTTGTATTCATTTAGAGGTTACTCACTCAACTTAATTTACAAAAAACTTGTTTACTTATTTTTAGCAAATATTATTAGTTTAATTGTTTGGTGGAAATCCAATAACTAAAATAAAGTTTCTATCAACAAGTTAAAAGGGATATCAATTTTTGAGGAAATATGTTTTATAAAATAAGAATTCCGAGTACACATGTTGTTATCATTTCAGAAGAAGAATAAATACCATAATTATTCCAACTTTTGCATAACTTTAATAAATAGATGAACACACACAATAAATTAATAAAAATATTTCCATAATCATAAATATAGTAAATAGGAGATAGTAAAAGAATTCCAGATATTCAATTTGAATCAACGCACAATTATACTAATGAAACATAGCGTTCTGTTATGACAATAAACTATATTCCCATTTCCCAAGAAACGAACGTAATCTTAAAGGATTTTCGTAATCTCCTGTCCCACTATTTAGCGCATGTGACCACAACTGACACTAAGCGAAAGGGCTAAAAAGGCATCGAATCTGAAGTAAACTCTGAGCACCATGCGACTAATTACGCAACAGATTTGGAAGCATTAGGTGAGCTTTTCTGTCAAGCCTATTAGTTTAATGGAATGTCAGCAATTTAGGCATAAACGTCATGCTTAAGTAGCATTTAGATTATGCTAGAACAAATTGAACTGCAAACTCCTTTCAGTTCCACCAACTAAGTTGTAACTAACATTTGAATTGAATTTGTTACCGTTGTCTTATATTTTTTTGTCTGTGAGATATATCTTGTTTCAACAGAAATATTCTATCTTATTCCTCTCTGTGTGAGTCAATTCTATTTTCTGAAAAAAATACTTTATTAAAACAAAAATTATTAAAAGAATCACATCAATAATTTTACATAATAAGGGAGGAAACATTTAAACAATCACCTGAAACAATTTGTTTTTTTTTTAGTTTTCAGGTTTCAATAAAATTTCTAAATGAAATGGTAAGGCTTTTATTTAAAACTAGGTGACTGATAACTTTCAAAACTGCTGCTTTGAAAAATCGTATAAATGGGTTTTTTGTTTTTTAATATTTAGTGTCATTTGAATTATAATATACATATAAAATAGTCTTAGGAATATTATTACAAGTAAAATATTTAAATTCAACTTTTTTTGGCAAAAATGAAGAAAAAATAACATATTTCAAAACAATCTCCTTTCGTGAAAAAAACTTTTGTAATAACATTACTTTGCCTATATATAGCTACAACTTTTATACAGTGCCTTAACTAGGATTTTTGAAAAATTCAAATATGTTTGAAATAATATCCTGTGGTTTTTTTTTATCAAAATGTATTTACTCTATATAAAATTTGAATAAATCCGCTCGTAAATTAAACAGATTTCGAAAATCCTAATTTAGGCGCTGAATAAAAATCCTAGCTTTTTATAAACAAAATATTATTTTTATAGAAGTATTTGTAATAAAAGGAGGATGTTTTTTCAAAAAAATGTCATTCATTCTTCCCTTTCTTGAAAAAAAAAATGCATTTAAATTATTTTTTTATTAACATAATATTTTTAAACAATTTTAAATGTATATTCTAAAGTGTCATTCAATGTCAAAAAAAAATTATTCATATAAATGTTTTTGCAAAATCATAGCTCTGAATTAATATCTTTAATAATTTTCGAACGATAGTTAAATAATGCTTAATAATGCCAATGCTAATACTTGATAATTAAAACAATAAACATGTATTCACTATTATATCTACGTTTCAGATTAATCTAACTGCGAGTCTTTATGAAACTCTTTAAAGTGATAATCCTTCATATTTTTCTTTTAGTTTCAATGCTAATTTATTCATTTTTGATTTAAGAAAAAACGATGCATGAAAAATTATGGACTTTCCTAGAACATCTTATAAATAATACTTTTATGCATAAAAGTATATTTCATATTAAAAATTCTTCACTTTAAATTCGTTTCAGTTATTGCAGTTGAAATTTTCTTCCTTCAGTATTTTATAACGAAACGTTAACGCGGTAAATTCCTGGTCATTCATAAAGTATATTTCATGTTTTACGAGATATTTCCTGATATATGATGCAACTTAGTTACCCGAACCTCGTACTTTATAATTTTGCGCTTTTGATATAACTTATCCGAAGTTTATTACTGTGTCGTAGATTAAAATGGATAGTTCTATGTATCGCTGTTAACTCAGTATTTACACACACACTAGCGAACATCCAAGAGAGTCTGTGTTTTCTACTAATGAAACCACTTACAACGCTAGTTTTCTCCGCTATGCTTTCGAAAGTGTCATGCAGAAAAGATTCAATACTGGCTATGTGAAAATGCTGCATTGGATTAGTTTCAGCATACTATGTGGAATGTCCAGTCCCGGAAATTGAACTGCACCGATTTCTCTATAAACTTATATCATTGTTAAATAGTCTAAAACATCAAAAAACGTAAATAAAAAGAATCACTGATTTTTCTTGTTTCAGATATTGGCCCCTTTCTCTTTACTTAAACTTACTTTAATAGGTTACATGTATGTTTTCAGAGTAAACGCCCATGTAACGTTTATCCTACATTAGCATTTGAGTTGCTGAATATATTAATAAAACTCGTCTAGCAAAGTTTTTTTTTTATTTATGTAAGGATTTATTATAGAGAGAGAGAGAGACTGTAAGCTAAACTAAATGTATTTCCTTTTTAAATAAAAGTTGTAGTTTAAAAGGTCCCAAATTTTTTGGGAGCTCAGATTATTTGAATTTATTAAATATGATACTTATAAACTATGCATGAATTAGACATATTATTCAAAAGACATTTTATATGAGTTTTTTACTTATATCTGCAAATTCGGATTTTATATATTCTTGAACAATAATGATCCAAATATATGATCAACTTATTTATTAAATCAATTGAAAGAAACAAGTTATATTTTTGGTGTGTGCTGGTGAAATAAGTAAATAATTATAAAGTTGTACCATAAAAACATGTACGTTACTGTACGTAGAGACTATCAATTGATTTTTAGAATATATAATCACAATTCAAACATTTATAATCGTGCATTTCAGATGCTTTTCCTTACTAAGTACTTAGATAACTTTACATAGCATTCAATATAAATTACCTATGAAACCGTAAATATTCTAAATGTCCATCTTGGAATTTAACACACAATGTTAATTATTCAATTGGTTTTATAAATTTTGTGTCAAGCCGTATATGTATTACTTTTTTAATTAATGATCAATTACTGATTTTCTAAATTTGTTAATTATTTCTTGGACTTCTATGATTATTTATTTATTTATTTCAGTTGTTACCTTACCATTATATTTTTGTCATAATTTTATCTGTTGCAAAAAAGTTTTGACCTTTCAAAATAAAGTATTATTCTGTATATTTAAGATGCTATACTCTTCTTTTGGATATGTTACGGATAATTTATTCCAATTACTAAAACTAGCTACATAGAAAACAATAAGTCTTTAGATGTGTCAAAGCAGGATACAAAAATATAAAAGTAGTTCTTAAAAAAGTCCATTATATTGGGAAAAATTTCAATTTTTAATAATAATGAATTTGAAAATTACGAATTATTAATAAAATACTTATTAAATTTTGGTTAAAATTTTAGGAAAAGCTAAGTTCACTAATGATTGGAATACCTAAGGCATGCTTGAAGATGTCAAGTAATCGGTTTTTGATCCAAACACCCATTTTTCAAATTTGGCAATTTCGTAAAACAGAGGCACTTAGTTCTAGATGCATTAAAAGAACATTAAATAATTTGTTTTCAAAACATTTGAGGTAAGATTAAATACCCGTACTCTTTTTTAAACGAATACCATCAGCTTTAAAATTAACAGATTCTATAATTTTATCATGAATTTGGATAATATCCAATTATAATAATGTTATATTTTCTAATTATGTTAATTATAATAATGTTCGGGTATGTATTCTATGATCAAGAATGTCCAAAAGGTTCTTAACAGAGTTTCAAACTTTTAAAAAATGTGCATATGAAGTTAATAGGAGGGATATATATCAGAATATGAAGTTTTGTCAAATTTGGTTATAAAATCTGGATTTTACATATCAAGAATCATTCTGGATTCTGGCAGAACCAGAAACAGGAAAAATAAAAACAACAAAGAGAGACTAGGGTCAAATGGAAACAAAACAATACAGAATGGTACATACACTAGCAGTTGATTTTTTTTTTTTATTTTTACCTGAGCATCCACTATGGTTTTGCTTTATTTAAGCTTTTCACCAAGAAAAAAAATCAACAAATAATTATTTAAACAAAAAAATGCATTTATGCAAAAGCATATGTTTAATAATTACGAAACTCTATTCACTCACTATATGTACACAAATATACATTTTAACCATGCCATTTGTTGCTTTAATAGTTTTACAAAAAAGAAGAAGAAAAAACTGCTGATATATATATACGTACAAAAAAAATCATGTTTTTCTGAATTATATTACATGATTTTTAATCTTGTTTCTAATTACATAGCTACAAATAATTCTGTTTTAAAACAATTCAGTAATTCAATTTCCAACTTTCTGTTTAAAGGGCTTACAACAACATTTAAAACAGCTGGAAAAGTTTGAATACGGATCTTTAATAGGTTTTTTGAAAATATTCCTAAGACTTGACTATTTTTAGCATTATTCTTTATGGGATTACTTTGTTGACATCTGACTCCATAACGATGAGTCAAACTGCAAAAAAAAATATTCTTGTATATTTTTTTAAGCATTTGATACAAAATGGAAACTCTAAAATACACTGAGGCTACATTTGTATAATAGTGTTTGTATATTGAATTGAATTACTCAACATGCAAGATTTACACATCCACAATTAGTATTGATTGCGTTTTGTGGTAATAGCTTACATTCCTGTAGAAGGATGTATAGGATACCATGAGGGACTATTAGCGTTCCTGTAACATATCCTGTATAGGTTCCATCTATCCATGTCTGGGGCTTTAGAAAGTAAATTGATTTAAATAAATTATACTTAACTATTAATGATTCCACTTATGAAATTTTCATTGGAATGAAGCTATAAATGATTACGGATTTCCTTTCTAATAATAGAACTCTTATTTCATAAAATTATTCACCATATTTCTATGCTTAATATCCCTGAATATTTGATTAGAAAGAAATTGCGGATACTTGTTTCAAACCTTTCTGTAATCATTTCCGAAATTCTTCGATTCCTTATCATTAAAATAACTTATTTCTAAGAATCTCTTTTAAGAATATTAAGAATTTAAACAAAGTTTCAAGATCTTCATATTCATTGGAAGACGAACTATTTTCGTTCCCCATATATATATTTTATCATGGCATGCGATATTGTTGTATGGTTTTCTTTCTTTAAAATTAATCGTCATTAATTTTCGGTATTAAGCTTTAATTTCAAACATAAAAGAATTTAAACAGTCCTGGATTGATTTTCATTGTTAACTGCTTTAATGAGTCAACTACGGTATAGGAAAATAAGCATTAATGGCCTTTTTGAGTACTATTTCATATGGAATATACGATATTTGTCTGGGTATTGCATTTTTTTATTTTTTTAATCGGACAGTGTGTAATTAATTACTAGCGTACTTTGATGTCAGCAATTCGGCTTAGAAATCATTCACAAGCCCCTAATGTAATACTGGCTTGTCCGGGTCCAAAACACCTGTCATTGATTTAATTAATATGATAATGATTTCTATATAGATAGTGGGGATCGTAACGTACATTAAACCTTATCGTTACATTAGAAACTATTCAATAAATTTGCAATTCTTTTAGAATTAAAACATATTTGATCTTCTAATTCTTTCCATATTTCTAAGTTATATTTGGCCATAAAATATTTTGAATGAATATCTTAATACAGCGTTTCTCAAACTGTGGGGCGCGCCGCCCTTGAGGAGCATGACAACTCTTTGGGGGGGGGGCACAATCATACTGAAAATTAGAAAACAAAGGATTATTTAAAAATATTTATTTACTGAAAGTAAACAAACAAAATACATTCTGACGTATAAAAAATAAAAAATAATTGATATATTACACTTATAAATGCATGAATGCTACACAATGTATCTTATACTTAATTTAACAATACCAAGTTAAGAACAAGTTTAATAATCACCAGTGCCCCATAGGATTGTCATATATTAAAAATATACAAAAATTAACTATTATATTGTTAATTTGTACGGTTTATAATCAATCCTTTAACAGTCGATTAAAAGTTACGTGATTCCCTTTCCAATACCAATCGTTTTCTACGTAGGCGTACGAATGTGATGTATTGGGGTTGGGGGGAATAATATATAAGCAAATAATCTGAAATAAGTAAATCCTTCACAAACATTGTCAAGCTCCTTTTATAGCCTTCCAAAGCCTTTGGAATAAGTTTATGGATATCAGTGCACAGAAAAGACCGTACTTTCGTAATAACGTATATATACGTCCGGGTAAATGAACGCTTTGGCTGAGAGAGACGTTTATATAAGCCGGTGGCACTTAACAGATTAAAACAGTATCGTATTTTTTGCGTCAAAGTGTACTATTATTGAATTTAATATATTGTTATTGTATGAGGAGGGCGCGAAGAAAATTATGATGGAATATTGGGTTGTGAATGTTGAAACTTTGAGAAGCACTGTCATAATATATTTGCTTTAAATAAAAATTAATGTATTATTTAAGGTATATTCGACTACTTTCAGAACCGTGATTTTGCAATAGCATGCAAAAGTATATATATTTTTTAAATATTTAATGTCTCTTAGATTAGAATACACGTATAAAATTGTTTTAAGAACATTACTGCAAAAAATAAATATTTAAATAAAATATTTTGGCAAAAAATTGACTTAGAATTACCTATTTTCAAAACATTCTCCTTTTATGAAAAATGCTTCTATAAAGATAAAGTTTTGCTTACATATGGTTAAGACGTTTCCAGAGGGCCTAAACTAAGGCTTTTGGAAAATTCACGATAATTTTAGAGTTATCAACAGTTAAAATAACTATAGGTGGAGTGTATTTTTTTGTTAAAATTTCTCCATTCTCATGTATTAAAATATGAATAAATACACTTCTAAGTTATATATTTCAAAAAACGCACTTCAGGCTCTGTGCAGATGTCTGAGCTATATATAGGCAAAATATAATTACTATACAAGCATTTGCCACATGAAAGAAGAATCTTTTGAAAATAGGTAATTCTAAGTTCATCTTTTTGCTAAAATATGACATTTAAATAATTTTTATTGTAATAATACTCTTAAGAGAATTTTATACGTGTTTCTAATCTAAGTGATCCTAAATATTTAAAAAAAATATTCGTTTGTACGCTTTTGTAAAATCATGGTTCCGAACGTGTCCGATATCTTAAGTAAATTATCTTATGCTATTTTTTCTCCTATTAAATTTTTTTTTAAAAGTATTGTTCAATTTGAAAAATCTCAAATTTGTAATTTCTTATCAAATCAACTTTTATTGCAAAAGTTTCAATTACAGTTATTTGAACATAAGGGAATATTTCATTATTTCGTCTGTTGTAAAAGCAATTTCATATACTAAAAGAAAAAGACCATTTAGGTTTCAAGCTAAATTTGAAGAAATTCACGATTGGTTGTTCACTAATATTCTACTAATAAATAAATAAAATCGTCTATAATCTATTATTAGTACTTATATATGATAAAAATTAGGTCAAAAAATCAGATACGAAAGGAAAATAATTAGTAAAAAAACTGAAAATTTAACACATTTTATTTATTACAATAAAAATTTTTTTTTTTTGCTATAACATCTTGGAGGATCCAAAAAAAGAAGTATTGGTATTGGACTCTCTGAGCAACTCTTTTTTGAGCAACTGGATTGACAGGTCAGTTAACATACTCTCATACCCTACCGCAGGTTGATGAGATCTAGTCTATATAAATAGTATACAGCTTTGAGCCCTCTTTTAATGATATTTTTTTTAAAGTATGATTAAGTTAATTCTATTTTCCTAAATTTATTTTTATTATGAGTTATGCAATTAATTTTTCTGTAGATTTTTTTGGAATTATCATTTATTTTTATATCATATAGCTTATGCATCTAAAATCGCACCGTTTTATCTGATGTACAATATAATGGAATTTAAACACAAATTTCAGAAACGATTTAGTTTCGATGGATATTTTCCTACAATTTTTACAAAACCAAATATAATATACCTTATGATTAAATTAGCATTTCTTCATGTGGTATCAAAATTTTAAGAGACTGTATTTAATACTAAAAGAACAACTCTGCGTGCGAATAAAAAAAATTGGGTAGTTAAAATTAAAGTTTTCCGCTTAGGTATAAAAGACTTTAAAATTAAAAATTACTCAAAAATTTCAAAAGTTATTATTATTGTCCTTCTTTAAAGTACCAATAGGCATCTCGAGAAAGAATGACAAAGATAAAATATTGTTAATAACCCAATTACTAGAAGCTATTAAGAGGCTGAAATTTAATCCTCTTAGTATTGGAATGGAGAGTCAGCTATCCAAGATTACTATTTCAGGCAAAAATGGTGGATTAATTCAATCGTTAAAGAATAGATATAATAGAGATTATGTCAATTATTTTAGATCTTTATGCATGGTGAATCACAAACCTTTCATGATTTTCGAAAGTAGATGTTGAATAATGTGTGAAAATCCAAACCAGAATCTAATAAGAATATTAAATTGTTGAGGATTGTTAATTGCCATTTAAATATAAAATAAAGTTGGATAAATTAATTAAATTTTCAATCACAGGAAGGAATTTATTGGCAATTGTCATTTAAGTATTAAGTATTTCCATACTGCCCCAAATTTAAATTATTTGAAACTCTCACAATTAAAAAATCTTTAATTGTTCGTATTATTCAATCAGACATTTTGTTTGTTTGTTTTTTAATTTTGTATTCAATAAGTTTCTAAATTAAATTAATTTTGAATGTGAAGCGGAGAATTATTATATAATCCGATAAGAAATAATCTAAATGATCATGAATGAAGGAATCTTAGTCACACCACGATACGTGGAAAATTTTTCAAGAAAAACTGCACGTGTAAAATGCATCATCTTTTCAAAGGCACAAATAAGGTGTCATCCATAAAGATAAATGTTGAATCTTTTGGAGCAACTTGAAAAGGATTTGTTTTCATCTCTTGGTAACTACGGATGGATCTTGCTTCTATCAATAAGGTCCAAAGAATGAATAAATGATCGATGAGTGAAATCATCTCTCTCTCTCTCTCTCTCTCTCTCTTCCCCAAATTCCACATGTTTCATATTTAAAATAATGCTAATGATGTGAGATATTATTTTAATTTGTCACTATAGATCAAAAATGAAACAAAAGATATTCATATTTTTGTCTATTTTCCTGGAATGTTATGTTTTAAGTGTAAATTCTTAAAATATACTAACGTTTTGAGAACATTTAAAATAGTGGCTTGTAAATTATCTCTTAAAATGCTAAAAGGTTATTTAAAACCGTATTTCATACTACAAATCTTGTAAAAATATTAACTATTGATGTCATATGTTTGTGAGTTCAGTATCTCATTTGTATATTTTTAAATTTAAGAAAATTTGTTAGAAAATTAAATTTGATTTGAGATTAAAATAAGACAAAGATATGGGCCATTATTCGGATTATAAATTATAGGGGAACGGAATATAAAAATAGTGTTATACAAAATTTTTTATTTATCTATTCTCATATGTATATGTACGAATAAATGCATTCCTTTTCATCAAATTTCTAATTCCACTTTAAATTAAAAAATTTTAAAGTATTTTACATACAGGTTCAAAAATAATACCTTAATATAATACAAATTAATTTTGTAAACTTACAAATAATCTTTACTTCAATAGTTGAATTTCCTACTACTGAATAAATAGAGTATATTCCGGTTGATACGGAAAAAAAAGAAAGGAACTCTAGACTTGCTGAAAATGAAAGAAGTTGAAGTCCTTCAGGTTACGCAGCATAGAGTTCAAGAAAAACACAAACACAAAACAACCTATCTGACTTTGATTATCCACGAAGAATGAAGCCAGCAAAATGAAGGCTTCTAACGAGCTGCGATGTAATCATGATGCTGCCAAAACTGATGATAAATATACTACCAAATGTTCTTTATTTGGCTGCCTCAAGGATACAAGATATGTGCAAGAAGATGTAAGATATCTGTAGGCTTTCAATGGAATCTGTAATATATGACTCAAAAAAATAAGGATGGAATTCTTTCATTAACATAAAAAGTTTCCTGTTGATCTAAAATTCTGCAATTTCTTTTATTTATCTTTAGTATGTTGTCCTAGAATATTTATAAGCAGTAAACCTCAGCTAGTTTTATTTAATAAATAATCATATATTGAACATAAATTCATAGCAATATTTAGTTCGTAGAAATTATCTAACAGATATTATGCTAATTTTTATTTAGTGTATAGAAAAATCTGATTATAAACAAAATTCAGAGTGCTGGAATATTTATATGTTCCATTTGATAGCTATTATCAAAGAATTATTTCACGAAAATGAATGCAAATTAATTCATTAATAATTTCTACAACAAATAAATAAGTCAATCATTTTAAAACAATTCTGAGTAAGAATTATTTATAAAACGTGAATTCACCAATACTGAAATAGTAATGCCTGTGATAAATCGGTTGCCTGTAGTACCTACTTAATTGAAATTAATTTTGTTGGCACATATTTAAAAAGCTCAGAAACCGGAAAACATTTCACAGAAATGTTTAATTTTAATTTACAATATTGACGAGTATCTTCATTGCAAATTAATTACCAAAACAATTTAAGCAAATTATAACCCAGATAAATGTAATTGTTGCTACAAGTATTGGAGAGACCTCTTGCTGCCATTGAACTTTTATCTAATATAATACTATTATATATTTATGTATATCAAGTACATATACATATTTGGCAGCACCGATGAGGAAGAAGAAAAACTTTGGACTATATTTCAATGCCTCTAATTATAATGAGTGAAGCAGATATGCCCACAGTTAAATGCAAATAATTTAAAATATTCTCATATCTTAGATATTCAGATGTATCGATCCCCGTCGTTTGCCAAAACACCCTCCCCACGCTGCCCTGCCAACCCCCGAATATCCTTGTTTCCCCGACACTGACCTCATGAGACAGCAATGCAAAGGGATCGACGAAAAAGCCCTAGGGTCCCATTTAACGGAAAGGTAGAATAAGGTCCCTTCTCGATAGATGGTTATCAAGAGGGTGGGTAAGGAAACCGTTGTCACCCTCATTACGCAGTTGATTCAATACCCTGTCATTAAGAACATAGCTTGGCTTACATCTTGCTTAGCTCGCATGATGTGTTAAGTTACAATGCATTAGTGTAAGGGAGATGATAATAGCTGGAGAGATAAGAATGGCTTAAAATTAGAATTTGAGGGAAGTAATAAATGAAAACTGTTCAACTTATTAATTAGTACACGATTGGTGAGATAAAGTTTTCGTAAAAATGATAAGAAGCAATAATTTCTTAATTTTGTCGCCAATTATGAATTTTAAGAATATAATTTTTTTTTCTTTTGAAGATAATAAGAAAGAATATTTCCATTAAAATAATTATAACTCGTTAAGATTATGTCATTCTTTGATTTATGACATATTAGAATTCTTTAAAAGAAATTTTTAATAAACAGTGTAAAAGTTTTTTGCTATTTAACTATTTTTATTAATGAGCGTACAAATAAGATATATACGTATTTTTTAAAAATTAGACTATATATTACGATGCATATATGTTTCTTCAGATTTTGTTTAAATGAGATTTGAAACATTTTAGTGAAGAATATAATTTTTAAATAGTTTACTAATATCTATTCTTGTTTTATTTATTAAATTTATCACATAAATTTACATTTACCAGACTCTTTACATATTTTAATAAACTTCCCAAACAAACTTTTGTCAATACATCACACCAAGAGACTACATTAATTTTTTTGAATATGCTTAGAAATATATATATTAATGTGCTTATTAATAATAATGTACTTAAATTCTGAGCTAATCGCATTATATATAAAATATAAAGTGATTTTATTATAAGATACTTTTAATTTCAAATAAAAGAGTTTATAAAAATAAGATCCTTTTGATTTAGCATTGATTTAAATACCTTAATAATCAATAATAAATGTTAGAATTTATTTTACGTATATATTTTCTAACTATATCGGAACACGAAAAACGCACCTATATAGGCTGCAGCTCGCTAGTTTTACCTTAACATTGGTTGCTCATAGCCAAGAGAGGAGTGACACCATGGAAGAAATAAAGCGTAACCTGTGGACGTAGCAAATATGATGTGTTTACCCTTATACAGATTTGTCTTCATTTTATTATTTTTTTACAAAGCATATCCATAAAGAAGCACCTACTAGATCAAGGTAGGGCATAAAGTCGATCGCGATCGACCGGTGGTCCACCAAGATATTTTTGGTGACCGCTCGAAGATTAGCAGTCAATTAGTAATTATACTCAGACATATTCAAGATTGGCAGATTTTCTGCAGATTAAGCCTGCTACTGATTGGAACGACAAGAATTAAATTTAGAAGAAAATGTTTTATTTTTAATGTATTATTAATTGTTTGATAATAAATGCATCATTTGATTTTTTTTGTATTTGTGGCTATAATTATTATGTTTGTAACGTGCGTTTTGCTTTAAACACGGTTTTAAGAAACGAAGGATTTTTTTGTAGTTATGTAGGTAAGTATATATTCCGTATTTAGTATTAAATTATAATAAATATTGTAGACCGTTTTCTAACCATCCATTCGGTATAGTGGTTAATGACGCTGACTGTTGTGCCGTAGAGCTGGGGTTTTAAACCCGGAGAAGTATGTAATGGATGTTTGTAAATATATAGTGCCTTTGTGGCATAGGGGTACTCTAAATAGCCGTTGAGCCGCAAGTATTCTCGAGAGGTTGGTGGAAGAGGAAGAGAGGTGGGAGGCCCCTGTCTACTTCAGGGTGTTCTGTCACCTCAATAGTGCTCAAAGCTACGGATAATGACAGGCGTATATATAACATTTTGCCATGATGGATTGCATGGGCCCCGATTTGTCTTTTGCCAATCAGGAGGCCTTAGCAGCTATAACAACAGGCATTTTTCTTGGCTCATCACACCTACATCACTGGGTGGACCGTAACACCTGAAAAAAATCAGAAGTAGTTCATACCCTGAAAATGTCTGCCCAACCCTGTATTAGATGTCTTGAATAATGGAAGCAAACATTATTATTTCTTTCAATGCAATTAATACGGTTTGCTTTTAAGTTAATGTATCAAATTTGATATGCAAATGTATAAATAAGAGTGTTTTAATGCAATGATGAATTGATATTTATATAAGATACGCGGTCGGAAAAAAACTAGACTGTTAATATATAAATGTGTAAATGATATATTTTAAAGTAAAACAAATACGTCATCAATTAATCCTATACGAAAGACTTACGACAAAATATACTTCCAAAACTTTCGCTCATTTTAAATGCGCATAATATCTGGCCGTAATTTACAATTTCTGTGACAGTCTTTCATTTACTTTCCTTTCAATATACTTTCACATACGTTGAATTAAAATGTATGGGCTATCCTTTCATTTCCAAACAGAGAAAGATAGGTGAATATATATATGCATATATATATATATATATATATATAATACAGATTTTCTGCTCCTACTGCCCTACCGTAATCAAGACAGTGGAACTGTCAAGCAATGTCTTCGAAATACGACGTTACCAATGATGGGATAAAAGTGTTATGACAAATAAAGCGAGAAACATTCTGAATGTTCTCCCGAAACTGGGTTGCATTATCTGAGGTTTCTAAATTACAAAACGATAGCTTATTACTTTGTCATTAACAGAAACAAAAAATTACTCTCTCTCATCTACACTAACGTTTTATAAAGTATGCTTCATCTTAGAAAATATATGTTTCTCGTCAAGTGTGCCTTACGTATGTGTGAGCTTATTACCTTAAAAACTTCAGATTATGGAATATAGCTTGACTGAGTTTCTGCTTTTTTTTGTTTTAAATACCTTGCAATTATACTATTTAGCTTTTATAGACTATGCTGGGGAGCATAACTTTTACTAAAATGTAGCTTTTTACATCGCATTATTTCTGCCCAATGTATACAAATTTAAAATGTTGTGTTGATGTAAAATTTTATTTGGATTATTTTTAGCTTTTGTTATTTTGATACGTTGCCACATGGGATCTTATGATTTAACTACTGTGTTTTTAATATAATTTTGGACCTGTGAATTCGACGCCATAAAGTTGTTTTAATTTGTAAATTTTTTTTTATTATATGGCTTTTAACTGTGTATATTATAATCCTTTGTTTGCATTTCTTGATCAAGTTTACTCCTTATCTCTACTTTTTTTTTTATATTTCTCAAATTTATTTTTACTGATTGGACATGGAGCGTTTCTGACAAGACATTTCTGACTAAAATAGAAAGTGCGGTTTCTGAAAAATTTGATAGTGTAACTTTTACTTACAGCCCTGCGTAAAGTAGTTGATTATACAGAGAGAGAGAGAGAGAGCTATCGCAAATTAATAATTGGATTTTAAAAAAATTATATTTATAAATTATATTACACACAATACAACAAATATTATACGATATTAAAGATAAAAATATATGAAATTTCTTTTCCCCATCATCAACCCCCTTCCTAAAACACAGCAACCATTTAATAAATGATTTTGTTCATCTTTAGGAACTGTTGACAATGCGATATTACAAAATGCGTAGAATGAATTAGGTTACAGATTAAATGCATGTGTAACAACAGCACTCATAGAACATTTGTCACTAAAAATAAAATTCGGTACATTTTTCTTTAATTTTATGTATAACTTATAAAATATGTGTAACAGTTTCGAAAATAATATTATTTAACACCGATTATTCATTTGTTGTAACCCGGTACTTTAAAATAATACTTATGAAATACAATGTGACATAAAAATAAGAGAAATAAAAGCGATTTATCAAATTATTATTGCATTTAGAATTCAAACATAATATACCTTAAATTGTTTTGTATTACATATATATTTTTTTTTTAAAAGGCAATAACTATAAATAACAGAAATGAGGGAATATAGTAATATTTTAGCGTTACGCACACATTTAGCTATGCGCTCTCTCTTGGGTAAGAATTTAATGAATTTTGTTTTTTTTAAATGTATATAGTCGTATAATTATGCTTTGTCTATATATGAGCCATTTTCTCTGAAAAGACTTATTAACCCGGTACTTCACGCTCAGGGTGTGTTATACCCACCACCTAACTTTTTTCAAGACTCCATATAAACCATTTTCGGTAAATGAACAGTTTCTCGTGTAGCTGACTTTAAGGTCATATTCTTTAAGGAGCCTTAGCTTATAGGTGAATTTAAAAATATATATATATTTTTGGAAACCACCTCTTCGGGCATGTCATACCCTGCTCGTGAATCACCATTACAGTTCTAAAAGCATGAGCATACTTTAAAATCTTTCTTGTGCAATGGCGTATTATAGTAGTTATGATGAATAAATGTGATATTTAAGTAATTTAATAGATCTAGTACAACAGTATTTTCGAATGAAGAAATACTCTTTGCGGGATGATGAGGAAGAATCGAATGATGAAGAGTATAATAGCAAATATGATTCCTCTACTTAAATCTATCCAGATAATTTATCTGAGAGAGCAATTATCGTCCACGGTACAATGACCACATCATATTCAATGGCTAGAAAATGTAATCGTTAGCCTATGACAAAATTTTTGTGTTGTCGAACGTTGCGTCAATAAATGCGCAATTAATTTTGATAGTAGTCAGAAACCATCTACTAAACATTGAACCAGACGCTTATTTTTGAAGTGTTTTGGATTTCGATTTACAAAAGAATGCAGAAACCAGCAAGCAGTGCTTCTACGAAATTTTTTAAAAAATTAAAGATTCAGTGAAAAACAATGCATTTACTCGCGACGAAGACTAAAGGAATGTATAAACAAAGTACTGAATAACCTAATAAAAAAAAACTAGAAAAACTATATTTTCGTGTGAAAAGTGTAATCAACACTTTATATTTGCTACTTTTCTTCCAGTTTCACTTTTGTATGCAAACTCCCTTGGGTATCAGATACCCTGCGCGTGAAGTTAAGGTCGTTTTTTTCGCACGTGAAGTGCCGGGTTAATCCATTTTTGACATAAAGTTAGTTAATTATAACATTTAATGTGATCTGCTATGAACTTTTTTATCTATGGACAGTCCACCAAAAAAAAATTCAAAATTTTCATCATTTTGTCAATATAAACTCACGTAGTTAATGGAGAATTACAAATATAATTATTATGAAAGTCGTAAATATATGCATATAATATAAAATGGACTTACTCCACTTTCAAAGGAAACAACTCCTATATAGATATGTTTTTTAATGCTATGAAGATTTAAAAGATTTTACCAAACGTTTCTGTTAAAAACATTTTCTTGAAAATATCATAAGCACAGGTTAAATTTTCCAGAAATTTAATCAGATTATTCTCATTCTCAATAAAAACTATTATTCATTGATTCTAAAACAAATTTTTTATTATTATTTTGACCCGTTGAATCTATTTTTAGAATGTACATTTTCTTCAGAGCCAAGTTTTCAGAATTTTTCTTAAACTTAAGGTATCCGATTTTTTGCGACAACTTTTTTTAAAAAAAAAAATGATATATGGGGATTTTTTTTTTGTTATTTTTAGATTTGTTTAGTGCATTTTAAGAAAAATGTGCTTAAATTAAGAAGATAAAAACAAATTATTATTACTAAAATGGGAAAAATAGGTAAAAATTGACAAAAAAATAGCATAATAGCAGTCCATTCTGTACCAAAGGTTTATGAACAAATTTTCAATTTTTCAATCTAATGTGTTGCTATATTATTCAATTTTGAAATGACCTTCAGGGTAAAAGATATTTTCTTTTTTACGGAAACTAGATCACTTTATCTCGGTTACTATATGAAAATGCTTAAAAAGACAGTGATTATATTCACATAAGGGACTGTAAATTTTGTAATAAAACAGTGATTGATAAATCTGAAGGTTAAAACAATTCTTCTATTATACAGAACTTACAGAAAAAATTCAGTTAATTATGTCCAAAACTTTTTTTAGAAATCGCTGACTCCGTTTGATTATTTTCAAATATCACATTTCGAGTAAAACGCGTTTTAAAGTATGACATCTTGCTTAAAGTAATGGCATCTGCTTTTACTAAAACACTTGTAGTTTTTGTTCTAGTAAACGGAAAATGATATACTTGGTATTTTTATAAAGCTAATAAGATAGCCCATAAAATAAAATCATAAAAAATTGTCAATTTTTGGCAAAATTTACAGTTTTAGGGTAGTCGGATACCTTAAAAGAAATGTTGAACATCTCTTTTTTGCGATAGTGTTTGTGAGAAAAACACTAGTACGAAAATAATTCAGAGAAAAGATTATCTGTTATTTTTTGTACTTATTTAAGTAGCATAATATCATTTATGCATTCATAAGTCAGAATATCTAAAATATTTTTTAAAGGCCAGCATATATTCAATGGGAAATGCTTAATTTAACTGTAAATGTTATTTAAACTGCACGTGATATTTAAATGTTACCTATGCAAAGATTAAATAAGGAATTTTATTTCATTTTAAGTATAATAATCAAACAGTTCTGAATACTTTAATCACTATATCTTTGAAAAGCTTTCGCTTTCTGAACTTTGTTTGTGTAAACAAAATAGAAACATTATGTTGAAAGGAAGCAATTAATAAGGAACATATTTGCAATAATTTGCCTCAACTCTAAGAAGATTCCCCAGTGGTTGGTTAAAAGGAAAATACGCTTAAATTGCAATGCAAATTTACTAATTGGTATATTCTCTTACATAAACGCTTTAAATCTAGGCCTTAATGCATTAAATGAATGTTTAAATTGCAAATACAAATTAAAACCTTTATTTACATAAATGCGCCTAAACTTAAATATTTTAGAAATTTCGAAGATACTGCTAATGCAATTATTATATTTTTGGGTTATAGATATTGGGAAAAAATCGTCAAATGTAAGCGATGCTGTTCGAAAGTCTTGAATCATTATATTTAAATGTTTTTCCTCATTTAAACGCAACTTAATTTTAAATAATTGCTATTTTTCTTATTTATATCATATCAGCTAATAAAAATACGGATATAAAATCACTTCTGAATATCTTAGAAATCTTTCATATGGAGAAAAAAATATAAAAAATCAAGGAAAAATTGAAGCATCAACAAATGATAACAAAACGTTAAAAGATCATTAATGATTAATTGCCCCTCATCTGCTTTTAATCACTAGTCCACATGTGTTAGAAAGAATCAGAAAAAGAAACTCTGAAAATTCAAAGCGAAGAATATTTCGGAGTATATATATATGTGTGTGTTCTCTGCAAGTTCTCAGCTTAATTTAAATCTGGTGAGGTGACTGGGCAATCTGTATACTGGATGCCATCGGCCATTGCTGTGGAATAACTTCTTCATGAGATTTGACCGATGTGGTGAAAAGCATTACCATAAAAGGTGAAATTCCAACTAGAAAATAAATCGTGAATTTAACAACAATTCTCTTATATTTCCTTGCTGTATTTCTCGTCAATCACTACCCCATCAAAGATGGGATACAGATTGACACCGTTTGCAGGCATATATAATCAAATCATGACTGAAGGACGGTTATTAATTGTAGGCACAACGCATTCTAACGTGAGTTCTCCCAGGCATGTTCTAACATTGAATGAATAACCAAATGTGGCCCTATAGAGAAAAAGGATTCGCTAGTGAAAAGTAATTTTTCATACTGTTGAGTAGACCAGTGGTAGTATTTCCTTACCAGAAACCACCTTAGCATTTCCTTAGTCCTTTAACTACTCAAGTTACGCAATTCACTCACCAGTGCCGCATTTTTTCACATCGGTGCGCTTATGCTGTGTATTTGGGTAAAAGAATAAATAAGCAAATTTTAGTCTGAACGAAGTAAATTCCTAGCAAACATTGTCAAGGTCATTTTATCACACTCCATAGCCTTCAGAATAGTTTTACTGATAATAGTGTAAAGAAACAGATCGTATTTCTGAAAGACGTATATATATACGCCAGGGACAGTTAACGCTGCGGCTGAGCGAGACGTATAAAAACATCTGTGGCAGTTAAGGGCTTCATGAAGAACACCTTGAATAACTGAATCGTGTATGTTAAGTAACCATTCTTTAAGTTATATGCATTTGAATGATTCTCTAATAACCATAGATTAACAGAAATCGATATTTACCTCCAAGAATATATATATATGTTTCACATGCATGTGTCAATTTGAAAAGCTTTCCAGAGATTGAGAGCAATAATATATTATCTTTGTTAATTGCAATAGAAATCTGCTGATTATTTCGATCACTAGAACTCCAAGCTTTTAAAATGAAAATGCCATAAAAGCTAACTATAGTTATACTTCTTTACTTTTTACAATGCATTACATAAAATATCCGTCAAAGAATGCACTCGATATTACCTGATTCAAAAGTCAATGCCAAGTAGCATCTAATTATCTTTTTACTTATTTAACATCTCATTCTTACAGATTACTAGTGTTTGTTTAGTCGAATTTATTTTAAATTTTATGCGAAATTAAAAATAGTAAGAAATAAGAAAATAGAGCGCTTTGAAATTCTTAATTAAAAATACTTGCATATAAGCAAAAGTTTTTACTATTTTCTGTGAGTTATAAAGTGCTTTTGAAAGGAGCACTGTATACATGCTGTAAAAAAAGTTGAGAGAGAAAAACACATAAAATAATTTTGAGGGTAATAACACCTTATTTACTTCCAACAAATTTTGAGCTTTCCGAAGAGCTGAAAAGAACGATACCGCATTTAAATATTGAGGAGAAAAATGTAAATTTAAGGAAACCTGTAAGCAATTTTTGAAGTACAAAGAATAAAAGTTATGGCCTGATATATTTATTAAATTACAGTTACTGAGAAGAGACTGAGAGAAAAAATATTTACAAATTATTTAATATTTTTGAAAGAAATATATTTTTACGCATGGTGATTTCATCTTTTTAATAACCTTAACATGGAATTCTGAATGGAAACGAAATATATTTTTACGCATGTGATTTCTTCTTTTTAATAACCTTTAACATGGAATTCTGAATGGAAACGAAATTAGATTTTGAGAATATTACAGATATTTTTCAATTATAAGTTATATTAACTTTTATAGAATATACTGAAATGCAGATATATCTGAAAAAAGTAATGTTTTTAATGTAACATTGAATGATTACCCTTTAAAAAAAGAGTAATGTATAACAAACTGGTCAGTTTATGCTGGTCATTATATATTTGTTACCCCTGCTCTATATATAGTTTATGTTTCCTACCTTTGTTATTGTAAATTCTAAATAAATTACCTTATAATATTTTCTCGAATACTATGTCCCGTTGCCAAACTTCTTATGCGAGTGTACTATATGTTTTACTTCTTTTATATTCTTTTTTAATTATCTAGTGCGGAATTTTGGAAAAGTTTAAAGTGAGCGCTAAAAATTTTAATAGTTATTTATTCGGGAAAGCTAGAATCATTTTTAAGTTGAATCTTTTTCATTTAAACCATTCGAATAAGTTAATTTATTTCCACATTTTTTATGCTGGACAAATATTATTTATTGACATTAAAATCCAGTTCGAAGTAGAACTTTTTTTTTTCATTTTTTGATCACTGGAAATATTTGTTCTGGATGTCAGTAGAATAGCTTCAGAGCTTAAATAAATAATTAATAATAATAATAATAATTTTAAGAGTATAACTGTCTCTTTAAGATAACTCTAAAACTATAAACGATTTCAAATAAAAATTTTGCAGTCTCATCTATATCGTGATAATACTCATTTATTTTATGTACTGAGAATACTTATTTTATGTATTGATATATATTAATTGGAAATGTTTGTCGGTGGATGTAATAGTTATATAACAGATAAAATAATTCACAATGTAACGAATTTTTTGAAGTTATTAAAATATTATCGCGTATATATTGCCAATGCATAATGTACACTTGGTCACAGCTTTAAACGTTTGTAATTCTTACAGATGAATGCATATATATATTTTAAAATAAATGAAAACATAATAAAAGCCCCTTCTACATTCATATGGATGGGTGTGTTTGTATATGTAACTGAATTTAATATGTACTTTTTTAAAAATTTAATTCTTGAAATTAAATTCATGGAAACTCAATTAGATCTTTGCACTCTTCAGCACATTTTATTTTGAGCAATTCACACCCTATATGCCTCTGAAACTATTTAAACACCAACATCTTCTAACTTTGCGAATTTTTTTTCCTTATCATTAAAGCTATCATTAAGTGCCTTTTTTTCAAAAAAATCTGGAGACAGAAACAGTAAAAACAATTCATGTTTTATATTCAGATTATATTATTAAGTTGATTCTGATAGGAAAAGTCAGTTTGACCAGCAATATTTTAAGATTTGAAAAAATTAAGAATTTTCGAAGTTTTTTTAATCTTTTATAAAATGCTCAATTTTTAAATTTTTTAGTCATTTTAAGGGATTTACTTTCCTTAGATTCTTGAGAACAAAAGTTATTATGGATATGAAAATCTGTTCCCTTGTTGATTTTTGATAATTATTTTTCTAACTGAACCTGGAAAAACACGAACTTCTTAAAAATATTACCTTGATATTTTAAAAAAAAATGACTTGGGGTTCAGATTTAAATTCATATTAACTTTCATAGAACATACGTTCGATAGTATATACAAAAAAAGATTCAAGGGTGAATTTTGAACAGAAAAAAGTCTTAGGGATTAGAAAATACTTATATCTTCGAAAATTAAGTCTCAGGAAAATACATTTAAGATCTGTAGTCATAAAAGAGAATCTAATAATGCTTGTGTAAAGCTGTAATTTTTTAACATGTTATTATGCAACGTAAGTTCTACTTTAAAACATTACTTTAACTAAATATAATGAAAACATATTTTTAATTCAAAATATATTTTTGCATAATATTAATAGTATTTGTTGCAATGACAAGATATTCAGCCTAATCTTAGCACAATATTTTCACAAAAGTTTTGAAACACAAATAATTTATGATCAAAATAATAAGATACTAACTTAAGCTAAAAATCTGCAGGTTTGTAAATAAAGTTTAATTTTTTTCTTCCTTAAATTGGGGTAGTTTAGTAAGTTTGAGTTTGGTGTTACGCAACTTTTTAAAATACTAAAATATAGTACTAGAATGTGTTTAATGTGGTTTGGTACATCATGCAAATATACAGTTTTATCGTCAATACCTGAATTCAGAATACTTGCATACTTAAGTCTAATTACAGCATCCGCTGAGGATTGATTTTTGATGCATCGTTTTCAGTAGAAAATTGTTCTGTCTTCGAAATATTGTTCCTCATACCAACTTGGGAACGTTTTGGGCCATGACATTTTTCAAAATGAAAAAAAATAATGATTAATTTGCTAGTTATATATAAAACAGGTTTAAAGCAATAATTGGTCTTGAAATCAATCTTAAGTAAATATGAGAACTCAAAAAACTCAAAACTTAATCAAGCAGAAAATATTTTAGCAATTAAAATTGAAATTAAAAACCATTTCACACTGAAAGAGTTGACTGTACTCAAAAATATTTTTAATAAATTCAATTTGAGTGAAGGAAAAATGCTTTAAAATGAAACCGAAACTAAACCTAAATTCAGAAAACTTCAAATATCTTAAAAACTAATGTGTTATCAGATATGACATTTGGTGACAAGCTTCCCAATTGTATGGGTCACAAGAAAATGCAAAAATATTTTTTTGGTATTAGTGAAATTTGTAGTGGGAACTGTGTAGATTTAATCTTGCCTGAGATCATCTCGGCAAGACACAAATTCTCCAAAATGTTACGCCCTATTAATATATGGGATAATTTATTTGAGTGCATCTTATTTTTATACCCGAATACATACCTGGTGAAGTTTCTTTAAGCTTTATCTCTTTGTCAAACTCAAATCTAAAGTTAATTTGAGCTCATTGCAATAGATGGTGTTTGATAATCAGCATTATACTTCAATAATCAACCTCAAAAATAAAAATCAAAATCAAGATATACTCAAGCCAAAGATTGTTTTTGACTAAAATCTAATTATGAGTAATAAGATCGCAGTGCTCAGGTAGTATCCTCTCATCTAACAATTAGAATACGTTAGAAAAATAATATTATAAAAATATAGCTTTACAATTACTGGAGTACCTTGGAACTCATTTTTTCTGCATAAAAGTGTATTTGGGAAATGTATTACATTTTTAAAATATCAGATCTAAGCTGTAGATGAACTTTCACATGAATTTGTAGATGCAGCTTCTGGACAACAGAATCCTGGCAGACCAGCCATAGTAGATAACCCTGCCTGTCTTAGTGAACGACATTTTATATCGCATATACCCCCTACTCCTGCAAAACGCGAACCTACATGGCAAGGCAAAGAGTATTGTTAAAAAAATGATGCAAAGATGAAATAAAGAAAAAGAAGTAAACACGGTTCTGATGTAATGATGGCGGAGTGCATTAACGCTTGAAAAAGTGTTTCCAGTTATACCACACAAAACTTAATTACAGAACTACTAATAGGTATTCATTTTTATTAATTTTCCCTTAACATTTTTCAGAAAAAAATTATCTCCTAGTAATGAACTTCAACACTTCCATGCTGTGTGGCAGCCAACTGAAACAATTATGCAGTTGCTACTAAACTTTTAAAAGTTTGTAAGCATGTGCAATTCAAAATATCAGTTTTTAACTGCTAAGTACATCTAATTTTGAACTAAACATTCGATATTTGCATTAAAACATTTTTTGACAATTTATATTCCGAAATCATTATAGTAATTTGACAATTAAGGGGTTAAAACTAATTGATTACCAATGTAAAAGGGTGAAACTATATCCTAGTAATTTTAGGATCAAAAAACATTGCATTGCATATGAATATTATATTATGATTATTGTTTAATTTGCACAGATTTTTATACTTATTATTACTACAAAACAACCACTATTATTTCAATAGTTTTACGCCTACAGAAAATAAACGAATCTTGTAAAACAGCGGGCTATCTGCGAAGTTTATCCTTTCTTACTAGAGTTATCTTCGATCCAGCCCAACTGGTACTTTAATCCTTTCGTGAAGAGTGGGTCATACAGAGTACGGCGTGGGAACTTCCTGTTTTGAAGATGCAATAAACACACTACACTTTTCATTAGACTTTATTTTTAATTTTCGCCTACCACACAAGATTGTAAATTTGAATTTAACATACTTTTAAACACAATATCTGTTAAATGTCACCCTCCATTATTAATATATTTATGTAGTAAGTTTCGAAAGCTGTGTCAAGGCAAAAGTCCAGGGCAGCAAGGTTCGCAATGATATTATACGGGTAACTAAAGAGGTCATATTGAACGTTTGTGAAAACAAATTTTACTTTACGTCAAGAAACGTTAAACGTTACGAAACATATTTTCATATTTTATCTTTACAATGACATTTAATTATCGTTTTCTGTTTATTAATCTGGGAATTATTAAATTTTTTACGTGGGTCATTCATGTCTGATAACCTTTCACATACACTCAAGAGCCAAAACATTATGACCACCTGTAAATAACGAGTTGGCCCACCTTTGGCGCGCAACACAGCTTCAACCCGCCTTGTCATGGATGCCACAAGTCTTTAGTAGATGGCCTGGGGCAGATTGCACCAGATGTTTAAGCAACAGTCACGCAAATCCGAGATATTGCGAATTGGTGGTGTTTGAACTTTAAGCTGCCGTCCCATGACATCCTAAATGTGTCCTATCGAATTGAGATTCAGTGAGTTAGGTGGCCAGGACATTAACTGGAATTCAGCATCATGTTCCTAGAACCACTCCAACACAATTTTAGCCTTGTGACACGAGGCGTTGTCCTGTTGGAACATTCCATTTCCAGCTGGAAAAACAGAGGTCATGTAAGGGTGCAACTGGTCCGCAATGATGCAGACCTGTAGCCTTCATGGTCTGCTCTACCACAGCCACGGGTCCCAGTGATGCCCAAGAGAACGTCCCCCAAAGCATAATATCACCACCACCGGCCTGTGTATGACCTACTGTACATTAAGGGAGCAAATGTTCGTCTGGAAGACGGCGTATCCTGACACCACGGCCATCGGCTTGATGAATGACAAACCGTGATTTATTTGACCAGGCGATTCTCTCCCACTGATCCATGGACCAGTCGCCATGTCCCCAGGCCCAGCGCAGGCGCAGTTGACGATGACGCTTGGTCAGCAAAGGCACACGAGTGGGACGTTTGCTGCGTAGCCCCATATCCAACAGGGTCCGCTGAACAGTGTACTCCGACACTATTCTAATTGACCCTGCATTGTATTGGGATGTTAGCTGAGCCACTGTCTGGCTCCGGTTTTGCTTAACCATACGAGACAGTCTCCGACGACCTTTTTCTTTGATAGCGTGTGGACGTTCAACACCATGTCGTCTACTGCTGGTTTCACCATCATTCATCCACTTTGCATAAGTACTAACAACTGTAGATCCGCTAACAACCCACGAGTCGTGCAGTTTCGGAAATACTTGTTCCAAGGCTTCGAGCCATTACAGTATGCTCTCTATCAAAGTCGCTTAGATCCGCAGCCTTTCCCATCACACACATAAATATGTGAAAGAATGATTTTTCAGACTCTCCAGCAGCAGTTAAATACCACTTCCACGTCATCCAGGCAAGTTCATTGCAAAATGTAGGGGTGGTCATAATGTTTTGGCTCTTGAGTGTATATATAGTGCAATGCAAAAATATTATAAAAAGTTCTAAATAGAATCATTAAATACTGATACATAATTAATAAGAATTTAAATTTCACAGATAACACTTTAGATATAGAGCTATGTCTGTTGCAATAATCATTTTATTTTATTTATAGTAATTTAAGCTACTTATGCATTTAACCAATCCGTCAAATCTAAAGACTTTGCTAAATTCTACAGTATGCATCAAAAAGTAAAAATCCATCCCCACGCATATTCAAATGCAAAAAAGGTAAGAATAATAATGATGATAGCATTTAGCAACATTGTTTGATTTTGCAAAATTGTTTCACGGTATAATTCGTTTTTACCCAACTTTTAATACATTTAAATTATATATTAATGTAATTATCATTTTTAGTATCTAATTGCAATTGTTGAAGTATTTTAAAAATTAGATCATTTAAGTATTATTTTTTTCAGTAAATTTAACAAAGATAATGAAAGACAGTCCAAAAACAAAATATAAAATGAACACTAGTGAAGGTTCCTCTAAATTCAAAATAAAGATAGCGAAACTTCGGTAATTTAATTTTTCTTATTAAACTCAAGTTGTTTTTGACAGATATATGGTCTCAAAAGCAGCGTTCGCAGTTTAATAATTTTTAATTTTGTCCAACTCTACTCTTTTATTTTACCTCCAAATTAACCAGTTAAAAATTCAAATACGAATGAACAAACACTGAAGAATCTACCGTAATTTAATTGAAAATAAATCACTGTGATTGACATCAAGTTATTAATTTCAGCGAACGACAATACATTCCTGGTCGGTTCTCGGCTTTTTTTATTGCGGGTATTTTTTAACCGAGTGTCTGCCGACGACAAATTACTCCTTACCTGAGCGACACTTTAATCACTTTCCTCAGATTCTCTTTCGATTCCGTTGCTAAGCTGCAAGGTTTCTAATTACAGAAAATTAGAGTTTTAAGTAACTATGCCCCTCCATTGTATCTAAAATGTGGTATTCGCGTCAGAAGAAAACACTGAAACTCTGTTTAAGAAATATTTCGTAAGAGAGAAAAGCGAAATAAATATTTTTCGAAAAAGTAGCACGATAATATGAAGCCTTTTTTAATGAATTTGTCATTTAATTTTCTTTGAAAATGCGAGACATACTGCGTAAAATTTACAAAAAGAAAATTTTGAAATAAATAAGATTGTGTCATGTTTGCTATTATTAACAAGTATATCTGTGACTTATTTGTAACGTTGTTAACTATAATTTAGGGCTAAAAATAACTTTTGTAATTGAGTTTTATGGAACTAATATTAATTGGTAAATGATTCTTTAAACATGTTAATGTATTAAAGAAACGATTTTTATGTATAATTAAAGTAATTATTTTCAATAACAAGTGTATTTTTGTTACTGGTATTATATTTAAGCTATTGGATAATGATATGCATCCTATAATATTGCTACTAAAGACTTGCCGTGTAGAGAGGTTGAGACACGGTAAATATGTCGAGGCTTAAAGTTGCCCCGTTTGAGTTATATGGAAGTAAAAAGGTGATGTCCACACACACACACACTCGAACGTCATCTTCAACGCTTGATCTTCGTTCAAAATTAACCTTTCTTTGAATGATTTTTTTTTCTTCTTTGAAAAATAATTTAGGATGATATAATATATGCTCTAGATTAAACAAAAAATGTTTACAAAAATCCTAGAATAAATACATTAAACAATCAAAATATTACATATAAAATAATTAAAATAATAGTAGATGGAAATATCCATCATCATGCAAATTTATATGTTAAGCTCAGCACAGAATAAATAAAAATACATCTTTGAATAGTTTTATTAATGATAATAAATAAATAATGAAATAAATAAAATAATAATGAAAATAAATTTAAAAAAGTAATACATATATTTGCATCATTTTTACTCTTGATGATAGTTAAAAACAATTGTTGTTATTATTATTTTCTAATTTCGTCGGCATCGTTGTTAGAATTTTCGTCATCAAGTCCATCTTCTGATAGCCAATCACCTACTAACTCTGATCTAAATAATCTTCAATCTCACTCTCTTCTAAACTTCTCTACAAACATAACATAAAGTAAACATTTTCGTTAAGAGATTAGAAGTGAAACAACTGCTTCATGATATAAAGTTCTGTCACATGGTATTGGAAATATTATTTGGGGTATTTCATATCAAATGCACAGAAAATAAGAGAGACATAAGAAACAAACCTTTTTACTACTCATTATTGCTTTTATTAGCAAACAGATTATCAGATAAGTTATAAAAATATTCAAGAAATTACAAGTTTCTTCCAACCACAACAGACAGCGGAATAACAAGCTCAAGAACGCTATAATGATTGTGACACATTTGATTTTTTTAAAAATTTGACAGCTAAATTCCTCATTACGCAATAGTCTTGAAAAAAGTTGCCAGCAATAACCGATTTACAGTGAATATAATTTTTTATTCACTAAATCGTATGATGGAAATTCATCACCATGCAAAGAAGAGTTAATTGCTCCGAATGAAATAGCATCTAAGTTGATTTACAGTTGACCAATAAAAATCAAATCGTAGAGAATGAACAAGTTAAAAGTGATTAGGTTTTCGGTAAATATTTTAGTTTTAATTATGCATACGCAAAAAGTAATTTTCGAAACTGGACATTTTTAAAAATATATAAATAACATGTCTGGATTTTCTATTTTAATGTTTTAATGGTAAGATTGTTGAAAAATCTGAACATTATACACATTTTAAAATATATGTATTAATCACGCAGACCTTAACCAGGCATTTCTCGCGCAAGGTATATCATACCCAACGTCTAACTTTTTTCAACGCTCCTTCAAAGCCTTTTATGGAAAATGGATAGTTTCTAGTGTAGCTGACTTTAAGGTCATAATTTTCGAGTGGTCTTAGCCTGTAGGTGAGTTCTAGATAGATATTTCTTGATACCAACTTTTCGGGTATGTCATGCACCCTGCACGTGAATCACCGATACAGTAATCAATGCAAGTGTGTGTGTGTCAGTATTTTTTAAATCTCCTTTATGCTATGGCGTATTATTGTAGTTATGATGAAGAAATGTGATATTTAAGTAATTTAAAAGATACAGTATTTTATAGAAATAGTACAACAGTATATTTTCGGATGAAGAAATTCTCTTCGCGCTTAGGATGAGGAAGCATCAAATGATGAAGAGTATAACAGCAAGTATGATTCCTCCACTGAAATCGATCCAGATTTAGAAAAGGGAAACCCTGTAGAAAATAAATATTTTATATGTTGAGACACAAAAACATTTAGGAAGAACGTAATTTTAAAGGAGATAACTGGTATACATTTTATCCACTTTCAGATGAACTTAAAAAAAGAAAAAACTATTACTGGAACAATAAGAGAAAATAAGAAAACATATTCCAAAAATTTTGAATTTAAAAAATCGAGAAGTTTACTCCTATAGGTTTAGTTTTTAAAAGATACAAAGTAGAAAAAAAAATAAGATCCTGTGAAAACATACGAGGAGATTCACTTACGAGGAGATCAAAGGTGTGTGTAAACAATGTACTGAATGTCCTTGTAGAAAAAACAACAGAAAAATTAAATTAACGTGTGAAAAATGTAGTAAACATATTGCATTTCCTACTTTTGTTCCTTTTTAACTTTTGTATGCAAATGTTACGGTAGAAACAGAATGCAAACACTCTTGGATATGAGATACCCTGCGCGCAAAATTTCGGTCATTTTTTTCCCGCGAGTGATGCCGGTTTAATAAAACTGGCTGTCCAGTTTTAAAAATGTAGAGAACAATGAATAGCTATATACTTCATAAATTCGAGACGTCTTCATAGGATGAAAACGACACCCAAACTGATACTTCATTCTCCTGTCTTCTATAATTCTTAAAATTGAAGAAGTAGAAACCTAATTCGATAAAACGTAGAGTAAAATTTTATTTTTGCCAACAAATAAGTTCAAATTAAAAAAAAAAATTTTATAAGTATAAAAATAACGGAATTTACACTTTTTATCTTACACATTAACATGGTCCTAAATATACAAACAAATTTAACAAAATAAAAAAAAGAAGATAGTGAAAATTTGAGTACTCTTATGAAGCATTTAGAATAGCTATATCTAAAAAAACTCTTGATGTAATAAATAATTACTAACTTTATATAAAGCACTATAATTTAGTTATGGCTTAGCCTTCATTGTGATCTCGTGAACAATTCTTGAGACTGTACTTCAACACAATTCTTCGGAGTTCTGCTTCAGAACTGGAGCATATGGCAATGCATTTTATCGATGTATGATGTTACAAACATAGAACATGAAAAGAGTAAATCTCCCCCCAAAGGGAATGAAGTTAATACGTATCCATTAGTCTATATCATAAAATTACCATAATTTAATTATAAACTGCTGTTTGTAAAAAAATGCAACACCATGAAGGAATCATCAGAACTAAATAAAATTTAATACACAAACGACTTAAATTAGTACAACTAAATGACAAAATTTACAAAGAAAAAAAATCAATATTAAGTGTCTGAAATCGGTATTTCGTGTAGCCACCACGCACTGCAATAAGTGCTGCTATACGAAGTGGCATGGAGTCCAACAGATTTTGAATGTCTGCTTGTGGAAAAGAATTCCATATTGCTTGTATGAGCAGCAAAAGTTCATCTCTTGAAGCTGAAGGACGTGGATCACGAGCGAGACGCCGACCAACCAAATCCTACACGTGCTCAATAGGCGACATATCCGGCGAATAAGCAGGTCAAGGAAGAAGTTGCATGTGTTGGGCAGAACAGAAGTCTCGAACAGTCTTTGAAACATGTGGGCTTGCATTATCTTGCTGAAAGATAGCTCCAGGGATGCCTTGAAGGAAGGGAACGACTTCGGGCTGTAGCACTTCACGGACGTACATGTTGCAATAGAGATTTTCCTCGATTCGTGTTAAGCCACTATGTCTTTCCATAACGCGCTCTGGAAGGCAGCGTTCACCGGCATAGCGTCTAACACGAATGTGGTCATCATGGTTCCACGAATTGAACGGGATTCTTCAGGAAAAAAAACTTGGTGTTAATTAGCTTGCCAGGCTCTGTGTTCATGAGCCCATTGCAGTCGCAGCCATCGATGGTTTGCCGTGAGGTGTATCCTGTATAAACACACCCTTGCACTGTAATCCACGGTGCCGCAGACGTCGACGAATTGACGAAGATGACATTAGTACACCTGTGGCAGTAGACCAACGTGCTGCCAACACTGCTTGAAAGAAGCTGTACGGTCCTTCGCCACCATGCGGAGTAGGTGTCAATCGTCGCACGCTTACAATCGTCGCACTTTTTCACAAGGCTTTTTTCGGTTTAATTTTACGTACAATATATAATTTAGAACTTAAATTTTAAGCTACTTTAAGTTTATTCAATTCTTTTCTGCATTATTTACAATTTCAAATATCCTACACATTTGTGACGGATCTATACGGTCTTTCACTAACTTCTTTTTTCCTTAAAACAATTTATTTATTTCAACCAATCTTCACCGAGAGCCAGGCGTGATTTATGGAAATAAGATATATTATATAAATTCGGTTTTCACGAGTTAAGAAGCTAAGTAGTAAGGAGTGAGAAGTCAAGTGAATTAAAGATCGAGAAGTCGACACGTAGTTGTTGACAAGTGAAGCGAGCTTGATACGTGTTAATGTACGCAAAGAGAAGCGTTTTTAAAATAGTGAAATTCATTATTACGGAGCATGGAGTCTTCACCAATTCTTCCAGCCATATAAAGTACCCGAAGTCGTCACGAAGAAACCGCCGCAGTAAAATATAAGGTCAGTGACTTTGATTAAGAAAATCAGATTATTATCGAGTGGCGTAGTTGTAATTTTGCGCATTTAAGCTTTCCTAGATTCAGTTGAAATTCTGTATTTATCCGCTAGTATTGATACTCCACTCTCGCTTATTTATCTTAACTAGAATTGTGTTGTGTCTGATGCTATATACTAATAAGCATCAATAAATCAGTTTGAATTGGAATTATGTCTTTTGATCATTTAAGTCCACCTACATATCCCGCCGAGTTTTCAGATAGACAGGAAGGTATTAGTGTAAGGGGTCGCTACAGGTCACCACACATTGACAAATGCGTGAGTTGATAAATTATTATCTAATTGTATCTCGGCAAATATTATCAGGCATGCAAATCAATTAAATAAAATAAAGCTAATAAATTTTATGTAATATGAAGTAAGATAAATGTTCGGAAATTTAGTTAGAATTCAAGTTATTAATGTATTACGAGAGATGATACAAAAATGGTGCTTTTTAAAAGAGACAACGCTGGAATTTTTATCTTTCAAATAAATGGGAGTTTAAAAATGATTAGTTACGCTTTTTTGAGCAGATTAATGGCACCAAATTTAAACGTAACCTCAATAAATCACGTTCAAGTGGAGTCCTGTGGTAGTATGGGAAAATTTCGCTTTCCCAATAGTTTTGGTTTGGAGAATGAAATGGACATATTTCAATGGAAGTGACTTTTTTTATTGCCCTTGGGATATAATTAAAACATTTTAATACATTAGACAACTAAAAAAACTGAACGAATGAACTAATATTCCTGTTTATTCTGCTTTCATTTCAAACACAATAGATTATTGAGCATAAAATATACTCTTTGCTCCTTGATGTCTTTCAATTCTATCAAAAAAATTCACACTTAAAGAATAGTGAACATAAAAATATCAAAACTAAAGAAAGTTATGATTTTCAAACTAAAATAATAGAAGAAACATATTTATTTATAGTTTTTAATTATTTTAAGATATCTAGTCCTTTCTTTGACATATTTTAAAAGCTTTAGGTAAAACATTAAAATTTATTTTTCACGCACCGATAGTTTGAAAATACTTCATTCTTAATTAAAAAAAATCATGTTTATCGACACAGAAAATTCATATTTTTATATATTTAGCCTGAATAACGTTGAATAATAAACACTATATTTCGGAAATTAATTTCATACTTCGCTAAATTTTCCATTAGAATCTTATAATGAATAGACGAAAGGAAATTGATTCTATATGTGATGGGGCTCAACTGGTAGTAAAAGAATTTAATTTAAATTGAAAAAAAATACAGAACCCTCAATTATTCTCATTTCTTTATTGGAGGAAACGTAAATATTACGCTGTGAAAAACATAGGTTTAAATTTTAATGAGGTTCACATTGTAAGCTGGAATTTTTGTAGCATTGTAAGCTCAGTTTTTGAGATTTAATTCCAAAGGGAGCAAAAACAAAATCAGATAAATTAATTCGGTGGTATACTGCTAAAAGAATATTGATCTCATTTAATTCATTTCACCTGAAAAATATATTACATTCTCGACTCAAATAATTCATTATATATTTTTTGAAGTATTTTTCTGTTTGAGTATTAAAAACCCAGGTAGATTCTCTACTAAGATGTAATTAATAGTCATCAACACACACCTCAAAAACGAAAACTTCCTTTTAATATGTAATTACCTCAAGCTCCTTTATTTATTTAATTTTTCATTAAAACTCACTAAATATACGGCTGAGTCACAATCGATACAAGTTATTAATTAAATTTATCGAACACAAAATAATCGCTTTAATCCCATACTTTTCAATTAATTAATATTACATGAGTCTTTTAAATTTGTTTCTTTTGAACAAAATGGTAAGGGAAGTTTGAAATAACGGAAAAGTATAGATTTTTTCTCTCTTTTCACCAGGGAGGAACCTAGAACATTTTCATTTTTATCTCCCGATTAAATTTTACGCATTGAATGAAACGAACAAAAGATATATTTGAAACCGTTGAACCGAAAGTGGATCAATCACATGGTTGAATTATTTTTGGAATAAATCGAACAGTAAATAAAAGGAGCTCTTAGCCGGTGAATAAGAATTATTTAGTCTCTCCATAACTTATTATTGTTAAGTATTAATACAAGCAGTTACTTATAGAATAAAAAATAATAGTATAATATTAAAAAAAAACACTGGATGCTTTAATTTATAAGCATTCAATAAAGTCTCATAAATTTGAGCAATATTAAAAAAAAAAGACTACTTATGATGCTCAGGAATTTTTATTTTTTTTATATAATTTACATTTATAAGAAATCATTACACTTCAGAATTTAGTTGCATTGCATTTAAGGGAATTTGCCATCAATTAAATCAATGAATGTAAATAATGAATATTCTCACTTGTGAAAGAAAGAAGCCAAACAGAGTGATCACTTCTTCACTCTTTATAACCCAGAAGGAATTTTTCCGGCAAAGAAACAAAGCAATGCAGCACCCCACGAAGAAAAATAAACCGGAGCTATTTGAAAAAAAAATGGATAGATGCATGAATGAACCGATTTTACTTTGAAAATAAGGATTCTGCTACTAACTGTCTTCTAAAAAATGGCAGCAACATCAAATTATAGGTCACTCGAATCCCGAAAAATTTATCAGTTAAAGAACAGACCGAACACAGATTTTAATGCTAATAAATTAGCAGTAGATATTCTTGCTAAGATTTTGTGAACACACGCATAGAAAAAGAAATGAAATATAGCTTGTTTTTATATATATTATATAATATGCATGCGTAGAGTTGCTGCTTAAATACAATTGTTCTTTAGATTACAATAGAAACAAATTGAATAACAAATTGAAAATAGTGATGTGTTCAGAACATTGTTATAAACTATTAAGGTATCCGCACGCGCAACTACTTGCGGCAACTTGTTTTTTTTATAAACAATCGAGTTATAGGAAATATTTTGTGGTTTTTAGATTTGTTTAGTACATTTTTTTAAAAAAAATAAGCTATAATTAAGAAGATACAAATGTATTATTAATTCTAGAATGGAAAAAAATTGGCAAATATTTACAAAAAATAACATAATTACAGCCCCTTCTGTACCAAAAGTTTATGAACAAATTTTCTATTTTGATGTGATGCTATGCTATTCATTTTTGAAATGACCTTCAGGATAAGAGATATTTTAATTTTTACAAACACTAGAGCATTTTATCTTAGTTGTTACATGAAATTGCTTAAAATAACATAGATTATATTAACATTAGGGACTGTGATTTTTATAATAAAACAGTAATTGATAAATCTGAAGGTTATAACACTTCTACTATTATACAGAACATGCAGAAAAAATTTCAGTTAATCATTTTCAAAACTTTTTTAGCAATCACAGGCCCCGTTTGAGCATTTTGAAAAAAACACATTTCGAGTAAAACACTTTATAAATTATGAAATCTGCTTTAACTAAAACACTTGCATTTTCTGTTCTAGTTAACGGGAAATAATTAACTTGGTATTTTTGCATAGCTAATAAGATGGCCTATAAAATAAATCCATAAAAAAGTTTTGAATTTTACTGTTGAAGATGTATGTAAAAGAAAATATAAAGCTGAACATTTATTAATTTATTTTTTTCGTGAATACTAACTATATCATCATAATGAAAAAAAAACATAATTTTTAAAAATGTAAAATTTGCTCAATCCATCTATGTACAAAAATAAATATTTTTTCTGAAGATTTTTAATGTACATGCACTTATAGAGTGTATTCAATGTCCTGGTCATATTTACGCAAATGTTCCAAAGCATAGTAAATGAATGTAGAACTATTTTATTTATTTATCCAACGCCCCAGCTTGGCTTCTTGGTCATTTGACGCCAAGCCTCCCAATACCGGCTGACGACATCGTCAGTCGGTACTGGGAGGGGAAGAACTACAAGGTTAATAATATTGACTTAATAATTAAATAATAATACTTGAAAATAATTAAACGCAAAGTAATTTACAATATTATTGTCTAGAAACTCGGCTTATAGTTAAATATTAAGTCACTTATATATATATATATATAATCCTTGAATAATTAAATAATTAAGCATTTTTAAAATTAATTTTAAAAATTTGACAGAGTTTGTAAATATGTTTTGAAAATAAAAAAAAAGAAATGCTTTACTTAATTATGTAGCTAATCAAGAAAATTTAGAAATATATAAAACTGTCTCATATTCATTTTGTGTACTTGTATTAAAAATGTTTAGTAGTCTCCACCTTAATAAATGAAACTACGTTTTAGGAATAGCCTTCTATATCACACAAAATTCAATTTTATGAAGTATTTGAATATTGCACATATTATCCTAATTATTTTGTAAAGAAATCCACTATGGAAATGTACAGTTAATTTTTCATTTTCAATCAGCACAAATTAAACATTTTCCTCATGGAAAAAAAAGTGTTGTTTTTCTATATTAAGGAGTTGCTTTTTGACAAGTATGAATACAACAAACTTAACGAATAAGGATTTGTATAAGCAAACTTTTATAAATGTATTAACATTAAATCGTCCGTAGGTGTCGATTGGACAACGGAGACTATTTAGTTTGTTCTCCTTTCCACATTTTTGCAGATAATTTGAAAATTTTATTGACTTTTAATCATTTTTTTTTGGTGATTAAACATAAAACTTTTTGCGGTTTTAGATAAATTAGGGGAGGTTTTACAACTAAATATACCTAGAACGTCCACTGGTATTGTTTCGACGCTAAGGCAATTTATCATTATAAATAGTTGTCGTTCACAGAGAGAAAGATAGTTCACTAAGCAATACCATTACTAAAACAAACTTTCAGAAGTAATATCACACATTTATTTGACCTTGAATGCAATATTATTAGGTTCACAGCGGAAATGAGTCAGCTATAGTAAAATCGTTGTGTCTAAGTGTTTCGTTATATAGTATTTTCTTATCTACTCATAAAAAATTTCATTCGCTTTTTGAACATTAGGCAAAGCAGACACCCTGAAATGATGACTTGAAGAAAATGTCAAAAATCTGATGAAATTGCTAATTTGTTGCGAGAGCTTTCTGAGAATGAATCGGATGGTGGTTAACTGAATTGCTCTAATCTAGATTTCGTTGAAGACATAAGATTGAGTGAAAGTGACTGCCAAGAATCTGAAGAAAGTGCAGATGTAATTGAGATTATTCCAGTAAATTCTGATACATATGTCTCTAGAGATGGCACAGAATTTATACCGGATAATAGTAATGTTCTTGGCAAATTTGCGAGTCGAAATGTTTTGATACAAATAAGTGACCCAACAAGCTTCTCGAAACATAATGTTAACGTCAGTTTTTATGAAATGAAATGTTATATTATATGATAATTGCATAAAATAATAAATATTCTTAAGACTAAACCCTATTGAAGACAGTAAACCAGCAATTATTTAATTATCACATGTATTTTATATGTTTTATATCGCGGTGGTGCAAAAGAACAAAGGTGGACGTTTAAGGGTAATCGAATTCTTCAACATTTTTGTGTTAAGAACCAACTGCTTCATTGTTATGAAGTATATACAATAAAAAATAGTTTATTTTGCTTTAAATTTCAAAGATTACAGCATTAGTATTGCAATAGATTTATAGTTTCTTATAATTCCCCATTTACAAGCATATTTTTTAAGTCTAACAACTAAGTGAAACAAGACACTGTTAATAGTAAAAGAAAACAAATATTAATCCAAAATATGTGATCATATTCAAAATCATTCAAATTACAATGTGGCTCAGAGCTTGTCAAAGGCACTACATGCGGAGATATAAATATTTTATTCAATAGTCAGTGGAGAAAATTTCACTTTAAAGTTGTATTTGCTATCATTGAAAATATGTATTTCATATATCAAAAATGATTAAGGTCATATTTATATAAGGAATCAGTCCGTATTTGAAATGATTAAGATGATTTGCTATTTAAAAGAAATGAGTAAACTAATAAATATTTTTATATACTTTTTAACTCTCATATTTATTTCCTCTCTATAACAAATCTGAAAACAATTGCTTTTCTAAATAACTTCTTCATATAAACACAAAAGAAAAAGGTGCCCTACACTTTTGCATGTTGTTTTATCCTATGGAGTTCATTATACATTTGTGTACAAAAAATATATAGTAGTTATTTTAACACAAGTGGAGATGTATCATATTATTATTTTTTGTCTAACCGTAATATTAGTAATAATCTTTCAGAAATCTATGTATTAAATCTGAAGATTCTAAACATATATACGTGTAATGTATTTCTAAAAATATCATAATAATGATCTTTCCAATGGAGGAAATTCACACCAGGCAGACGCCAAGCGGGGAATCACGTGACAAATTGGGCAACAATTGCACGTGTTTTGCATTACCGTGGTAGAACCGTAGAAGCAAATTGTTGACATTCTTTAGCTTTAATTTTATCTAATTAAAATATGTGATATCGTTGTATTTCTTGCATTATTCTAGTGTATATATTTGTTAGGAAATAATCTTAACAACTTTTTTACATAATTTTTGTTTTTTTGTAATTTATTTATCTAATTAGGTATTCGTCTGCTTCGACTAGTGTTAGCTGGTGTATTTGTTTATAGTTCTTGATTCACTTAGATATAGCTCTCAGTTATTTTAGTTCTCAATTAATTTTGTAGTTCTTTTTTTATATTCGATGACAAATTTGTGAGTAACATGTCGCTTACCGAGCCTGATTGCTCAGTTAAGTATTAATTTTTTTATCAAAAGCGTTGTAAAAGCATAAATGAAGAGAGTAAAGTACAAGTCATTTGTTCAGATCAGAACAACTTCTGAGGTAAGTTATAAATTATTTTGTGTTCTAATTTAGATACTTTCTGAAACTATTATGAATGCATTGCTATTTACTCATTTATGCTTCAGTTTAACTCATTGCTATAAAAACAAAATAGGTTTTAATAACATTAATATTGTTATCTATCATTGAATTATAAGTTGATTCTAAAAGATTAAAAGTAATGGCAACTATTCAAATTTAGCAGCTTTTTAAACATCTGTAAAAGAAATGTGAATGGACAAATTTAAATTTTTTGAATAGCTATATTATCAATGATAAGTTTATAATTTGATTCTTATATTTTAGAGTAGCATTGAATATCTCTCAATTGCATTGTTTTCTATTTTAATGAATATTCATTATTATGCTTTAGTCATTACATAGTTATTGCTATTTATGAGTAAATCCTAATTTGATTCCAACACATTAAAAGTAAAGACAAGAAATGCCAAACCATTTTGATAAAGAAATGTAAATTTTTTTCATTTAAAACTTAAATTCAATATGGAGAAATGTTGCGTTTACATTTAAGATTCTCCCAAATTGTTACTAATTTTTCTTATAAGGCATAGTATTTTTAAATCAAGCACTTTATGATGTGTTTTTATATTAAAAAAACTGTTAATTTTCACTTATTTAAAATTTTTATTCATATAATTTATTTATTTAAATTATGGTCTTTAGATAAAATAATTGAATATAAATTAAGCTGAAAATTAACTTTGGCACAAATCTTTCAACATTTATTAACCAGTAGACTAATATGTAAATACCGAAAACTCATAGAAATTTACAATCTAATTTTAAAATTTATTTCTTTTTAATATTTAATACTTTTTTTTAAACTTAAGGTTATAAGTGCAACATGCACTTGTCCTGCTGGAGGCACTCCAACATTTTGTAAGCAGGTATTTGCAACGGTTTATGTTCCAACGGAAAACAAAGATGGTTTCTGCAAAAGTGGAGACAGATCGTGCTACTTGGTATACAGCTGGTTTGCGGGTAGATAGTGAAAGTACCCAGATGGTTCAGGATGATGCAGATTGAAATGGCAAGATTCTTTGGAAATTCTTATTGTTTGGAAGTGCGAGTCGTGATATGAATGAAATGTGTCCGCATCTGCAATGAGCAGACAACATGTTGCAAGGACAGAAATCACCACGGCACGAATTGAAGAAACTACTTAGATTGATCAACGGGTAACTCAGCTTTAAATCTCGTCAGAGCTGGGATTGAGATATGGTAGCACGCAGTATATCATTTTCTGATGTGCTGCGATATTGTACTGAGACTGGCTCAATGGACAAGGACCTGATTTCTACCTAGACAGATTAAACAAGTAGGTTCTGCATTCTCTATGATAAATGCCTAAATAGACTTGGTGATTATGATGAAATGTGATAGGTGAATATGCCTCTTAATTCCCTTTTTGTATTTTCTGTCTATTGTAAATAAATATTTTTTATTCGACTTGTAACCTTTTTTTCTGCTCGCCCCTCGTAGTTATGCATATTTCTTAATGATTTGTGGATTTTATAGATGTATCTGTTTTACAGTGTTAAGCTTTTTAAAATAATTTTGTACATAAAATATTAAGAGTTGATAGGGAAGTATTTCATATATATTTAATCCTCTGATGAAATTTTTTTTACAACTTCATGAATTGCATATTTTATATTAGTGTGGCTTACCAGTATAAGATATTTGAAATGATGCTGTAATTTTGTGGTTTGCTTTATCAATACTATAGAAAGTTCTTAATTTTTTTCCCTTTGTACTAGTATGCTATTAACTGGTATACTCGTTCTTCACACGGGTGGGAATTTATATATATCAAAAATGTTATGCATGAATTTTCTCATTTTTTTTCAGCATTTAGAGATGAAAAATAACAATTGTCTATAAAATATATTACATTTACGTCAAGTTTGCCTACCTACACTTAAAATTCAAATTAATATTTTATTTCATTGTTGATCAGTTTGATGAAAATGAATTTTATTTTTACAATGTATTACATGTAAATACTTTATACATATAAAGATATCTAAAATGATTCTAATAAAAAAAAATTGGACATGGCAAAGTTTTTATAAATAAGTAAATGTAAGGACTCAAATTGATATTTTAAAGACTTGTCATTCAATTCTTAGCATTTAATAATATCCCACTTTGTGGAAACCATGAAATAATATGGACAGCTATAAATGGAATTTTTTTTAGTTCAATAGAATAAGTAAATATGACCCTGTGTTAATTTTTTATTTGTAAACAAAATTTAAAAAAACCTCTAAAAATAGAATTGTGCATAACTTAGCAAATTATAAAAAAACCCAGTAGAGAAATTTACATGTTACTTCTATAACACTGCAATATTGATACAGTTTTACGTGAATAGATTTATATAAATATTCCAAATATTAATTCTCATTTAAAAACCTGCGAAAAACATGAATTAGAAAAAAGTTACAAGACTTTTGTTAAGTTTACAACAAAAATGTAGATGAAATCAGTTAGCAACAGAATTTGATTTTGAATGTAAGAGATTTAAATAACACACAAGATATATTGCAATACATGCAAAATAAATATAATGAGTTATTTCTACATGTATTAATTGTTTTAATACTTTTTTCTTAAGTTGCAATTACTGTAGCAAGTGTTGAGAGCTCTTTCAGCATATTAAAAAGTTACCTTCAGCAGTTGCTATATTAAGCATCAAACAAAAAAATTAAAACTTTTATAAAAATAACATCACGCAATAAAAAACATGTGTATGGGTATGCGACACTTGGATCACAAGTTATTATTAATGCAAATATGTACTATATTAAAAATTTACATTAAAATTTTTAATAAATACTTTTTTATATGAAGTGCCTATAACATGTTGATCTACTTCTTTTATATTGTACAATATTAAGGGAATGTACCATCAGAAAAAATGAAATAATTTTCAGAAATTCAATTTAATTATCCTTAATTTTAAATAAATTTTTCTTATTGAATTACATATAATTTATAAAAATAATAGAAAATAATGATTTATGTATAAACAATAGATGGTTCCAAAATACAATTTAAACGTAAAAAAGTTTACTTTAAGCCATTGTTCATCTCATATTAAAGTGAGTTAATATGAAATTTTTGATTAATAATATTTATCCATTGGTGAAAATGAATTTCATTTTTACAGCACAATGAATTGCAAATTAGATGGAAAAAATACAATACAATATATATATATAAATGAATAGTCGCATAAAATTTCCATTCACAATTAAATTCAAAATTTATCAAACCAAACAAATATTTCTGTGTACAATTTCAAAGATGAATAATATTTATATATATATAAAAACAGCGAATCACAAGATTATTGTGTTGGACATTCCATAAACATTTCAGGTCATAAAATTAATTGAATATATTTTGGCCATAGTATTCAAAAATAAGAATTTTTCAAACAAGAAAAAATGTACAACCAGACATAACAAATAATTTCCAGTAATTGAGGTGTGTGTGTGTTTTTTTTTAAATTGGCTTAAGTCACTTTGTTTTAAAGCTAAAAAGTACCCTTTTTTAAAAATGTTTTTTGGAGACAATAACAGCAAAAAGTCAGTTTGACCAGCTATTATTTCACTGTTTAAAAAAAAATTAAGAATTTAAATCTTTTCAAACTCATAATATGCCCAATGTTTAAAATTTTTTAGTCATTTTAAGTGATTTATGTTTCATAGGTTACTGCGAAAAAGGTTAGTATGGATTTGAAAATCTGTTTCCTTGTTGATTTGTAATAATTATTTTTCTCGCTAAACTTGGAAAAAACACAAGATTTTTTAAAAATATAACCAGAAATCTCAAACCAGAATCCATACTAACTTTTATAAAACGTACCAATCGAGAGTATCTACAAAAACTTTCAACACTATCTTGGAACAGAAAAAATTAATGAAAAAGCTTTTTAGTTACATAAACTATTTTTTAAAACAAAAATTGGCCTTGAAATGAATTTTAATTATGTAACTATAAGAACAGGGTATACATAACCAAGCAGAAATAATTTTAGCAATGAAAATTTAAACTATTAAATCCAAATAAACACAACTTAGTTACAGTAACACATAGCTAATTATGTACGAGATAAGACAAATAACAAGTACGAGTTCAAAACACTCAGATTTTTTGTCAGATTTTAAAAAATGATTTTATTTCCTACAATAACCGTTTCTTTAAATGATCGATCAACCATTTGAGCAAAATAAGACATTTTAAAAATTATAATGTAAAACTAAAAGAACGAAATAATCGTAGCTACTGTAGTAAACAAACAGTACATGGTCACGTGACATAGTTTTCACGTGATCGTGACGTCACATGAATTTAGTCCATTCTTTTATCTCGTACTATATTCTCAAAGATTAAGAGCTCTTTGAACTTTTAGGCTTGTAAATAATGCAAAGAATTTCTTTATTAGTTTTTATTAATTCGATAAAATCGTAAATGAGAAGTAAGAAGTATTTTTAGGCGAATATTTTAGCGTTATTAATTTAAAAATTATGTATGACAGCATTAACGTTATCATAAAGTTTAAAAATTTAATGGCAAAATAAGTTTTTTTTTGCGTATAAATTACGATGCAAATTAATATTTAATTTTTGAACTAATAAGTAATTGATTAAAGCTTTTTTATACACATTTTTTTAAAAAATTCCAAGCTTTTGATGCTTTGTCCTTGAATGTAAAAGCAGTAGTTACATAAGAGGGTTTTGGTTATATTCTGTATGATAATATAGCATTTTAATTTTACATTATTTAAAACTCTCATTTAATTTTATTCGAAAAAGTTTCCATTATTATGATCGAAAAACGCATTGATGTTAAAAATTTAATGATGAAAAAATGTTAAAATATAAATATATGAAATATTCTGATTTTATTAAAAAAATAATTTTCATTTAATTCACATTCTATAAAAATAGGTTTTCTAAAAATAGGTTTTAGAGAAGCATTGAAAGAATGCTTGAACATAAAATTTAAATAGATATTTCATTCATTGAAAGATCAAGCATAATAATTTTAATAGGTTCTTTTGATTTTAAAATAAGTTTTTTTTTTGCTTTTCATCACAAAAACTATTTCTTTTACTACTCCGTTTTCAAAGACGGAATAAAAGAAATTTCCAAAAACGTAATGTAATGATTACGAAGCAAAGAAATCGATTGATTAAAAAGAATTCTATTCTAGGTTTTAAAAAAAATTCTTTTTCTGAAATCTCGAAAATAAAAATTGAAAAAAAAAAATTGTTTTAATGGAGTTTCTATATATAAATCTACCTGAAAATTTTTTGTGGCAATATATATATATTATTTTTTTACAAAAGAAAAATAGTTAGATTATTTTTATTAAACATATGTTTGATAAGTACTTATATATGATAAGATTTGCGAAAATATATTTAAAAACGTTATCTTTCTAAACGGTAAAAAAATTACATGAAAAGCTACAGACTCTTGATGTTAAGTAAGTATACTTAAAACGTTTCAAATATATTTTTGGAGAAAATTGTTCAAAATAACCTATTGCTAGATTAAGAAACTTTGAACTAAACTGACATACAGCCTGTAGGAATCAACTTTCTAGTTCAATTTCAGAATGCCAAGCACTATTACTTCAGCCATGACTGAACAATGAGGTGTGAAATTGAGACTTACAAATATGTTAGGGGAAATCAAAACACGGACTGCCAATAATAGATTTTCTTAAAGTTTGTTGACTCTTCTTTGGGTAACTTTTCCCTTCATAACTTGAAAAAGGACCTTATTTACCCAATAGTAAATGAATCTTCTCGAATATAGCTTCTCTTGACTGTGGATTGTGGCGTTTCCATCTCAGGGCCCTGCAAATATTTGTCTTAAAATATGAAAGAACTATCCAAGAACTTCTTTAGAGGATTTCTTCCTCGGATGGCTTTTTGAAAAAGCAACTTTCTCCCCGGAGAAGACATGTTGACTTTGAAGAAGAAATGTGTTTGGTTTTCTGCAAAATAGACCGCGGATTTGAAGAAAATTACGTTCTCACAAACAATTTAAAATGCGTTTTGTAACATAGTCCAGAGCAAATGGTTGGCATTTTAATATATATCTCTGTTTTTAGATAACAGGGAGAAAAACAGAGAATAAAGTTTCATAAAAAAAGGTTAAAAGAATTAAATTTCTCTTAAAAAGTATTTTAGTTGTTGATAAATTAAAAACTTCAAGCATTGCATGGTGAAGATACATTTCTAAGACATCATATCTATTTCTGAAATTTTTTTCGTAAAAGATAAATGACGAACTAATATAAATAAAAAAAAATGTTGACTTAGTTTAAAACTAATACTTTCATTCAACAATATCTTAATTTCGATATCTTACCACCTATGCATGACTTTTATGACCTATAAAATGTTATTTTTTATATTATCTATTTATTTCTCTTATTTATTAGTTATTCTTATCAATTTTTATTTATCTAATTTTTTACCTTGTTTATGTTGTTTTCAGATCATTCAGTTATACTGTTAAGCTCCTTACAGCAATTAAATTAAAATTATGTTTGTTCCTTACTGGTTCTTTTAAGTAATGTCAAATAATGGCATAGCATATTAGTACTTCTTGATTTCTAAGAACAAGAATGTATTTATCAAAACATAATATATTTCCTAGTGAAAAACTGAAATATATTTATGGTTAACGTCGCACTTTAAGTTAAAGTGGCATATAACCGCGGAAGCATAGTGGTTATAGTACGAAATTGTTGCCAACGTGTCGCGGATTCGATTGCTGATGCCACTCAAGACCCGTCGTGAAGAGGGAGCCGATGCAGTCTAAACCTGTTGATGCTCACTGCTCTCCCGTTGGCTTGGTGAGGGAGTTTGGTGAGGGAGTCCATCGCCGATGGCCCTCGTGTTGCTTGAGAGTACGATGTAAAAATATCTCTCATTCGTAAGGATTGCTGGTAGAAAATGTCGCAGTTCTGAACCTCTGCCAAATATTCAAAGGATCGAAATATTTTTTTTTAAATAAAAACATAACTAAATTATAGAAAACTAAACTAAAATTTATATTTACAAGAGCTGTAAAAAGTTATTAAATTCGTTAGGAAATTATTCTGACACATGCAAAATTATTTTTTTTGAGAAAGCGTTTTATCGAACATATTTGTTAAATTTCTTTTACATTCATTTCATGTATTTTCAGAAGTTCTTATCAAAACACTAAGCCACTGAGAAAAAAAATATATTATGACTTTAATTGAATGAAATACCATGACCTAAGATATGAATTTTTAAATAATATTTAAGAGTAAATGAATAAAAATAAGAATTAATGAGCAGAATGTAGATAGATTCAAATACATATTAAATTTTTTTAACGTCTGTTATTGTTAAAAATATATTTTTTCAAAGAAAATTATATTTTTTATCTAAATTAGCATAATTAATAAATTAAATTTTATAAGAGCACATATTGGAATGAATGTAACTTTGCAGTGGAATAAACTGAAAAAAAAGTATTTTCAGAAAATAAGTTGCTGAAACAATTCTGAGAAAAAAATGAAAAATGATTCCGATGAAAATTGTCCTAAATTCTTGAAACATGAAATATATATTAAAAAAAAGTACATATTGCAAGATTGTAACATAAATTTTTTTATCTGATGTTTCCTCGAAACTGATTTTATTTTCCAGTAAGAAAATTAATGATTAATTATGTGTACTGTAGAATGAAATGAACGGCTTTTGTAATAATTTATTGATGTCTTAAGAAACAGTTTGAAAATATCAAACTCTATATGATATATCTATGCTTAAAAATAATTGTTTGTGTATTAAGTTTATCTGTTTAAAAGAAAGTAAAAATTAATTTATTAAACATTATTTAATTAGACTATGTGTTTCTGATGTCCTAAAATTTTTGACACACACTTAACATCCAAAATGCATTCATTTATCCACTGAATACTTCCTAGTTGAAAATAATAATAAAAAAATAAAGCAATTAAAAGAAAAATAAATGTTAAGGTTTTTTTTTTATGGAATAATTTTTGAAATGCGTATCACGTGAAACTTTTACTGTATTTATTACGAACTATATAAAAGTATAAACTATACCAGCTCTTTATATACCTAATAAAATCTATATTAAAGTTAATTGTTCTACTGTTCCAAGTGTATGGTGGGGCTTTTATTTTGTTTAGAATTAAAACAGAAAAGAACTGATGCTGAAATGAAAAATGTACAAGGGGAACTCAAAAGTTAAAGGGACTTTTGTGCAATTTCTCTTTTCAAGTTTTGGGAACAGTGCTAGTATCCAGCGCTGAATGAGGGGTAGTCTGCAACACTTCTATACAACGTGCCACTCGTTTTTCCACGTAGTCATTGGGCCATAGCAAGCCGTTCAACATGACAGGTCCTTCGTGGATCTGCATCAAGGAAGAAAGGAGCACACTGATTCGCATTTTGTTTGCGTACATTATTCATCGCATGCAAGCGCTTTATGGTGATAGCTGTTTATCGCGAAGCAAGATCTGCGAATGGATAGGAAGCTTCAAAAAGGGAAACACTTCCTTATGTGACGACGGAAGATCGGGCAGTCCATCGACTTCGATCACTGAGGGTCGTCATCGTTGAGGGTATAGTGATGGAAGGGGTGGCTAGTATTCAGGGCAGGTATCACAACTTCCGCAAACAAAAAGCAAATCACTACCCTCCTTTCCTCCTTGGTACAGATGACCATGTTTAAGAGAACCAGAGCATCATATACTTTAAAAAAATTGATTTTTCAATTTTAGTTCTAAAAAATAGTGCATATTTTTCTGAACCTAAAAATGTATAATACTTATATGTTTGTTGATAAAATAGTCCTAAAATATGAAAAATAAAAATGTAAACAAATGGCCACACCCTTTTTGACATTTTAAGTGGGTAGTTTCTCCTGTGTTTGATCTAAATAAACTTTTGAATTTTTTTTTTCCATTTGAATGAATAACCCCGCTATTCCGTAGCATATGTATTACAAGATCTCGAAAATTAAGATTTTCAAAATTTTAATATTTATGATTATTTCAAAAAATTATGCAGTAATTCATTAAAATCTGGTTCATTACGTTTGATATGTCGCTTTATATATATGTGTAAAATTTTTTGTATATTCAATAAATGTTTTTGTAAGAAGTGGTATCTCGTAAATTATGTTCATGTTAACTAAAACAAAGGAGAAAAAACATATGAATTTAAAATTACTTTTTTGTAACGGTAGAAAATGGTTAAGCATTATTATTAGGCATATAAAAATAAGCAAGCAAATACTAATCAAGTGTATAATATGTGAAAACATTATTTTTTTTTAGTTTTTTTTTAACTTTTTCTCTCTCTCTCTCTCTCAAAAGCATATTTTTTTGCATTTAGGTACATTTTTAAAAAACCTATTGTACTTTAATATTCCAGATTTTTTATACTTCTATACAAGATGCCTATGCATAAAGTGAACCTAATTTTTTTTTCTATTAAAATAGTGCCTAACTTTATAAAAATGGTTTTATGCATAAAAAAAAAAGCAGAAAAATAGAAATTTTCCAAATTTCAAAGTTTCATAATTTTTTCAAAGAAACTATACTAAATTCTCATTAAAAAGAGGTTCACTGTCTTTTGTGTATTGTTTTATATATGTGTAAAAAATATTTTGCATAAAAAAAAAAGATACTTTTTTTTAAAAATGCTACCTAAACATAAGTATGTATTATGAGTTCTCAAAAATTATTTATTACTTAAATTAAGTAGGAAAAAAAAGTTATTTTTGTAGTTCTACAGAATAATTAAATTATCTTTATTAAGAACGTAAAATATCTAAGCTCTATTGGAAATTTTAAAAGATATGTGTCTCATAAACAAAGGGTCTTAATTTTGGCATTTTACACTTTCGAGGATGCCCTGGTTCCCTTAAAGGTCTCCTACACTCATACGACCATGATGAAAGGCGAATGACACGTTGTATAGAAGTATTGTCGACTACCTACCCCCCCCCCCCATTCAGCTCTAGATACTACCAATGTTGCCAAAACTTAGAAAGAGGAAGTGCAAAAGTCCACTTTTTGTGTTTCGTTATGTTGTCTTATCTGTGTTTTAAGTAAAATGTTAAACTAAATTAAAATACCCAAACATTTCCTCATTTCTTCAATGACTGGAACAAGTTAAGGATTTTTTTTTGTAAAAGGCTTTAACTCCTCTGAAATCATATCATATATAATTAATTTAAATTGTTTGATGTTAAATTCATATGACAACAATGGCTTTAAGTTTATTATAAATAAAAAATTATGGATATACCTTTTCTTTTAAAATATGGAGATTTTTACATAAATATTAAGATATAAAAATCTTTATTTGAATAGGAATTTTACATTTATGATAACTAATTTCAAATTATCACATAAGTCCAAGGTTTTAAAGTCTTTAATTAACATTTTTTTTCTTAAAAAATTACAATTGATCATCATATAAGGAACTACTGCAAGAGTTCCTTTCAGCATGAATGAATACAACGCAGATAACATACTCTTTATAGGAGATGGAGAAAATGCATCTTCAGCAAAGAAAAATTGAGAGAACGTTAGCTTTTATGACTTTTAATCAAATTTTACTTCTTTTATTTCCTATCTCCAATATAATAAGGTCTTCCCAAACCATGAAATATTGCAGTTTAAGGTTTGACCATAAAAGAAAAATACCCTCCCCATAAGATATAAAAAGTAATTGGTAGATACAAACTGAACGATAAGCTTAAGAAAGATCAAAGGCTTTTGAATTATTTATTAATTAACTCGCCCTATTACAGGGGGGAAAACACTATCGGAATTCTTTCTTTTACCCTTAATCTTTAGTGAGTATTTTTGCCTGTAGGTTACTGCAATCAAATCAAGCATTCGTAAGTATTCAAAACCAAAATTTGGACTACATAATACTTGTATACGCTCCCCATAAATTGCCAATGTGGCAACTGTTTCTCATTTATCCCTATAATAATACTCTTCAGAATAAGCATGACGTATTAAATCATCTATGAAATTGATATGCATCTTGCATTAGAAAGTGAAAGGTATAAACATTGTTTAAGATACTATACAATAAAGTATCTATTGATATTTAATACAAAATATCTGAATACAATGTCAAAATTTTCTTTTTGTTTTTGCTATTGTCAGGGAATTTTAGACTAATGATGTCAATTTCATAGAATTTATAATTTCATTTATGTTTGAATAAAATCATGTACATATTTTAGAAGGAAAATAATACTTTTGATTTCCTTTATAAGCCCTTATATAGTAAATGCACATTTATTTAAGCAGTTGCTATATTTTATGATAATACTGGTGTAATGACCTGTATGAATATTTATTCATTTCTTATACAAAGTATACCTATCACCTTACATAAATGCATCAAAATGTTAAATACATTTTAGCAATATTATCAAACAAGTTTGTTTTTTTGAGGAAAATATTTAATTAGTATTTTTTGACTGTAAAAAATGGCTTAGAACCCTCTTTTTTCAGTTTGTCATCTGTAACCATGAAATGTTGCAAGTTTTCCCTTCAAGCATAAAACCTTTAAAAAAAGTACAAAAAAGAGAGTATTTCGTAGGCATAGTTTTTCCTGAAATTCTGTTAACAATGTATTATTAAAATGGGAAAATAACGAGATTATATACTGGTATAGGTATTGTACCATATATTCTGGTGTAATATAACACGCACATATACTTTCCAACTACATTTTTATGGTTTAGGTATAAATGCTGAAAATCGTGCACATTTTTACAAAGAAATCTGAAATGTGCTTGTGTAATGCTCTCATATTTAGAAGTCTAGAAACAGTCTGTGAGGGGATAGTTAAAACATGCAATGAAATCAAACCTGACATAATTAAAAAAAATGTAGTATAGAAAATATAGTATATCTAACAATCTAGATGGAACAGACGGTGATTATTTGTTTATGGATCATAGTAATATAATGATTGTTAAAAATTAAACAGAATTCAATGATGTGCAGGAAAATCTCATGGAAGATGAATATGATGATGTATTCAGTTATACAATGATGAAAGTCCCGATAAAGTATGTCATTCCTTTCAAAGAAACACTAATTAGAAACATGTAGAAATATATTTCTTATGTTCATCTTTCTTTTACTTTTAAAGCTATCAATTTTATATTCGATATATAACACACATACTTACATTTTTATCTTGTTTTTGCGAAAAAAGTGCGCGTTATATGCCGAATGACACGTTATGTGTATTTATAAGTTTATCATGAATTATACTCATTACCCTAGTTGCATGTTTTACAATAATGACTAGTTTTACAGACAAAAAAAAATTTCTCGAAACTTAAACTAAGTTAGATGCCGCCCATCCGGTATAGAGGTTTGTGACGCTGAAGGTGGTAGGCCTGTGTTCGAATCCCGGAGAAGGCATTTATATTTGTGTTGTAAACCTTCCTTCTTTTCTTTGTGATGTAAGTCCCCGTGTGATACTTTGTGGTGCACGCGTGGGGTTTATAAATATTCTCAATAAAAAAGTAAGATGCAGACAAAGTATTAGTCTATGTTTCAATTTAAACCCTAAATCTGTTTACAATAAAATTGAAAGATGTTTTTCTAAGGTGAGAAAAATTAAATCTTCTCTCCGTTTTATGAAATATTTTCATAAAAAAGGCAAACATTTTTATAAAAGTTAAGTACCCTAAAATCCAGTGTATAACGTGCACATATACTTTTTAGCTGCAGATTTTAATTTTTAGGTATTTTCGCCATATAACGCGCACCACTTTTTTTACGAAGAAATCTGAAATGTTAGTATATAATGCTCTTATGTTTGGAAGTCATTTATTCGAGGTGTTATCCCAGACTTAAAAAATAGAATACTTCTAGATCTATAAGTCTTTTAGTTCATAAGTTATGTCATTTCTTTTAAATGAACAGTATTTAGATATATGTAGAAGTAATTTTTTATGCACATTTCTTTTGCTACTTTTAAAGCTATCGTTTTTATACCTGATGTATAACGCGCACTCTTAGATTTCGATTTTATTCTTTGTATTAAAAGTGCGCGTTATACGCCGAATTTTACGGCAATTCATTTCATCCATTTTTTACTATACATTTCTGAAAAAACAAAAAAATAGTCGAAAGAATATTCAAATAAAAATAATATCGATATACTTCCAATACAGCAACCCAAGTAGAAGACTTATAAAATGGGTGCTTTCGAAATAGTATAATAGGAAAGTATCCTTCTATTAGTGTGTAGTAGATATCAATGCATCCACTAAAAATAGTTATTGGAATACATGGAAGGTAATCCGAAATGTTTCTATAGCCTCTTTTCAAAGATTCTGTTAATAAGCAAGAGAGAAGAATAATAATACTTCACATTGGCGAAATATATATGTCTCAGTATAGACTAAGATCATTTAGAATTCGGATCAGACTACAGCCAAACAGTTGATCGGGATCGTCTGACTTTGTGATAGGGTATGTGGAAGGAAAAACGATCTTGGGACCTGCATACGAATAAGGTTTGAGGAGAGTTTAAGGGAAAAAAATACTCATGCGAGTCTGGCTCATTTAGTGTCGCAGTTTCTGCTTTGCCTGAATAAAATTCAAGTAGATTTATTATTCTTGCTTCGTTAAACCCAGCCATCTCAGTGATCCTTCTATTTCAGTCTTAAGGAGAACAGCTGAAATATACATGAATAATTTGTAAATGATTCTTTAGCTGTATTATGAATACAAAGCAACCTGTTATAAAAAATCTACTGATGCAGTTTATATGCATCAGTCTTTTCAATGAAGGCATGATGCATAAGTTTGCTTCCATTTTGGAAAGTGAAATTCGTAGTTTAAAACAATTTATATTTTGTGAAATATAGTTTTTTTTTGTAACAATATTTTTCTATCTTAAGGGGGAATAAATAGAGTTTATGTTTCTCTCTAAATTGTTATTCATCGCTCGAAATTCAATAGTAATATCTATTGCGGTCTATACTATTTATGGTCTATCTAACAAAAAACTAGTTTCGTTCGAGCTAATATTGCTGTAGAAACTACAGTTCTAAAAGCATACTGTCAGACATCAAAACTTCGAAGCTAAGACAAAAAGATATATGGGATTGTACCCCTTTATCATAACTTCCACAACACATCACGTGAGGACTTTAAGATCCAGTTAGAGTTAAAATGTAGTTTTCCCTATTATTCCCCATGATGAACTTTAGTGAAACTGGTAGAACGTCGCCCACTAAGAAGTCACGAACGTAACCATTAAGCAACTCAGGTCGGTGGGGAAACAATTATTACAGTTTATATTATTCAGACATATTAATTTTTAGTAAGAAGTCATACATTGTGTATTTGAAATAGTTGTTCAGGCAGAGAAAATAAAGATTTGGAATAATTTAATTGAAAGTTTATTTACATAAAAGCTTTGGTTAAATACAATTAGTACATACCTTTACTTATCGCCAACTTGGCGGATTTTTATCGTCGTATTGGATGGACGTCCAATACAGAAAAACGAGCTGTTGTCCGAATTGTATACCATTTGGTGAACTATACCAGGGCTTTACAAGAATCTTTTTCAGACAAAACATAAAGAATTTGTTATTGTGTGTGTGTTGGTGTATATTTATTGGTGACTAGTATTTCTTTTTGAATTACATATCCTTTTTAATTATGAAATAAGCATACTGCTGTATGCAATATTATTTTGTTTCATAGAAGTGTATTTTATTATTTCATTTAAGTTGCAATTAATTTCCATTGAATAGAATTTGTTTTAATTAGTTACTACATATTAATTTAAGGTCGATACTCTGATTTCCTCCTATGGCAGCATTTAGTGAATACTTAAAAGACGTATGAGTAAAATATAAATTTAGGAAATATAGATCTTTTATGTTTCTCTTGATAAAAATGATTCAGATGTAGGGATTTATAATTATTTTTTTTAATGAACGATCATTTACTCACTATTCATATTTAAAAGTATATATGTAGAGACGATGATGTGTGTAATGTGTGCGGAACATACCAACACTGAAACTATTTTATTGATACATATAAATTTTAAGGCAATATGTGAGACCATCTTCACAATTTTTTTTTATTTTTAATATTTTAGATTGAGTTTTAATTGTATTTTATAAAGGTTAATACTTAATGATGATTCCATACAATTTTTTTTTAATTTTTTGCAAAACGTTTGTAAAATCTAAATTTTTGGAACCTTTTTAAGAATTTTTTAAATTCCTAAGGCTTTTTTAAATATGTCTCTTTTCTTCGAATTCTTTTTCCAAGTACCGAATAATATTCTACATGAAACTATGCATGGGTTTTTTTCTGATGCTGCACTTTACTTTTTTATTAATTTTTTTATAGTTAAACTTATAAAAATTCTCAAAAAAACATTAATTTTGAATTTGAAATTTTTTAGAAAACGTACTAAACATGTTAGAGCTAATTCCATGCATGGTTTGACAAAACATACATTTCAGAACACGCATAAAAAATTTCAAACCCTTAACTCAATTATCAAAAAAGCCTCAAGGTTTTGAATAACAGTATATGTACAAAAAGTCAGCATGGAGAAAAATGAGTTTGAAGTTTTCATTCCATGAGTAGCATGATATAATATCCATCGAATAGTCTGAAACTTTTATGAAATGTTAATTGGCTTATTTAAAACTGCTTACCATAAAAAATTGCACAAATGTAGAACAATTAAACAGTTTACTGCCATAATTATATGGATGGAAACAAATGAAAGATCAATATTTCATAAAATTTTATCTTAATAATTATAAAAAAAATAAATACACACATTTCAGAGCTAATTCCCTGCTCAGAGCTAATGCACAGCATGTACAAAAGATGTTTATGCCTTTATTTTTTATTTCCATGATTTTAAAAGCCTTCGCATGTTAAATATTGTACACGAATGAAAGCAAAATGAAATAAGAATTTATAAGTAAAATATATCAAAATCTAAGATCTGTATATGTGCATTTGCTTAAATAAATAGCTTAAAATATTTTGATAATAAAAGTGTTGAATTTGACAACATGGGATATATATATATATATATATATCCCCAAAAACAATTATATAAAAATGGGAGAGTTTTTAAATTCTTGCGAATTAGATTTTTAATTATCTGAATTATCAAAATGAGATTTAGCATTTGGGCTTTGGGAGAATCCATTTTGAAGTTTTAATTTCATTCATAATAATATAAAAAGCCCACACAACTTTTAAATCTTGGCCAAATCCATTTGCTCTTCCCAATAAACAATTCACAAGCTAGAATTTTTGCAAGAATTGTACAATTCTTCCTTGAAATGATTTGTTTCTGCATATGTAATGTCCGTCTCATTGACGCGCGGTAGAAAAATAATTAATTAATTTTTTATCAGGCTCTTTTCTAGTAGATAATCTGAAATGTGGGCGTGGTGGTTGCTGTTCAGCATCAAATATTGCTCTATAACTTTATGAAAAATGCAGGTAAAGCTTTGAAATTTTGCAGGCACATTTATAAAGATTCGATGTATCAAATAAGCGAATCAAAACATTTCGACAGTTTGATTATTTTTAGGGTACCATATCTTCTTAAGTTAAGAACTTTATAAATTAAAATTGAGTGACATTTTGATATCAGTGCCGGCAAGAGAGTGTTTTTATAAGAAAAACTGTTCACCTTATATCTGAATTCGAGAACAGAGAGCACGATCTGTTTTACTAACATGAATCGAATAATGTCAACACTAGACACTTGATGGAGAAATGTAAAAATACAAATCGACATTAAGAAATTTTCAACTTGAAGTAAAACTTAACCTCAGAGATAAAACACTACAATTATTTCATCCTAAAAATCTGTATAACAGTTTCCATTATCGCAATACAGCTATGGTTGCAAGTAAACATTTAAATAGTACCAATTGTTTTAATTTCGAAAATAATTTCCTAAAATATAGGAAAGATTTACTGCTATAGTATGCTATATTTTTCGTAAGTATAGTAATACCTCGACTTACGCGAATCTGGAATTACGCGGTTTTTAAGTCTCTCGCTGACCTTTCTTTTGCTTGAAAAAAAAGATGGTAAAATTGGTGAAATTGGAAATGTGATTAAAGAAGTTGTCGATCTCACCAAGCAACTAAATTTAGACGTGAATTGGGATGACATTCAATGCCTTCTGGATCCCCACAATCAAGAACTGACAATTGATGAGCTTATAGCAGCGTTTCTCAAAGTGTGGGGCGTGCCCCACTAGGGGGGGGGTGATGACTCTACGAGGAGGGCGCGAGCATAATGGAAAGGCAAAAGCATATTATTATTTAAGAAAATTGTTAATTTACTGTAAGTAAACAAACAAAATGCATTCTGACACAATAATAAATAAAATTTACATTTACACTTATAAATGTATCTGTAATGTTCAATGTATTTTATAATTAATTAAAGAATACGAAGTTAAGAGAAAAAGTTTAACAATTACCAGTAACACCATGGGCTTTTCATATATAAAAATGTATGCAGAAAAAAATTAACACTTTTTTAATAATTTGTACTGTTTATAAATAATATCTTAACTGCCGATTAAAAGTTATGCGAATCGCTCCCTAATGTCTCCGTTTTCCACGTAGGAGCGCGTATGTGATGTATTGAAATGTGTGGAAGAAAAGGAATACAAATAAGCAAATTCTCTGAAATAAGTAAATCTTTCGCAAACACTGTCAATGTCCTTTTACTGCATACCAAAGCCTTCGGAATAATTTTATGGATAGCAGTGCACAGGAAAGATCACACTTCGGAAAGACGTATATATACGTCCGGGAAATGTAACGCATGGGTTGAGTGAGACGTATATATACGCCGGTGCCACTTTAGAGGTTAAAGTCGTATTGTAGCTTTAGCATCAAAATATAGTATTATTGAATTTCTGCATTGTCATTTGTATGGAAGGGGGGCGCGATGAAAATTATGATTGAATCTTGGGTCGCAAATATTGAAAGTTTGAGAAGCACTGTCTTATAGAATTGCAAGAGGAGAGCAGGACATTGAAGAACTTGTCTTTAGACCCAGTTCAATCAGAAAATTGAATGAAGGTTGGAAATTTGAAAGAAGACCCTGTTTAATAGAAAAAGGTTTACACATTTTAGGAAATACAGATTCAATTGAAGAGCGTATTATTTCAACAAAGCAAGGAATAAAAAAAAGTATTGGCATGCTATGAGAAACATGCGATTTGATATTTATGCAATCTAAGATTTTATTAAACACTTTGTAAATGATGAGCTAAGTCATCTCTTAGTGTGGGAGGGTTGTAAGGAAGATTAGCCATATTCAAAGATAACTTCAATTTATTTTGATCAAGAACAACACAAATTACATTAACCAAAGTTAAGAGATGCACCCAAATACCAAATATGGAAAACAATAGTGAGGTAGACGAGATACGAGAAGACTTTAAATAATCAGATCACTTACGTCTAGTCAATTTCTTCTTATGATCTAATCTAATTTGATCCCTAATTGACAAACCGTCAACTTAATTATTACAATAATCATCTATGAAGTATCCAGACCTCACTTCAAGTTTAATCAATCACTGCTAGCAGTAGCAGTCTAACCTTGTAATAGTCTTGCCTGAGTGTCTAAAGGTGTAAAAGGATTGGAAGGAACACTAGCCATTATTAATCACCACACAAATTCAATCGATCCAGCCCAAGAGATTCTCTCAATTAATCACTATGCAGACAATAAACGAGGTAAGCGAAATATGAGAAAACTTTAATACTAACCTCACTTACTTAAGGTGATAACTTTGACTTCTTAGCTATTTAATCTGGACTTAATCCCAGTGACAATTCGTCACCTTAAGTAATTCAATTATAAAATATTAAATATCCGCGACTCATATTCAATTTGATTAATCTCTGCTCCGATAGCAGTCTCTCCTATCTCTCTCTCTAACCTGAAACCCTAGACTATTTATACAAGGGGTGATCAAATGAAAAGGTACGAAACGACATAAAAATGAAACAGTTAAATATTTGCATATTCCGCCAAGGGAGAATGTAGCGAGACATCTCGGGATGCCATTGGAGACTCTGACTGGGATCGGATCATGCGCGGGTGCCCGCATGCGCAGGAGAGAGCAAAGGCTCTTATAAAAAGCGGCGTCCAAATGATGCGAGCACAGAATTACTCGAGCACAGAAAAAGCATTAACTCCGATGTGTACTGTGAGACACTCCGACGCCTACGCAGGTCCATCAAGAACAAAAGACCGGGGCTGCTCATGGAGGGTGTGGTTCTGCTCCATGATAACGCGCGTCCACACGTCTCCAGAGTCACACAAATGGAACTGGACAAGTTCCAATGGGAGACGTTGGACCATCCATCCTACAGTCCGGACATGTCACCCTGCGATTTCCATGTGTTTAGTCCACTGAAGAAACACCTGAAAGGAAAGCGCTTCAACTCGGACGACGTACTCAAGGACACTGTGAAGGACTGGGTCTCGTCACAGCCACAGGAATTCTGGGAACAAGGAATCCTGCGGCTTGTTCATCAGTGGGATCGTTGTTCTCAGGCCTATGGTGTATATTTTGAATAAAGTCTATATTTGTACCCACCGTGTCGTTTCGTACCTTTTCATTTGATCACCCCTTGTAGTAGTCTTAACATAATCACTGTTTCTTCTTCGAAGCGGAGTTTTAAAGTAAAATATTTTTTCAAGAACAAAAAAATCAATAAAAGGACTATTAGTAGAAGGAGTTCAGATAGAACCGTTACAACCTCTCTCCCTTTAGCTCGAAAGTTTAATCTCTATATACACATTTTAATTTATGTACTTCCATCTTCTTCTTCGAAGGAATAATTTCAATACATTAAATTTTAAAGACCAGTTTTCCCTCAAGAATCCGAATAGACCCATAGCAACTTTTCTTTCTGAATAATTATTTTCTTTCATCTCCGGCATCAACTAAATATAATTCATATATATTTCTAAGCGAAAGTATACCCCGACTTAGTATACTTGACTTAATCCTTTAACATTCATTGGTTTCACACCGAAACCAAACACACACATTAAACATTTTTTTAAAAAATTAAAATTATATAATTTTTTTTAATCCCAATAAGAGCTTTTTTTTTTTGAATTTTTGTTCTTTTTCCTAGCGATAGATGACAACATTACGGCTATATTTTAGGATTGAGACTTACTAAACAGAAAAAGTATTGACGTTTCTTAAAATTTGGTAAATTCCATTGCTTTAAAAGATATTAAAAAAATAGTTATTTTAAATTAAAGCACGAGATCTTACTATGCTTCTTTTAAATTATTAATTACAGCTTTCTGTCATTTTGTTAAGTAAACAGAAGAGTAGAAAAATGAAATTAAAATCTATGGTTTCACCGCGAAACCAAACTCTAGTAAGGGACGGTAAACTCCAAGCGCGGGTGACATTCTCACCCCTCACCACTTCTCATTTTCCGAGCCATGCATTGCACCCCCCCCCCCCCCGAAATCAATCGCACTCTATTATTGATGTTTGTGAACTATTATTGGTCAGCACTTCTACTCTCTCTCCAACATCTAGAAGCCAAGTGAAAGCTGTCTGATTTTCACTGAGTTCGCTTCTGTGGCTATCCTTGGCACCAGTATACTCCATTTAAATTGGCTATGTCAATAGGATAGGGGGTCCCAACACAAAGGGGCTATAACTCGTAGTTTCCTTCCTATGGATCGTTTACACTAATAGGTGTCTGTAAGTCATGAAGAAAGGGAGTAGTAGCTAGTTCAAAAAAATTCTCCAAGACAGTTTGCACATGTTATGCTCCCGGTGTAAGGGGTGAACCACGGGTGTCTTTTATGGAGATTCAATGGCTCATTTGGTCAACTGACCCTCCATACTTCAATCTTGACATGTATACATGGGGTGAGTTCTGCTGATGGGTCGACATTAAAATATTTGAAGGGTGGGAGCTCGGAGACAGATGCTCCTTAGGCATTTTGTATTTGAGCTGTTCTCAGAAAAGACAGAAATAGCAATCTAGCGTTTTCTTGCCTTTCTTAATATTGGTGATAAGATGTTTTAAGTATTTCTTTGTGTAACTTCTGGCACTTTTTTTAAATGCCAAGAAAATAATTATCAATTACAGAAGCTCTGGATGTATTTCACAACTTACACTCTGATATTGAAACCGATGAATTATCACTCAGTGAAGCAGAGGATATTATGTCTGAAAAGTCACCTTCAAGTGAAAATATAGATATTGAAGAGGAAGTACATGACATTAAGTGCGCCAGGATCATCCTGTATATTTAAAGTTACTTAGAAAAATAAGGCCTCTGTAAAAAACCGACATTTGCCTTTTACAGAGCAAAAAGTGGACCCTCAGATGAAACAACATCCCTTCAAGATTCTTCCCCGATTTCAATTTTTTTTACATTATTTTCTATCAGTTTTATAGAAACAACTTGTACCAAACGAATTTATATGCTACGCAAAAAATAATTGCATTCACTCCTGTTACTGTACAGGGTATAATGTTTTTTTTTCTATAAATATCGTGATGGGGATAATACGATTGCCCAGCTACAGACATTTTTAGTCAATAAATAAAATTTTACATGATGCGTTTGTTTCAAGATTGATGACAGTGAGAAAATTCATTTGGATTTTAGGGAACCTTCATTTGATGATAACAACTCCGTAGCGCCCACACAAAATTTTCAAGAAAGGGGGGTGTCCGTGGTCGAAAGTCCCCCAACTCGTATCATACCTCAAGACAACACCAATTGATTTTGTTAACAAAAAAGAGTAAAAAATAAATTATTGAATTAATAATTAGCATTAATTAGTAAAATAAATTGTTATTTACAAGTATTTAATTAAATTTTATGTTATATATATATGTGTATATATAGGATTATCATCAATTAAAAAAACTCAAGGTCTTTGGGGGGTCCAGACCCCTAGGGCACAAACTGTGTGTACATAATATATTTAAATATTTTCTCCTTATAATTATCGATGGAAAATTAAGATGTGTTACAAATTTTTATTAAGAAATATAAATTACTTTCAGTATGTAATGCAAAATAAATGTAAATTTATGTTCAAATTTATAATAAAATTATAAAAATGTTGAAAAATTTAAAAATAATAATTAAAAACTTTTAAAATTATCTTTCCTTAGTTAATTTCGTTAAAATATAATAGTTTTATGGTCATAAAATATATATATATATATATATCAGATTTTTTTTCTGAATAATCTTTTGGATTGGTTAGTTTCAATAGGAAAAATAGACCGTTACTGTTCACTGGTTTCATTGTGAAACCATAAATTTTCTCGAAATTGAAAAATGCTTAATTTTTTTTTGTATATTTATAATCATTATCATGTTTAATAGTCATTTCTGAAATTATTTTTTAAGTTTTTCAAATGGAATATGTAGTGAACTTTAAAGGGTTAAGCGGTTATAACTAAGTTCGGTGTATTACTGCATTTTAAAATGAGATAGATCATCTATGTTTTTAGCTTTTCACTATACATATATACACGTTACTTAGAGATTTTAGAGTAGATATATCTCTAACTAATATTTTCTCTATCGTTCGTAAATAAATGACTGATCTATCAATTGTCTTAATTTGTTTCATCAACAAACGCGATAACAGAGTGCTTACAGTCGAGGGCTTCTGAATGACTATTTTTTCTGTGAGAAAATCGTGCTCATTCAGTAAGAACTTACAGCCCTGTTCGCCAATGCAATGGAAAAATCCTTCCGTTTATCAGCCACGGGCCTGGTAAACAGCTTAATATAACCATAAAAAAGCATGTATAATTATAAATATTACTCAAATATGTACTAAACTCTAAGGTATTTGAATACGTTAAAATCATGAATTGTGGAGAAAATATCATTTTTCTTACTTATCTATTCAACAATATATTGTAAAAATTAACTCTCTATGACTGCCGTTTTTACAAACCTATGAATCAGAGAAATGGACGTATAGACATGGTAATGCTAGATTTCAAATAAATAAATAAATGAAAACACACACATCCGAAAGTAGTTATCTCGAAATTGAAAGTTGACACTTTCTCATAAACGTTATTATTGTTCGTCTATTTTTTTTTAAAAAAAATAATAACTGACTAAATTTAAGAAAATAAGAAAAAACTAAGAAGCTAGTTTAAGATACTGTCTGAAAAACCTACCTTATTTCATATATATGTTACCGGTAAAATATGAAATACCGGCATTCTATACAATGCCGGACGTTTTTAGGCAAAGTATGAAATATGAGATTTATTATATACTTTGCCTAGGCATTGTATAGATTGCCTAGGCATTGTATAGATTGCCTAGGCATTCTATAGAATGCCTAAAGCTATTTAAGCAAAGTATGAAAAAGGTTATGATAAGGATATTATGTCAAAGACTTACATTCCTAAAAGTACAAATGTTATTCTGACAAAATAATGGGACTGCCATTAAAAAAAAATTATTGTTAAATTCTGATTTCAAATAGACTTGTATTCAAATTCCTTCAGAAGTTCCAAGTCGATAGAAACCATCATATTTCCCACTCATTACAAGTGCCTATATATTGGCATTCGGGAAAAAATCAGAGTTTTTACTACAATACCGTTTTTTAAATAATTTCTATTTTTTCTGGCAAGTTTCACAAAGGTGGATGTACAATTTCAATATCATAACGTGCCGCTCATCCGGTATAGTGGTCAGTGAAGCTGACTGCGGTGGCGTAGGGACTGGGTTCGAATCCCGGAGAAGGCATGGTTGTTTGTGTTGTAATCCTTTCTTCTGTCTGTTTTGTATGCCCCCGTGTTATACATTGCGTGGTGCACGGGGTTTATAAATGTTTTAAAAAAATATCATAACGTGTAACATGTTTGTATTTGGTTGAAAGTTTTTTTCAGAATTCTATCGCATCCCCAGAATTCAGAATTTAATTTTGTTCTTGGCAAATTAAATTCCTAGAACAAGTTCACATCGTCAGAGCTCAGGTACCTCCCTCTGGGAAGAAAACTGGGTGTCAAAATTACCGGTGGCAATTGGTTTCGCCCACATGGTACCACACTAAAAAGGGATACCAGCCCCTGGGGAATGTACTAGATCTAAAAATGGTAAAAATACCAATCTGCAGCCCCATTGGGAAAAAAGAATCCTTGACGTAATACTGTACAGCAGTTCTTCCCAACATTTTTATTTTCCGGACCGGTTAATGTTTACTAATTTTGCGGTGGCCCACTAAGGGTGAGACGTTGATTATTTATATTTTAAATTGTTTTGATTTTATAATTTGCAGTAGAACATCGTTTATCCGAATCAATTGGGATCGGAAACTATTTGGATACGGGATTGTTCGGATAACCGAATGCGATCCATGCAGTATATGAAACCGGACATTATACGAATATTGAAAATCATCAGGAGCGGGAAACGTGCTTGAAGGAAAAGCTAAACAGGTGCAAAATGTCGCGTGAGTGAGTGAATATTAACGTCGCACTGTTCAGCTACTCAAGAGCTTTTGGCGACGGACCTCATAATTTTGAACCATGGTCAAGTGACGAGGACGCACCTGAGTTGGCACCCCCTGTCCTAACTACCACACCAACGGGAGGACGTTTGAGCTCTAACAGATTTAACGTGAATCGCTCCCCTACACGGCGGGTCTTCAGTGGTCCTGGGCTCAAACTCATGACACGCCAGCCCCGAGTCTGATACCTTGACCACTTGGCTATCCACGGCCGTTAAAAATGTCGCAATTTTACCTTTATTGTGGAAAATAATCACTTATTTTGCGCTGTACCATTACACACCTTCATTTTTTCACAGCATGGTCTCTGACCAGGGGTTAAGGAACACTGTTTTATGGTACTGACGCTTTCTTTAACAGGTTAAATAAGTTTACTTTTATTTTCCGCAAGCATCACATCATAGCTATTCAGCAACCAATAGTCCATGGGTACCTTCTTAGTAGTAATTTTAGCATTTTGTATATCAGTTAGTAACTTCTAGTAAGTAATTTCAGTAAAGAAAAAAAAACATTTTTTTGGCAGCATCGACTCGAATTTTGGGCAACAGGACGTCGAATAGTTGTTTCATGTCTATGGATCATGAGTCGGAAACCTTTTAGCTGTTGCGTGTCAAACCAATCTACCAATATGATTCAGAGAACCACATAGCAGAGTATTTTTGAAACAATTAAAAAATTTACAAATTTGTTGAGTAGTACAAAGTGCCTCTGAGAATTGTACCGCATGCCACATGTGGCACGTGGGACATAGGTAGCCAACCCCTGCTATAGACCATGACTCCTTCTTCAACACTATAGCTTGCTCCTCCATTTTCAGGTAGCACTGAAAAATATCAATTTTTTCTTGAACAAGTTTAAGTAAAATTGAGTATTTTGACATTTCCGAACAAACAGCAAAATGTACATCTCAAAAGATTCTCAGCATGTGACACGCATTAAAAGTTTTATATCTTGCCAATTGACAATATTCGAAACGAATCTGAGATGTATTTCATACTTTGCCTGTGTCTCATTAGGCATTCTATAGAATGCCTAGGCAATGTGTGAAATAGGAATCATTTCATACATTGCCGGCAAGATTTAGGCATTCTATACAATGCCTAGGCATTCTATGGAATGTCGGATTTCATACTTTGCCGGTAACATATACACTCATGTCCATAAATTAAGGCAAATGAAGTTCAGGCAAAGAAAGAGACAGAAGCAAAAAAAAATTGACTTACTTGTAAAGTTTATTTATTAAACAAAAGTTAAAGAGAAAAAAGATGCTATATGTTTGACATAATTAGTAAAAATTGCGATTTTTACTCCCTGAAATTTTTTTAAAAAAAGAACCTACTTACAAAAAACAGTAAAACATGGTTATTATGATGGTTAATACGGAGTATGTCTCCCGGACGATGTAATACAGGCCTTACAAAACCTACGCATGCTGAGTATCAAATTATCGATCTGATCTTGGGGAATATTACACCACTCATCAAGCAATGCTCTCCGAAGTTCCGGTACACAGGTGGGAGGGGGTTGAAGGGCTGTAATTCGTCGGTCAAGCGTATCCCACACATCCTTTATTGGATTCAAGTCCGGTGAGTATGCTGGCCAATCCATACGGGTGATATCCTCCGATTGAAGGCATTCGTCTACAATGTTTGCACGGTGAGAACGAGCGTTGTCATCCATAAACAGAAATTCAGCACCCATGGCGCTCCGAAACAAACGTACATGTTGTTCCAGAATGACATCCCGATAGATGTGACCTGTCATCGTTATACTCTGAACATGCAGGTCAGTTCTGGAACCAAGAATAATTCCTCCCCAAACGAGCCATCCTGCACCACCGTAGCGGTGTCGTTTAATGGTGTTCTCTTGGTGGTAACGGGTACATGGTGCTCTCCATATAAAAGTCCGGCGAGAATCAGACTGCAAACTAAACCTGGACTCGTTGGAAAACATCACACAAGACCACTGTTGCGGTGTCCACAATGCATGTTCTCTACTAGAGGTTAATCGCAGGCGACAATGAGTTGCGGTAAGGGGAACACATCTGACAGCATATAGACCAATGTTTCCTAAGCGTCTGTAAAAGGTCTGCCTTGAAACTGTCGTACCGGTAGCTGAAGAGAGCTGACGAGACAGGTCTGATGCTTTGCTCCGTCTGTTTCTTTTGACTGTAACTGCCAAATACCGGTCATCATTCGGCGTTGTAACTCGGGGGTGACCTGTGCTGTAACATCTATTCACATTACCATCATATTGGAATCCTTGCCAAAGCCTGGAGATGACACTCTGGGCGATTCCAAGTTCCTCGGATTCTTCCAGCTGAGTACGGCCACATTCCAGTCGTCCGATAATTCTACCACGTAAAAAATCATCCAAATGCTTCATCTGTGCCATAACTATGCGGTTATTGCACTGAAAGGCTTTTAAAGTGCTTGTGATTCATTTTACTGCTTTGCCACCATTCCTTATATACCCCTCTCTTACACACTCTTCATTGTGACGTACTATCCACGCCATCTGGTGGTTGCCTGTAATTTGCATATTCTTCTTCAAGATGTGTGTGATAATTCTACAGGTGAAATTTTTATTTTAGAGTTCAATTTCTGTGTGATTCTGAATTAGCCTTAATTTATGGACATGAGTGAATTTGTTTCTGTTTCCAATGTAATGTAATATTTAAGCCCATTTTCTGAAAATCTATTTTTAGGGAAATAAAAAAAATTAAATGATATAACTCAAAGAATGTTCGTATATTTTTAGAAACTTTGGAAGAAATATTTTCCATATACAATTGCTCAGGGCCTGAAGCAGGAACTTTAAAATATACAAATTTGAAGGGGATTTATTCATATTGTAATATTTTAGATAAGAGAAATTTTAACAGAAAACTTCGGTTAATATAGCGATTGATTGTAACACTGAACATATGGCAAGTCTTTGAAAATTTTTATTTTAGGCTCTCTAGAGAAGTCTTAACTATATATTGGTAGACTATTATTATTACAGAAGCATTTTGCATAACAGGAGAATATTTAGAAAGTTTGTTATTTTTTCTTTCTTTATTACAAACAAATTGCATTTAGATGGAAGTTCGTTGAAAAAATATTTTAAAGCTTTTCAAATGCATATTTCTTTCAGGTAGGATTCAATATAAAAACCACATTCATGCATACGCTTTTTTCAAAAACACGGTTCCATAAGCAGTCAAATACTTTAAAATCCACATTAATTTTCAAAAGAACAAAAAAAAAACGTTTCACAGAATGAATTTTAAGAAAAAAAATTATCTTAACATATTTACAAGACAATATACACAATTTGCATTAAATTATATGTGCAGGAGTGCGACAATCTAAAATTCCCAATACCTTGATCAAAATAGGGTTAAAGTGTAGTACAGGGGGAGGGGCTATGAATTTGGCGATTTTTATATAGATATTATGCTGAGATAAAGAATTCATTCCAGCTTCCGGACACCTATCGCTATGTGAAGTAGCTGGACGATTGATTTTGGTCGCCAAAAGTAATTGACATCGCCAAGGGCCCCCCTATACTACACTTCCCCCCTAACTACACTTTAACCCAAAATAGCACTTACACTTTTACACATAGATTCATATGTATAAGTATAGAAGTATGCACATGTGGCCTAGTGATCAAGGTACCGGACTCTTGGCCGGCGTGTCAAGAGTTCGAACCTCCCACCGCTGAAGACCCTCTGGGCAGATGAGGCTGGTGCACGTTACATACGACGAGGTCTAAGCGTGATCCCATTAGTGTGATGTTGAAGGTGGGAAAGGGAGCGTCAGCGAAGGTGCCACCTCATCACTTGACCGAGGTTCAAAACTATGAAATCCGTAATCAAAAGCCCTCGACGTTAATATTATCTCACTCACGTGAGTATAAATATATAGTAAGAGGTTTGAAGAAACGGTGTTTTTCCCTTTCAGTCCTTATACTTTTGAAAAGTAGTCGAATACTTAGCTAAATAAAAAAGAAAAAAAAATGTTTTATTTAAAAAAAAAAATATCTTCCGTTCGCGCATCGCATTTTAGGTTACTTTGTTAGTCGGTTAATTGGTACAGATAATTAGAATTAGTACCATAATATCATTATTAATCAAAATTCATATCATTACGATATGATCAAAGCTTCTTTCATAAGAAGACTTGGCATCTTCAAAAAATTTACTCTTATTTCATCTTTAGAGTCTAATTTTTGATGTAGCACGTAAATGTCATATTGTGTGTGATATGAACTATTGTCAAACAAATCCAAATTTGTATGAATGCTTGAGTTCAATTCATTCTCTTTGTGAAAATGCTAACCAAGTAAATTTAATTGAGTTACGTTTTACGCCACTGAAAAGAAAGTATATGCTGGGAATGTTTGGGTAATGCGATTGGCAGGAAACGAATGAGTAATGACTATTGAAAGAAATAGAAAGAGTAAAGGTCCCAATAAAACAGCTTTATATTAAAGTACGTATAGTGTAACTCCGAGTGTCTACAAGTCAAAAAACATACAAGTATCAAACAAATAAAAATAAATGGAGTATCCGATACCTGAGATAATGATAAAAATAATAATCCTTTCAAGCCACCGGTTTAGCATCAATTAAAGAACCATGTTAAATAAGAAATAACCTAAAAGTAATATCATTGTTTAAATACTGTTACAGACACTCTGATCAAGCAATAATTGTAAATATTTGTCATCTCTATCCCCTAAATAATTCATATACAGATTTCCAAAGCTTTGCCATCAAATACAAGCGGTGGATTGCCGTGTCAAACTTAAGATATAATCATTTCGAAAAATATGTGGTGCCGAAGCATTACACTGTATTACCAGGACCACTTTTTTTAGCAAGATGAATAATATCCGAATTTTCTGAAAACTCTGACTTAAAGGTATATTCCATTGAATAAAAATGTTAGATAATTTTATAAATTAGATTTCTTTAAGGCCCAACATATAGAGTAAAAACATTCAATTTGTAAAATATGTTATTACATATTGTTTGCTAAAGATAAAAATACAAATTGGAATAAAATTTTGAAATATTGTTAACTTTGCCCAAAAAAATTAGCACATTTAACTCGAATAATATATATTCTGAATTTTTTTTGCTGGTTTCACTTCTCTCCCCTTATATTCCAAACTTTAGATTTATAATAATAGTATTATGGCATTAATAAGATAAACAGTTATAAAATATTGACAAATCATTGCGAATTTTTACAGTTTTTCAAATCTAAGAGCGATATCTGAGTGAAAAAGATAATTTCTCCCCTTTTTACTTAACTAGGCGAAAAATGCAACTTTTTTTAGACTATAAAAAAAAGACAACAGGAATAATTTGGTAGATTATCAAGAGAACTACTGGACATATTTCACAGATCTTTGGTTTGTGCATATGATTGATGTGTACTATAGAACAATAAACATTCAACAGTTATAATACACACGTACGATTGTCGGTAAAACTCATTGGAGTGGGAAGGTATGAGACAGTAATTGCAGAATAGAACAAAAAAATAGGTTTAATAGGGGGTATATTGTCCCTTTTTACAGATATACAGGCCTCGCAATGGGATTTTATGCTGGAAATGAACTAGTTCATGTAGCATACTGGCCATTGTTCAACGAAGCTATTTTCAAGATATTGATGGTTCCTGGAGAAGGGTTCTGAGTTATAATTGCCCTATATTTGAAGTCTGGAGATCTGGCCATCCAATCAATTCGGCAAATATCCTCACTTTCCAGTTGTCATCATTAAAATAAAATCATTGGGTTCCAAGACATAATCCCTATACCTCACAGCAGTCAAACTGACTTTTTCAAAGACATAGAGTTATGTGCGGCCATCCAATGTGATGCCTGCTCTGACCATAAAGTTTGCGTTGCCGTACTGGTTTGATTCTCGGACATTGGAGGGCAAGTAGCAGGTACTAGGTTCTCTACAAATGAAATAACAGCGATAACCCCTGATTAGGCTGAACCGGTTACGATCAGTGAAGAGAATAGTCACCCACTGATTCATGCTCCAATCTCTACGATCCCTGCACCATTTTAAATGAGCTCACCTATTTGCAGAACTGAGAGGGACCTAAACAACAGGTATTTTAGTAAACAGCTGTCTCTCATGAATTCTTCTGGTAATAGTTACTCTTGAAATTTTGATCCCAGTGACCGAATACGAGAGAAGATGTAGTAGCCCTGTTATGCCTCGCTATTATGGACAAATTGCGGTCTTCTCTAGACTTCGTCGTTCTTGGACAACCTTGCTCAAGCTTTCACTTGAGGAATCCAATATCCTTGAACTTTTTTCATTCGTTGGACACGCTGGTCTTTAAACTGAATTATATATTAATATGATTTAAGACTAGCCTACTTCTAGCCTACCTACCATTCGCCACCTCATTCTATCATCTAAACCTTGGTGATTAATCAGTTTTAATGTTTCAATTTTAATTTAAATGATTACGGCAAAAAGCACCAAGAAATTCGGCGAGGATTTCTAGTGAACGAAATACGGATTGTGATATGCGTGCTTATAAATCCTATTCCTCAAGTAGCTCCACTTTCTCACATGTATACGCTTACCTACTTGACGTACAATATTTGCATCTGTGTTTCGATGCCGTATTTTTACATTTTGTTCTATTCTGTACATGAAATTTTACAAAATATGAAAATTGTCTTAATTTTGAACACCAGTGTATGTACATATACACATACACACACATGCCCATGCACACAAATACAAATTGTTCATAACTTTCTTGTTTAGTTACCATATTTTTCAACGTAATGGATTGCATTGTTACAAATAGTAAATCTGAGTTCTGGTTCCATTTAAGATCTGCCGTGTAGATGCAGCTGATGCACTTTAAATCTGCTCAGGCGCATAATCATCACATTTATGGGGTGTGGAATTAGGGAAGTTGAAGTATCAAATCAAGCGTCTGCCTCGAAAAATATTTATAACATAATATTATGAGATATGTCGCTTATCCCCTTCGTGTTACTATTAAGCATGGAGTTAATATGCGCAATCATTCAATCCATATCTTTTTAAATCCCCGATATTTACATTGATTGAATAAGAAATTATATTTAAAGCGTATGCGTTTATATTATACATTAATTTAATTTGGTAAATAAATTAAGGAGGGCTATTTTAATTACAATAATCTGAAAACAGTGTGATTTATGCGTAAGATTGAAATATCCGTTCTCTGAAACTTCAGAATTAATATGTAATTGTAGCATAAGTAATTGTTTGCCTACATTAATATATATATGAGGATAATATACTCATGTCCATAAATTAAGGCTAATGAAGTTCAGGCAAAGAAAGAGACAGAAGCAAAACAAATCTGACTTATTTGTAAAGTCTATTTATTAAACAAAGAGAAAAAAAGATGCTATATGTTTGACATAATTAATACAAATTGCAATTTTTAATCCCTGGAGCAAATTTCAAAAAAGAACCTATTTATAAAAAACAGCATAACATGGTTAGTATGATGGTTAATATGGAGTATGTCTCCCGGACGATGCAATACAGGCCTTACAACGCCTACGCATACTGAGTATCAAATTATCAATCTGATGTTGGGGAATATTACACCACTCATCAAGCAATGCCCTCCGAAGTTCCGGTAGACAAGTGGGAGGGGGTTGACGGGCTGCAATTCGTCTTCCAAGCATATCACACACATGCTCTATTCGATTCAAGTCCGGTGAGTATGCTGGCCAATCCATACGGGTGATATCCTCCGATTGAAGGTATTCGTCTACAATGTTTGCACGGTGAGGACGGGCGTTGTCATCCATAAACAGAAATTCAGCACTCATGGCACCCCGAAACAAACGCACATGTATTTCCAGAATGACATCCCGATAGATGTGGCCTGTCATCATTACACTCTGAACATGCAGGTCAGTTCTGGAACCAAGAATAATTCCTCCCCAAACGAGCGATCCAGCACCACCGTAACGGTGTCGTTCAATGGTGTTCTCTTGGTGGTAACGGGTACATGGCACTCTCCATATAAAAGTCCGGTGAGAATCAGACTGCAAACTAAACCTGGACTCGTCGGAAAATATCACACAAGACCACTGTTGTGGTGTCCACAATGCATGCTCTCTACTCCAGGTTAATCGCAGGCGACAGTGAGTTGCGGTAAGGGAACACATCTGACATTCCTACGAGCATATGAACCAATGTGTCCTAAGCGTCTGTACATGGTCTGCCTTGAAACTGCCGTACCGGTAGCTGAAGAGAGCTGACGAGTTAGATCTGATGCTGCGCTCCGTCAGTTTCTTTTGACAGTAACTGCCAAATACCGGTCCTCATTCGGCGTTGTAACTCGGGGGCGACCTGTGCTGTAACATCTACTCACATTACCATCATTTTGGAATCGTGTCCAAAGCCTGGAGTTGACACTCTGGGCGATTCCAAGTTCCTCGGATTCTTCCAGCTGGGTGCGTCCACATTCCAGTCGTCCGATAATTCTTCCACTTAAAAAACATTCAAATGCTTCCTTTGTGCCATTACTATGCGGTTATTGCACTGAAAGTCTTTTAAAGCACTTGCGAACGATTTTATTTCTTTGCCACCATTCCTTATATACCCCTCTCTTACACTCTCGTCATTGTGACGTCCTGTCCGCGCCATCTGGTGGTTTCCTGTAATTTGCATATTCTTCTTCAAGATGTGTGTGATAATTCTACATGTGAAATTTTTATTTTAGAGTTCAATTTCTGTGCGATTCTGAATTATCCTTAATTTATGGACATGAGTGTATTATGTATAGATACTAACTATGTAATACATTCTACTTAAAAGTTAATAATGCTAGTTCACTCAATGTTTCTAGGCGCAATACCCCGATTAGGATCATCGCATGTCTAGGACTTGAATATCTATCCTTTGTCTGGCTTTGTCTTTTTTATCGAAATGAACACTTCCCTACGTTTTATAAATGGTAATTTCCTTGTCAATGGTGTCTCAATAATTTGTTACGAATAGATTAATACTGATCTTTCTTGATTAATCTAGCATCAACCAAACATCCTTTTGAACGTTTTAAATTAAGTACAGTGATTGCATAAGATATTTCAAAAAACATTTCTGCAAGAATACATGTCTATCTGTAATGCTGGAAAATTAAATTCATCATATCAGTTAAGGAAAATGAAAGTAATAACTACTACATTGAAACTATGCATAAGTAAAAGAAATTATATTGAAACTGATTTCCTTAGTATAGCCAAGGACTATGGAACCCGTGATATTATTTAACATATCAGAGAAGCTTCACAAGCAGTAAAATTTTGTTTGAGAAAGGAATACATTTGAAAACATAATTTTGATAAGTTTAATCCATAAAGTTGAAATAATGAATATAATTATAGAATTAAAAATTAATGTCTTTTTTATTTTTTTAATTATACATCTGTTATTACAAGAGGGAAGTATGATATACACTCAAAAGCCAAAACATTATGACCAACCCTACATTCTGCAATGAACTCATCTGGATGACGTGGAAGATACGTGATCATGTGGAAGTGGTATTTAACTGCTGCTGGAGAGTCTGAAGAATCATTTTTTCACTTACTTCTGTGTGTGATGGGAAAGGCTGCGAATCTAAGCGACTTTGATAGAGGACAGATTGTAATGGCTCAAAGGCTCGGGAAAAGTATTTCCGAAACTGCACGACTCTTGGGTTGTTCGCGATCAACAGTTGTGAGTACTTATGCAAAGTGGCTGAATGACGGTGAAACAGCAGTAGAAAACATGGTGTTGGATGTCTACATGCTATCAAAGAAAAAGGTCGTCGGAGACTGTCTCGCATGGCGAAGCAAAACCGGAGCCAGACAGTGGCTCAGATGACAGCCCAATACAATGCAGGGCCAAGTAGAATAGTATCGGAGCACACTGTTGGATTTGGGGCTGCGCATTAAACGTCCCACTCGTGTGCCTTTGCTGACTAAGCGTCATCGCCATCAGCGTCTGCGCTGGGCCCGATAACATCGCGACTGGTCCATGGATCTGTGGGAGAGAGTTGCGAGGTCAGATAAATTACGGTTTGTCATTCATCACGCCGATAGCCGTGTCAGGATACTCTATCTTCCAGGAGAACAGTTGCTCCCTCAATGTACAGTAGGTCATACACAGGCCGGTGGTGGCGGTATTATGCTTTGGGGGACGTTTTCTTGGGCGTCTCTGGGACCCATGGTTGTGTTAGAGCAGACCATGAATGCTACAAGGTATCTGGACATCATTGCGTACTAGTTGCCACCTTACATGACCTCTGTTTTTCCAGCTGGAAATGGAATGTTCCAACAGGACAACGCCCAGTGTCACAAGGCTAAAATTGTGTTGGATTGATTCCAGGAACATGTTGCTGAATTCCAGTTAATGTCCTGGCCGCCTAACTCACCGCATCTCAATCTGATATAACACATTTGTGATGTCATGGGACGGCAGCTTAGAGTTCAAAGACCACCAATTCGCAATATCTCGGATTTGCGTGAAAGTTGTTTAAATATCTGGTACAATTTGTCTCCGGTCATCTACCGAGGACTTGTGGCATCCATGCCAAAGCGGGTTGAAGCTGTGTTGCGCACGAAAGGTGGGCCAACTCTTTATTGACAGATGATCATAATGTTTTGGCTCTGGTGTGTATATTAAAATTTAAAAGAAAACAAAAGCAAACAAATATTCAATCCTACAGTAAATTGACATTTCTTTAAAAAAATTGAAAGAAAACCTATTCACAAGGAACTCCATTGTTTTATCATCGTTAAGAGATCGTGTGTTTTAGTGTTTCTTAAAGTAGAACTGTTAATTGGAATGAGGACTATTGTTGATGGACCCTATAACCGTGAGCCACTCTCAAGTGACAAGGAAGACACCTAAACTAGCACCCCACTCTCAAAACTTCGACACTGTGCAAATGTGAGACTCAGAAAGTTTATTATGCATCGATCTCTTTGCTATTGTGTAAGAGAACATCATACATTTGCGGTAACCGAATGATTATGGTATCAAATTTGAGGTTGGGGTTGTAGAGTCGAGTTTTTGAAATGTAGAATTACTAAGACCCGTCGTGTAGAGGAGCTAATGCACGCTAAATATGCAGAGGTTCAAAGCTTCTAGTTAGCGCGGTGGAAGCCCTGGAGACGTGGGTCCCAGCTAATATGTTGTCATCATCACTACTTGACCGAAGCTCAGAACTACGAAGTTCGTCGCCAGTAACCCTCAAGTTGCTTCTTAGTGCGACTTAATTTAAAATAAAATTAACAGCAGAAGAAATCGAAACAACGACTGGATGAAAAAAAATATCAGCCACGAGTTTGTAACTACGGCCTCTCGATTACCATGGCTAAATGTATCTATCTTTCAAGGCTTAGTTTAAATGTGAAAAATGACTACGCAAAAAGAACACTTATTTCGATAAAAAAATGATGTTTACATCCCTAGTATTAAAATAACTTTAACTTTCTAAATTTAAATGCATTTCTCTTTACTTTTGATCAAAAGTTGCAAAATTCTGAAAATAGATACTTCTGTATAAGTAAAAAAGGCAGTGCAAAACTATAGCCTTATTTCTTTGCGAAAGATTCATTTAAATTTTGCTGCGAAGCTTTTCCAAAAGAATCTGCAATTTAAAAAGGAAAAGTGTAAGACTGAAAATAAGAGAAAAAAAAGTAAAAGAATATACAAAATAAAAATGTTTAAGATTTTTTTGACAGCATTTAAAGTTTCCGCACTTCAGTGACGAGCGTTGGGGCGAACTTGCTGCTGATTGGTCGAACGCAACAGAGCGTTGATGCGCCTAGCAAGAGGACTGTGCTCAGAAACGGAACCCTTCAAATGAAGAGAGAGAGAGAGAGAGAGGGAGAGTTCGCGTCTTTCTTGAAATAGATATCATTTCCATTTCCAATGATTTAGAAATAAAAAAAAATCTCTAAAGCAAAGGAAATAAGTTATTATGTGTAATATATCCATAAAGATTGCACTTTCTGGAGTTGCGGTGGAAAAAAAAGTTTACCTCAGTATCGGTTTGGGTTTATATATATAATTAGTAATTTAAAACTCTTTCCCTTTTTAAGGCAAAAACTGAAATGTTCCCTTTTATTCACGAAAAAAGTAATGTGGAAACTGATGATTAGATTTTTTTTTTCTATATTTTTCACTATTTTTGTTTATTTCAATACCATGATCATCTTTTTTAGGGACAATTTTTTTGTTAAAAACCCCTTTTTAGGGGGGTGGAGGGTATTAGATTTTGAAGAATGATAAAAGTACAGACTTTCATCTGATTCTAAGATATTATACAATATACAGCTGGATCTATATAAACTTTATGATTCTTACATTCTCACACACACACACACAGTTACACAATAATAATGAAATATCTACTCATATTTCACAATAAACGCACATTTATTTCTCTTAAAAAATAGCGAGACACAATATTCCTATTTCAATGAAGATATATTTTAGGTATTTCGATTATACATATAAGTAGCTTTGGATTATTAAGCAATTTCTCTTTCGATTACATATTCTTAATTTGATATCAAACCAATTTCTAATAATAAACAAAACTTAGTTGCATTTGCATATTTCACACTAATATTGATTTAGTATTACTATAAAACGTCTAATAAGGTGGATCGTGTTAAATGTAAAGAGGTAATTATTATTAAACGGAATATACCTATTCAGAAAAGATTTTCTATGCACGGGAGTTAGAAGATAAATAATAAAAAATAATAATTTCAATACTTATTATTGCCACAAAGTGGTTGAATTTTTGGGGAAAAAATGAAATATACTTTTTTTTTGGTAAGAATATTTTAGGATAAAAATGATTATTTTTCTATGATATAAATTGCCAAAAGTGATAGCTACTGATAAGAAAATACTAAGTAAAAAATTGTAGATTATAACACTTCATAACCCAGCTTCGCCCCGTCAGCGTTGATTCCTGCAGCCCGATTCAAGCTGTTTCTCATCCTCTCCTTTGTAGTGCACACCACGGTTTAGGGAGTTGGTTTTTATTATTTTTAAAAACTTAACAATTAAGAAGCTGTGAAATGAACCTCATATATTTTATTGTAACTACTTAGCTCCAATAAAATGTTTTAATGCTATAAATTAATAAAATACTGTTTCACTTTGATAAAAATTAGTTTTGACCATAAAAAAATTAAATACCTAAGCTTCATTTCCCCTGTGGCAATACATAAAATAAAAGTCTTTTTTTTTTTAATTTTCCTACATCTATATATCAGAGATATCCTTTTCTGCCTAGGTAAGTTTTTAAATTTGAAAAAAAATTCTATTCAACCTAATATCTAATTTTACATAATTATTTAGGTACAATGTAACTTTTTAAAGTAATTATTAAAAATAAAAATGTCGAGAAACTTTCTTCAATGTTATTTTAATTGTCCTTTTAGTATTCGAAATTAAAAAAACAAAACATTCATACCAGCAGTCATTCTCTCAAACATTATATTCCAATCTAAATACTTCACTTTTTTCTATCAATTAAGTTTCTGAATTCAATTCTGAAGATTCCAGAGAAAAACGAGCCATACAAATTTAAAAATATATTAAATATAATTTTTAAGTGAACTTCTAGCATTAATGAAATTTTTATATCTACCGTATATATTCGATTTGAGCCGTCGTCAATTCTACGCCACACCTAAAATTCTCAACAAATTTTTGTGAAAAATGAAAATAGTGTAAAATGGTTTATCAAGATATCCAATTTTACAAAAATTAAAACAAATTTATAATGAGAACTAACAAGAAGTGAATAATTAGTTATTTTACCAGAATTGTAAACTTTTAAATATATGCATGAACCTGTGTTTGCTCCATGCAAACATTTTTTTTTCCTTCGAAACTAATACGCATTCGATTTTCAGTAACATTAACATTGAAAAAAAATGTGGCTTAGATTCAACTAAATACGGTATATTAAGAGGACTTAGTACCCTATAAATGACCTAAATATTGTTTTATATGAAAAAAGAATCTTTATTTAGTTATATTATTTGCATTACATCTTTCGATTGATATATATCACTTTTCTATGCCTGAAAATTAGAAGTTGGAGAAAACTTCAATCAAAAAATGTAAACAATGGAATTAGGAAATTCCACTACACCGCATTTTTAGATAAAAAAATTTATTTTAAAAAGTGAAATAATAACTAAAAAAAAGGTGTTACAAAAAAAGGAGGATATTTCAGAGGTATACAATTAATATAATATGTTTTTTTTCTTTTGAAATATGTGTATGTATTTTTTTAAAGAAAGCATTTTGTATTAATAGTTTTATAGTTTTAGTTCTTAATCATCATTTATTTTTCATAAAAATATAATATTTCAATATTATTTTGAAGCTAATAAGGGATCATTTATACTATATATGGGTTGAAATAATATGAAAATAAAATTAATTTTAAGAAAAAATTGTATCTAGTATTTCAGAATGGGGTATTTTATATTTATTTAAGCTTATAACAATTATTTTTTTTAGAATTATAAATTTTAAAATGTTTTTCTCACAGTTTGTGTATGTGTGTTTTTTAAGAACGCTACTCCTTCCACAATTATTTAACAATCACTTCCATTTTTTTCTGTGTGTTATATATAATGCATGTAACAAAATTAGGGATTCATTTATCTTTAAACTGAACATTAAAAAAATAATAAAATATTGATAAGATACTTGGGTTTTAATTGAATTTTAGCATATATATCAAAATGCTATTTTTTTCCCTCCAAAACTAATTAAGGCATTCTAAAGTTGTTTAAAATATCCTTAAAATTATTAAAAATAAAAACTCACGTCAAAAAATTACTTAAAACAAAAAGAGGGTAAAATTAAAAAATTTTTTCAAGTATTCTAGTAAAAAATTAAATTTGTAAAATTGTGTGAATAATATGTTGAAAATTTCAACTCGTATCATTTTCTTGAATAGAAACATTGTATGAAATGCTAAAATATAATTTTCAAACAAATAAATAAAAAAAGATATTCAATGGATGCTGAATCCCCTTAAGTCTCAAAATTATGATAGAATCAATTTTCTTCCTTTCTGAAATCTAACAAAAGTAAAACCTTACCTGAAGTGAAGATTGGTTTAAAAAAAAATATTCTTAAGAAAACCTTTCTGTGAAAATAAAAGGCTTTAAAGAAAATATGTGTGTGTGTGAATCGAGACAACATATTCCTGTAAATCAAGGGTGTCCAACTCAAAGGCTAACTTGGGCCAAGCAAACTATGTTAAACTTTAGGCAGGCCGCAAAAAAAAAAAAAAAAAAAATCATAGAAACTTGAGTTAATTTCGAATAATACATTATAATAAACATTAATAAAAGAACAAGAAAAATATGATACTTACTTCCTGTTATTTGACATCTCTTCTCTGCTACTATCTTTCTAATTTCGGGGAAAATCTTGCTATTTTATTATATTTTATTGCGAGCAGATATACTGACCGCCCGCAAAAATGTTCGTTGTGGGCAGCATGAGGCCCGCGGGCCGCGAGTTTCAAATCCCTGCGTATATAAGCTCCAGTTTACACCCAGATAAAAATAATTTGGTTATGGATTTTATAAAGTAGAGCTTAATATGTAGTTTCAAAACCAAAGCTTGAATTTTAGCTGAAGAATTTTTGGGAAACAAGTATTAAAATAAATTTATCTTTAATCACACACACACACACACACAATAATATAATTTTTATAAAAAGAAACATATCTGCGACTAAAAACATTTTTAACGGCTATTTTGCATCAAATAAAATTATAATATATTTATGTAGCATTATTAAAAAAAAAAAAGTTGAAACCAGAATATTTTAAAAAACTTGACAACAAAAAAGTGCAATGCGCAAATGTATTGTACTTTACAGTAAAATCAGATACAATATAGAAGATAATGTATACTGCTAGATATATAATTTTTCCATTTTCTAATAAGCATAAAAATCCGGTAGTATACTTTGTATTTTCCTATAACGAATGTCTTGATTGTTTTTAACGTCAGGGCATTAGCATATATATATATATAATTTATAAATAACGTTTTTTTTTTTCATTTACCGATAGTTGTTTCTACAAGAATATTTAATCTTATAACTTTTGGGGGTATTTTTAATGTAGATTTTGCTCTAAAAGAAAAACAAAAGTCACAAAAATCTTTCCAATTCTTAAAGTTTAAATTCCCTCATAGGGAAATGTCTGTATGCACATATTTAGCATGAATGAAGTTTTCATTCCATGCATGAAATATAGATCGGCGATCATTTGCCCTATACGAATTTTTCTTCTCGCTAGTCTTTTAAACAACAAGAATAAAAAAAAAAACGCTTTTAAAGTAATGTAGTAGAATATTACAAATGAATTAAAAAATGCGTTGATTTCAGAAAGGATTATGGGAAATACTATCATCTCGTTGGCGTCTCCTTTTACAGCAATTTTATTGGAAAATATTCCATCCGTTTTACCTTCTTGGTTACATTTTTGCCTTGGTGGCGATACACTTCAAAATGATAGAATTTTTTTTTTTTTTAATTTCGGTTTACATGCATATTTCAAATTCTTGGTAAATTTTTGAAGAAAACACGCATACGCACATACACGGATCGGCTTACATTTGAAAATATGTAGAATGTATGTATGTGTTGTGTGTGTGCAGTTTATTTCACCATATAGCATTGAGAAAAATGCAATATATATTTGTCATGTTGTACAACAAAAATATATACGGATCTATTTTCAAACAATAAATACAAATAAGTTTTTCTATATATACACAAATTTTTGTTTTTTTTTTTTGTTTCAATACATAAAAAAGAAAAAAAAGAATGGACTTCTCAACCACACAAATGAATTGCAAAAAAAAAAAAAAAAAAGATAGAAACAGGAACAGGTACAGAATTAAATATACATTTGATTATTTCAAATGAAAATACATCTATATTCTACAAAAATACATTAAGTAAATTCACAACTATGTTAAAGCAGGACTATTTAAAAAAATGTCAATGCATCATTTATAGCTAAACTCTAAGTAAAAATATAAATTATGAAGCATTTTCATCATTACATGGCCTACATCATAATAATATATATACATCCACAAAATAGAAATATTTTTTTCAAATCTTAATACTGCTATGCAGTAAGTTGAAACACTATTTTTCTTATGCAGCAATTAAAAAAAAATGAATTCTCATGTTACTTAATTAAAATATTTTATCTAGAAACAAATTCTACTTGGAAGTATTTTATTTCCTTTTTGAATCAAACTTCCTTTATTTATTTATCTTCTTTTATTTTTCAAAACTATTAAGAAAATATTAGTTTTCAGGTTTGTAAAAAAAATTATATTGACTTAATGACTCTATTTTTAGACATTTACGCGACTGTTACTATACATGCAACAAGTTTCTTTATAACTAGTGATTATTTTTAAAATAATCCTATGTTATTGGACATTTCGGGCTCAGAGGATGGTGCTGAAAAAACTAAACGTTAAAAAAATAGGTTATTCATAATCTATTTATTCATCGTAGATTTTCAAATTTTCAAAAAAGTACTTTTTAACAAAGCTGAAGCTTAAAATAGATTTCGTGAATGTATGGTGGATAAAAAATAGTTTTAAAATTTCTTCAAAAATAATCATTCAATTAATTTGCTATAAAAGTAATTTAATTTAAGAGGCTTAAAATATTCTAATTTTAATTAAAATAATAATGAAAAATTTAAACTTTCATAAATAAATGAACTAGGCACTTTTTCGGTATTTAATTATTTATATACATCATGTTTAATGAAAAGCTTCGGATGAAACGTTGTTAAATATTCGGTTCTAATTTTCCTAAAAATATGTTTGCTGATTTTTTTTTAATGAATGGAGAAAATTTTACTTTGTATAACAAATTATTTATAGGTTGCATTTATTTCATTTAAATTTATTTTTTTCTAAACTTCCAAAAATGTGTGTGTGTGTGTGCTTCTTCGCTTTGCAAATATTACGATAACATATTTCCAAATACATTAAAAGTTCATTTTCAAATATTAATTACGAGTGAAAGCTAAATTTTTAATTATCAGTATTAATCATCTAAATTTTTTTTCAATAATGTCTAAATATTTTCCCTACTCTCTCAGCTTCAAATAGAGTTATTAAAACATATACGTATACATTTATATGAAGATGTGACATTTAATCATAAATAACATTTAAAAAAACAAAATTTCGTATAACTTAACGAAATATGTAAAATTCATAGTATTATTTTGATGTATCTAATATTAATTTATAATTTTTTTACTGAATAATGGTATGAGCATACAAGTGCGTAAGTATAGCGTGACTGAATGTTTATTAATGCTTACTATAAAGCAACACAAGGGCTTTTGGGAACGGACCTCTTCATTTTGAAACTCTTTCAAGTGACGAGGATGTCACTTGATATGGCAACCCCTCTCCAAATTACTGCATCACTCTACTGGAATAAATTTCAGCCACGAGAAGTTTAATGTGCCTCATACCTCTACACTGTGGGGCTACAGTGGTCTTAGGCCTTGAATTCGAGATACGTAGGCCACAAGTTCGTGCCTATAAACACTAGTGTTTTATGGTAATATGGTTAAATATAGGAATCCATACTTAAAACAGTAATGCTAGTATCTATAACTATAGTATGTTACAGATAATTTCCCAACCTCCATAATGTTAAGAATGGTTAAGTTTGAGGAACATTTTTTTTTTTTTGTTGAAGTTATACTTCTTTTGGGACGTTAGAGAAAAAGGATAAGAGTAAATTTTTTCGATGCGCGCGCACCGTCACGACACCGATGTGCGCACACCATTGTCTAATAAATTTGGAAGTTACGGAGGGTTCTTGGCTATATGGGTATCGATCGAATTAGCATGTCCCCCCCACATGTATTTGATATATATGTGTTTGTGGTTGTGATAGGGGAGGGCTTGCACACTAAAATATCAGTCCTCCATGTTATTCCTATGGGAAAGGAAGTTTTCTAACATGCCACTTTTTTGGTGCTAGGGGACTGATAGTTGGGGGATCGTAATAACTATTGTTATAAACCATATCTGTTGGGAGGTATCCCCCCGGGGCATTCCCTCGCCACTGCAGCCTTTTGGCCAATATCTTGGCACCCGAGCCTCACAGTCCATTCAGACCTAGCTCATTCGATCCCTCTCTATCTGCTCTTCCAGTTAATATAATTTCATATTCATAGGGATAGTTCTTCCATAGTTTTTAATTGTTTTAAACTTTTTAAATTTGTTTAAATTCATGATATCTTGGCTCCTGTTTAAGTCTCAGACTTGAGATTTGAACCAACTGTTCCACTCTTCAAGACCCATCCTGTCATCTACTTCATTCCCAGTATGTATGCATGGGGAGGGCTTAAACACTAAAATATCATGCTCCCATGTTAATCCTATGGGGACTGGAAAAAAATTACCCCCCCCCCCAAGGAATTGAGCTTGGGACTTGATTTTCAGAGGTTCGCCATATTTTCGTATCAGCGCGAGCTTTACGGGGAATTAGCCTCCTCCGGTGCTCCCCTCCCTTCAGGGCTTCCCCAGTAATATCTCGAATCATATGTTACCTTGGTCAACCGCACCGGCTGGATTTGATTGTTCTCCCTATGAGCATCCTAGATATTTTTTTCAGGACAATAGCTCAATTCCTTCACCCATATTTAACATTTTAAAATTATTTTAAAGTTTTAAATTTTTTTAAATCCCGCATATCCCCGAGGATTTTTGAGCTTCATTAATGAAACTCGGACTATAGGTTCTCCTCGTTGAGCTCTTTCATCTGTTCCAATTCGAGTGTATATAGTGATCCTAGGGGGGGCGTTATCACTAAAATTAGAATCTCCATGTTATTCCTATGGGGTTCGATCTTTTGATGACGTCACGATATTACAGATAGAAGGATGAAACTTTGGGATCACCTACTACTCAGTGTATCGTTGGGATGTACGTGACCATTTACGTCACAGTTGCTTCCACCTCCCAGAGGGAGTTAGTTTCGTTTTCCTTTCCAAAGCTGTATCTTCCCATTTGAAACTACAGACTCCGGACCGGTTCGAATGGATTCCTCTTGTGTTTCCCCACAACCAGGCCAAGTTTCGAGTTGGTGGGTGCCTTGCTTCTATTTTATTCATAGGTTTTAAATGTTTTAATTGCTTTAAAATTACCATAACTCGGAGGCTTCTCAGGCGGATGTCTTAATTTTCTTGCGAACGATTCTTCCCGCCGAGATATTCAATATGAGGTCTCAGGTGTCACATTCAGTTCACCTCATCTCCAGATACAGTCTGTTGAAAAAAAACCCATGCTATTGGTTCTATTGTCCCTGTGGGGTGGGGGGGTTTAATTTTTTTTAAATCGTGATTATCTCGGGTTTGGCTGGTCTGATTGACATAAGGTTGGCATTGTTCAACTCTGATTATGACCGCCTTTCATCCTTAGTCCAGCTTGCCCTGCTCAAGATTTTTGAAAGAATTTTACATGAAATACAATAATTTTTACAATCTATAAATTACCTATAACAAGTTGATTAAATTTAAGTATTGTTTCAGGATATATTTTTCTAATAATGGAATGGGGTCCCCCCCCCCCAAATGCCTTGTAGTTCGTAGGGTTCATCAATTCAAACTGTGTTCCACGGAACCCCAGGGTTCCACGAGTCATAATTAAAAAAAATGAAAAGAGACTTATGAATATGCATGCAAAATGCATTCACGTTTGCTATGAAATTGTATAATTATAAGTATCTAAAGCGCATCTTATTCATTAAAACTGGAAATTTTATTTACACATAATAACTTTATTTTGCAAAACTTTTAAAACTTTTATTGTAATATAACAGAAGAATATATTAACACACACACACGTTTTATCTTTGTACTAGCTGTTACCCGCCCGCTTCGCTGGGTATTTCATGATGTTTTATAAATTTTTACTGCTTATATATATGTATAAGTTATTGATGTCTAATTCCTAGCATTAAGAATTCGATTGAATTGAAAAATATACTTATACCTGTAACTGCCACCTGTTGATAAAAAAAGGGCAGAACTCATCTAATTTGTATTTTCTAAAAATCTCTAAAATTGAAGCATAGAATGATGTTCGCTCTTTCGTAACTCAAAAACCAAGTGGATTCCCGCAAAACCAATTTTCGGTGGATCTCTACTCCGTAAATTGAACATGCAAGCCAAATTTCAAGTCTAAATCTAACAGAAAAAAGCAAAAGTTTTACTATAAATATCCCCGTAATTCCGTTGAGAGCCGTTTTCCAAAATTACCGCTCTTAGCGGATTTCAATTCAACAAAAGAAAAATGCAAACCAAATTTCATTATTATAGTCCTTGTAGCTCGAAAAAAGTAATTTTTTTTGTCAATACGTCCCAGTAACCCCCTGCAACCCCCCAGAACTTGATTTGCTTAAAATTTATTCTTAGTGGATCTCTATTCAACAAAAGAAACATGCTTAAAAAATTTCAAGTATATGGGTCTAACAATTAAAAACAGGAATTTTTTCTGTAACTCCTCTTGACCCCTCGCAAACATCTTTGGGGGTCAATTTTCATTTTACTCTTTGTTAGAGGAACTCTATTTCATGAAAGGAACATGCCTACCAATTTTCAAGCAGGTAGATCAAATAGATTAAAAACGGAAATAGTTATCTATTACGCCCCTTAATCCCCCGAAATTAAACTTGGTAGTTGATATTCGCGAAACCCATTTTGTAGCGGTTCTCTACTTTACGAAAGGAATCTGCTTATCAAATTTCAAGACTGTACGTCTAACAGTTTAAAAATGGGGAAAATTGTCTATAACGCCACTTGAGCCCTGCAACGCCACTTCTGGGTCTGTTTTCACAAAACCCATTTTGTAGGGGAATTGCACTCTATGAAAGGAATCTGCTTAGCAAAATTTGAAGACTGTGCGTCCAATTAATTAAAAATCGAAAAAAAAATTATCAATAACGCCCCTTGAACCCCCGCAACACCACCTAGGTGTCGATTTTCTCAAAACACATTTTGCAGTGTATTTCTATCCTATGAGAGGAATCTGCTAACCAAATTTCAAGACTGTGAGTCTAATAGTTTAAAAAAAGAAATAATTATTTATATCTGCCCTTAACCCCCCGCAACACCCCTTGGGGGTCAATTTTCTCCAAACCCGTTTTGTAGCGGATATTTACTCCATGAAAGAAACATTCCTACCAATTTTCAAGCAGGTAGGTCAAATAGTTTAAAAACGAAAATATTTATCTCTTACGCCACTTATTCCCCTGCAACGCCACTTAGAGGTCTGTTTTCACAAAACCTTCTTATAGCTGATCTCTACTCTATGAAAGAAATCTCTTTATCAAATATAAAGACTGTGCGTCTAATAGTTTAAAAATGGAAATAATTATCTATAACGCCCCTTAAGTCCCCTCAACGCCACTTGGGGGCAATTTTGACGAAACCCATTTTTAGCGTATCTCTACCCTATGAGAGGAATCTGCTTACTAAGTTTCAAGACTGTACGTCTAATAACTTAAAAATAGGAATTTATAACGCCCCTTAAACCCCCACCCCCGCAACACCCCTTGGGGGTCAATTTCCCCCAAACCTGTTTTGTAGCGGATATTTACTCCATGAAAGAAACATTCCTACCAATTTTCAAGCAGGTAGGTCAAGTAGTTTAAAAACGAAAATATTTATTTAGTACGCCACTTAATCCCCTGCAACGCAACTTAGAGGACTGTTTTCACAAAACTTTCTTATAGCTGATCTCTTCTCTATGAAAGAAATCTATTTATCAAATTTAAAGACAGTGCGTCAAATAGTTTAAAAATGGAAATAATTATCTATAACGCCCCCTAAGCCCCTGCAACGCCACTTGGGGTCGATTTTCAGCAAACTCATTTTGTAGCGGATCTCTACTCTCTGAAAGGAATCCGCTTACCCAATTTCAAGGTTCTACATCAAGTAGTTTAAACATGGAAACAATTATTATTAAAGCCCTTAACCCCCCGTAACGCCCCTTGCGTTTCGAATTTCGGAAAATCCTTTCTTAGCTCATGTCTACACTATCAAAGGAACATGTCAACCAAATTTCAAGTCTGTAGGTTGAATAGTTCCAGAGATTTCGTGATTAGTCAGTCAGTCAGTGAGTGTTGAGTCGCTTTTCTCCTTTATATATATAGATATATATACTTCCTACAAGATTGTGAATATTCTATTGTTTTTACTACCTTGGGTTCCATGAGATAATTTTATACTCGTCAGCACAATGTCTAGAAAAACTAAATAGTTTTCTAATGGAAAATGCACCTTTTTCCATTTGTGGAAAACAAACACGTAAAATGAAGGAGAGGAAAGAACTTATCGGCATTTCACGAAATTCGATGTTATAATCTAAACAATAATAGCTCCTAAAATTTATATTACAATCTCTTTCAACAAAATACACAGTACATCTCACACAGCTATAAGCATTTTAATGCCATTCAGAAAATTATGTTTAAGTAAAATATATTTTTCAATGTGAGTGGCTACAAAAACAAATTCAAATCAGAATACATAATGCGATTGCATTTAATCTCAATAGACCTAGACTTCGACAGTTGTGTGAGAAAAAGATCATTGATTCATTGCATTATTGTTATTAAATTATCTATGCCTGAATAGATGAAAAATAATGTAATAAATAATAATTCATTCCGTCTATTGATGCTGTATTTGTACGATATTTAGTCAATGTTTCTACACCACTATTTGTATCATACTTTAACTACCATAAGCCTCTTGTAACTCACATGTCTACTGAACTCCCACCAATGGACGTGAATTAAATAATAAACATCAATATGTATACATTGCAGGCTAAAAATTGTCCATTCTTTTAATTATGTAGAAGTAATTTTATTATGATATTTAAATAAACTTTATTTAACTATATAATGCGTTATAATAAATCCTTCAATGTATTAAATACCCTTTTTTCTATTATTAGTGTCGTTTTTTCTACAAACGTAGGATTACGCGAAGGATAAAATTTTTAGAAAGATTTTTATCTGGTTACGCCAAAGAAGTATAACTTCTTACGAGCGTACATAAGTACACACACACTTTTTTAAATTGACTGGTTAAACCATCACCAATTTTCTTTTCTGCATTTACTTCATTATTTATTATTATCATAATGAGAGTATTTTAAAAAACGAGTAGATATTTCAAGGAAAGTCATGTGTGTAGCTAAACAAAAAAAGCTTCCTAGCGATGGAAATTCATATACATTTTAAGATGAAAATTACTTTAAATTTGTATCTTTGACAAAATTTCTCTTTAAAATATTTATTCGTGTAGTATTAATATATCTGCACACTTCCAACATTATAAGATAAGTATATAATTTTTAAAAATAAACAAATAAATAAATTACACTTTTGAAAATTTTTGATTTATTGTAGATGTTTACCATTAAGCACTTACTTGGTTAGGTTGCTAAAATACTTCTAATCCGGCTAAGTTAAAAATTTAAAATGCATTAAGCGCATGAAGAGTCCTTGTCTGTTTTCTAATAAAATCTGAAAAATCAATGTTTACTTTCATTTTTGTAAAGTGACTTCTTTTTAAAACAAGAAGGTTAAAAAAAAATGATTTAGTGCCTGTTACATTAAAAAAAAACATATAATTAATTATCTATAGTGTGATAATTTTTATGTTTGTCTTAGAACCTGAATCAGTGTATTAATAGCATAATGACTAAGAAAAGCAACATATATATTTTTATTATATAGTTGTATATTTATTTTTATAACAGTTTCATCCAAACAAGGACTAAATCAAAAAGTTGAAAAGCGCCTTCCCATCTATCAGATGTCGTTTCCAGAAGGCTCGAGTAGCTGTCGTTCTGATACTACACTTCATTATATCCCAGATGTTAGAGACAGGCTACCGCTCGCGGAATCCTCAACCTCTGGATAACACTCATTGCTTATTCTGTGCTTCATCTACAGTCGACAAACATCCCCATTTCCGATTTATCGATAAGCTAGCCTCATGCTTAAACTCGCAATATATCTGATCCCTGAATTCACCTGAACCTTCCTCCCCCACTTCCAATTTTTAATGCATACACTCGAGAATAAAACTCCTTACAGTCAGCCTTTGACGTAGGAGGTATTACTTTTTCTTTTAAAACCTTTGCTCGATACTATATGTATGGAGAAAGAGAAAAAAAAATGCTGCATTGAAATAGTTTTCGAAGTTTTTCTTCCTCTGTGAGCGATCCTGTCAAAGGAGGGGAAAAAAGTTTCTTTTTTAGCATGGGAGTTTCAAAGAGCTCCATGCCGCGTATTGTGTCTCCGAAAGATAATGTTATTTTAAGCATTATCCATCTATATATTTCTCTCTGAGTATTATCTATATCTCGATGCGAAATCGTGTTTCTGTACGAGATCTGTAACAAAGTAAAGTTTATACAAGATGTGCTTTCGTGAAGCAATTAAGGCCATGTAAGGAAATAAAACATATTTTTATACAGGGAAAGCTATTTTTTTTAAAAAAAATTTGATTGCTTATGAGAGGAAAAAAAAGGATTCTATTTTTTATATATAAATTTTATTCAATAGTTTTTGTAGTTGTATATACAATGTGTAGTTTGACCCTTTCATAAGTATGAATGATTCATTAGAATCATTGGCACGTAGCATGCACCGTTATGATTTTTCTTATGATGCCATTATCATTTCCTTTTTTGTGCTCTTATATTTCGCTGAACATCTGCGAAGACCGTTACGATTCATTAGTTTTCCTGAATCAAAGCTAGTATATATTGCCATTGTCTAGATGAACAAAGCTATCCTAAATTCATTAAGACTAAATAGATCTGTTTTATTGTGATTGTTAATTGTTTACACTAGATTTAACAAGAAAATTATGAAATTTAGTGTAGTTAATAGCAGGACATAGAGCAGTAAAAAAAAAAGACAAAAATATTACTTTGATAGATTTTTAAAGCTATTATATTATACTACGAAACAATAATATGGATAATAAAATAATACGAATAATTTTTAGGTGTATATTATATTGATAAAAATTAAATATATAAGTTTCAATTAAAAATTCGTAAAATAATTTATTCAATACTTTCAAATTAACGATTTATTTATACAACCTGTTTCTTTTATATTGTCTTAAACTAACTTCCGTCAAAGTACCAGAAGTATCACACTTAATGTAGAATCAAATTAAAAATTAAAAATGCTTAAAAATATATATATTTTTATATCTACACTCTGAAAAGTCTTTTAGAACGTACTTTTCATATCTTTCGAAAGAAACATTAATTTTATTCAGTTTTCAAGTATTCTATTACTTTAGTTTTAAACAACAGAATTTTTTTAATTTCTAATAAAAATCTGGATCTAAACAAAACTTTACAGGATAAAAATGTCCACTTTTGCTTGCAGAGAATGCCAGAGAATAAAGTGAGATAATTTGTAGTTTTCGAATGTAAAGATTCTTTAAAAAAAATCTTGAAGTTTTAAGAAAATGCTTGAAAAATTGGTGGCACAAGTCATAAAATATGAAAAAGTGTAAGTAATGAAATGTAAAATTATTTAATTCCAGAAAACTACAAACAGTGTATTATGTATTAATTAGAGAACTCTATATACTAATATACTGTTCGAATTAATTGGAACAAATGGAAAAAAGCAATTTTTTTTCTAAAACCTTCGCTTTTAATCATTGCATATCTTAAGTATACTGAAAAAACTCTTCATTAGTACAAAATATATAATCTTTTAGCAGAAATAACTTCTTGAACACGTTTTGGCATTGACTCCGCTTGTCTAGCGCACATGTTCTTGACTTTGAGGAACTACACTTGTGGAGCAATTTTTATCATTTGTTCTGTTGTGTAATTTCATCTTAGCTAAGCGATTGTTCAGAATATGTCAGAAGTTCTGAATAGGATATAGGTCTGGTGAATAACCAGACCAATTAAGCACTAATTTTATTTTCATACATAAAAGTCTTGAGTAATTTCGAATTGTGACAAAGAGCCAAGTCACGTTGAAATGTTCCGTCAAATATACCCATGAATTGAGCAATCCCACTGCATAATATTCCAATGTATTTGACAGAATTGATTATGCCTTTAAGAAAAACTAAACTTCCAGTGCCATTTTCTGTGGAAAAACTACAAAACACCACTTTAGAAAGGTATTTTACAGTCTATTGAAAATTATCTGGTAGCAGAATTTCGCCTTATCTTCGTGTTACTGCACTTGATTTATACCCTTGCATAAATAAATATGTTTCATGACTTAAAATTATCTTCTTCCAGTCGTTAACAATTCAAGATTGGTATTTTTTGGCCATGCTAAACGTTCTCCCATATTTTTCTGTGGTAGAAATTTTTTTCCCCTCGGACACATGTTGCCTCACAACCAACTTCAAGAAGCTTTTGAGACAAGACATTTGAGATAGTCTCTTCAACACCATTGTCCGAAAATCCTTTCAAAGGTCTGTGCTTGTCTTTCTTAGATTTATTTTGCTGTTTTTTTAAAGAATTTTACCAGTTCATGGAGTAGTTTTCCGCTAACGCCCACATTTTTCTTCTCTTTTTGGAAAGTATGTTCCGGAACCTTGAAATGTTCTTAAAATTCTTGAAACACTTGATTTGCCCACACCAACTACCATAGCTACATCTCTCACAGTCATAAAAATATATTCACTAAAAGCGTTTATTTTAGAACGTTTCCTCGGCGTAATTACCATCTCTGAATAAATAAAAGTAACACGTGTTACACGGAACGCAGAATTTTAACCGCCAGCTGCCGCACTGAAATGCTCACAATTGAGCTACTGGTACACTAAAACCAGCCAAGAGAGTGAATTATAGTCAAAGTTACACACATCTAAGTAGATATAATGGATTTAATGTGGTTCGGACATCACAGATAATCACATACCATCTCAGACAAGAAAATATTATTGTCCCAATTAATTCGAACAGTATAATAGTACTTTCATTTCAAAATTTAAAAAAAAAAAGATATAAATGTTAAAATTATTAACATAAAAATACATATATAATTTTCAAACTTTTCAAAACTAACTGAAAATGACAGTAAAATAATAGAAGCTCCGATGAATGTTAAATCTGCCATGGCTCAAATTCTTCAAGTTAGATTCATGTGGAAGTTTGGAGAAGAGAGTGCCAGCTCAAGTGTTATCCGTGTCCCTTGTGAAGCACTTTATGAATTTTTATTATAATTAAAAAAGACTATTATAAATTTTTGTCACGGTAAAAAGATTTCAATGAGCAATTACTTTTCATTGTAATAGTCCAAAACATTAAAGTCGAATTGTAATATTCGGTTGGAGTTAACGAAACAAGCTAAGGTCTATCGTTATTTCTGTCGAGTCCTGCTGCTACTAAAGACCCTCCATGTATAGAGGAAAGTACATTTAAATTTTACAAGCTGAAGACACTTATGTTGACATGGTGTGGAAGTTTGAAGAAAAATGTGTTGTATAGTTCAGGTATCATTTTCGTCATCTGACTGAGGTTTAAATTACGAGGTCCGCCACCAATATACTCTATGTTACTTTAGATAGCAACATTATTAAATAATCAAATATCTAATCTTGCAGGAGAAAGAAAAAAGTTGTCTCTCATATTTCGCGATGCCTTTACAATTTCAATTGTGCTATAAAAATTTAGTTTTGGCAAACTGTATATTTTTGTAACTCTGATACTATGAAAAATGTGGGTTTATTCTCATGAAGTTGCGTACTCTTTGTTTTTGCTTATTACTTTCCTTTAATTAGAGAAGGCTTTTTTCAATAATAACAAGATATCAGATAAAATAATATAACAATATAAATAGTAAAAAAGTACTTCACCAAGTGATTCCTTTATAAAAAAAAATTAATCATTATATTCAAAATGTATTCTTAAAAAAATGCTGGTTATTATAATTAATAACAAGTATATTGATGAGGGGTTTTTTCTGGTAATTAGTAACAAATCTACTAAGTATTTGTTGCATATATATATATCCCTGTGTTAAATCTGTTTTTACGGCCACATGTATCTACTTACAGATTTTTTAAAAAATAAAACCATTAGTGAAAGAAAAATAGAAACATTAACTATATAAAATTGAAAAAAACATTGGACACTTAATCAGATATCATAAATACAATGAATTTCAGACAAACTAAGCATGTTAATTAGAGACAGAATTTTTTTAAAAAATGTAATTGTTTTCTATGGACACACACATATTAATTTAATATGTGTCTATTTTAAGTATGCGATTATGATAGAGAGCACATTAAGCTCAGGTATATTACTCTACTTAAGAAAACACTTTCTTAAATTTTGAAGACATTTTTAAAATATTTTTCCTCATATGCGAGAAAAAAGAAGTATTACATAATCAACCACAACTGTGTAAAATGATACCCGTGCCTAACTACACGTAAAATATGTCAAACACACTTTTAAAAATGTCATCCACAACGATATGAAATAGAAATTGATACTCAGTCTTAAGTGCATTCTTTAAGTTTCATTTCTGTATGCTTTTTGCGAGATTCTATTGTCTTTAAATTTGAAACGAGATTTAAAGTCGATATATCATTAAACTCGTTTACGTACATGTAAACTTGACAAGAAACACTTTTACCGAACTTATGTTCCACCCACACTTTTTAAATAAAAAATAAATAAACGGACTACGCAGTAATGTTGCCAAAAAAAAGCAATGAAACTTTCAGTACAGTTTTTTCCCCTTAAATCTATCTGGTTAAACCAATTTATATGAGCTAAGAGAAAAAGATTTGAGCGATCAAAAGATGGGAAATTATTTTTAAAGATTTTTCGGAGGATTTTCTCTTTTTCTTTCATAAAAAAATATATTGTTTAATTATAATTGTATATGTCTCATTTCAAAAGCATCATAATAGTTTTTAAAAATGTGGAAACATATATTTTTTTTACAAAACTTGCATTTTTTATTTATATAAACAGTTGCTTATTCTTTACTTACTTTTATAATAAAACGAATACATTGTGCATAAATAAAGAAGAATTCTCTGTGATACTTCATTATTTCCCCCAGTTAATATAAAAATGTATTTTTCTTGTACTAAATTGTAAAATTATAGTAATACAATGTACATACACGGTTCTGTACATTACTCCTGAAGCCTGTGTGAATGTTTTTTAATATTATTTTGAGACTTTAAGAGATATAATTTGAATTTGATTTACTAATTAAAGTGTTGTATGTGTGTGGATAAGTAAATAGATGCTTAATGGAAAATTCTCTCTTTGACCTACTTAAATATGCCTTTGCTCTATCACATTCTTTTGATTTATTGTTTTGTAAAAAAATAATAACTACTAATCAGATTTCGAAACCAACTTCAGAATTAAAAATAAGTATAAATTAGTTTTCATTTTATTTTTTATTATTATTTTACTTTTCTACCAATCAAATTATTTAACATCACATCATTCGCAAACTTAAGATTAAATAACAATGCATTTTTTCATTTTCGGTATTTACTGTTTAGTACAAAAACTTGTTCGTGTTATTTTATCATAAGAGACTCCACAAAATTAGTTAATACTAGAGTGATAGGAAATAACCTCGCTTTTTTGTATATAGTAATACAGTTTTATTAACATTTTTGTTACAAATCAATATTAGTTCTTTTGTAACCAAGAAAACCATGTAACATAGTCTTTACAGAAGATTTCAATCAATTTTCACTGCTTGCTTCAAGAAGAAAAAAATTCTGCTCTAAATTTTTAGGTATGTATAAAAAATCTGAACAATTCGATTTTTTTTTAATTACGTTATCATTTTTGGTAGGCCTTGATCATTGATTGAACCTCGTTACATCCCTTCAACGACATGAATTTCTGCAGAGCGACTACTATAAAATTAGTGTTTTAGCAATATAGTTTGATCAATGAAGCCCAACCTTGTAAATTTAACGCCATTGCGGGTTCGTTGCAAGCACACTAACCACAAGATCTCTGTGAATGTTTTAATGCTTCCTAGCAAATACTTGGGATGAAGATAATGATCTGTATGCTTTGCACAACGCACTCTGGTGGAGTTCACTGAAACTAATTCATTTGTGTCATAAGAGTTATTATACTTTTGCAAGGCATCCACTAACTTTCCCGCTTATTTTTTGTATCATTTCGGCTGTAGGTTGCTTAGAAGTAGGGTACTTTAATTTCAGACACTATATAATTCCTCTCCAAAAGTAGCTAGTTGCTTAAATTTGAGTAATAAATGCGTTATACGTATTTTACTAAATTAAAATATCCCTAACGTTCATATTATTGACCGCGAGGTCTATGCAACACGAAATAGGGGGTATTAGCTTTTTTTTTTGGTTTTATTGTATCGTGTTTGAATTTCATGTTCTTACCATACAAAGAATAGTATTATATGTAAATTTTAAGACTCATAATGTGGCCGCGGAGGCCGAGTGGTCTAGGCATCGGATCATGGCTAGCATGTCATGAGTTCGATCCTAGTACCACTAAAGATCCGCCGTGTAGGGGAGCGATGCACGTTAAATCTGTCGAGAGCTCAAACGTCCTCCCGTTGGTGTGGTAGTTAGGAGAGGGGGGTGCCAGCTCAGGTGTCGTCCGCGTCACTTGACCATGGTTCAAAATTACGCGGACCGTCGCCAAAAGCCCTCGTGTTGCTAATCAGTGCGACGTTAATATTCTCTCTCACTCATAATATCGCACACTTGTCGATGAAATTTGTTTTAATTCCTCGGAAGGTGATTATGAAATACTTTAATAACATTTTTAAAATGATAAATTAATTATATCTGTTATATGACTTGTTTCTCTAGTGATAATGAGAAGTACATAATTATGATAACTGACACACTTACACATACATAAAAAGCCTCATTAGAAGAAATAATTACTTAACCCGCGATCACTCACGCGTCGTGTTGTGTACACCCCAGCAACAAGAAACGCTTCCTAGAATTCCACAAAGAATACGCAGAACCACGATTTTTTCTATAGCTGCACATTTTGGGTCATTGAACCTTCAGGCCTAATGCAATCACTTTCACTCGGACGATTGAAACGTAATGACCTTCAAAAGTTTATCTGGGGTGCTGAGAGCACCCCGCGAGTGATTGAGTTATATTTTCCTACTCGAAGCATCTAAAATAGGCTAAGTGTTTCACTCTTTCCGCTAATATTTTATTTTCAAATATATTAATATGCATGCATATTTTATTTAGAATTTCAATAATTGTAGTATAAAAATAATATAAAACTTAAAAATAATTGTAAAATATTTATTTTTGTCAAAATTTTTTAAAACGTTTTTCAGAAATTACGGCAAAAATTCCATGGGAAAGGGAGCAACAGGGACTCGGTCGTCTATTAGATACTGTATCGACAGATTCTGAGGATGAACTAAGTGATTTCGAAGACTGTGTAATTTCAGAAGAGCACCATATTAAACAATCTGTTCATCTCATGAATACGGCACAAGAATTGGAAGCAACTTTGAGCAAGAAACAGCAAATAAATTCACGGAAACAAATAATTGACAAAAAAATTCAAAAGGAGCTTTAGTGACACAGAAAATAGTAAAAAGAGCCTTAATTCACCAAAAAAGTGGCTCTGCACTGTTTGTCCACGGGAAAAGATGTAAAAACCAATTGTGTTTGCCTTCAATGTAAAACAAGTATGTGCTTAAAGCATATGAATACAGTCTGCTCTGAATGCTTGGAAAATGATTAAAATATTTGCTATCTACTTTCTATTATCCTTAACATTAATTTCAAGGTAAGTTTATTACTGGGAAAAACGTTTTACTTGTGTTTTATGAAGAAAAAAAATTATATGTTTTAAAATGAAAAATGTGAAGGTTTAGTTTAAATTAATATTAGTCTTATTTGTGTGCAATAAATTTAATAATTTTATTTGCATAATACAAAAATATCTTGTACTTTATAAATATGTATCATAATTGACTTAATTTTTTTTCTTCCTTTAATAAACGTGTTAAAAGTTTGGGGTGTTCACTACACCCCGTGACAGGCGCGAGTGACCGCGGGTTAAATGAATAAAGAGACAAATAACATGATTTTCTTTTTAACCCATAAGATAAAGTATAACATCAATATGTATAAAGTTACATAAAAGTATTTAATATAAAATATAATATTATGTTCAAAGTAACGCATTGCATACACACACACATATACATATATATATATACATACAGAAATTTAAACTAAATTTAATCTACTGCGTCCATGTGGCAATAGAAGAATAAGAGCAATAAACTAAGATATATTTTTCCATCATTTTTTTATATTGTGTTTCTTGAAATCTGGTTTAAATCTTCTAGTTTTGTTAGTGGTATAATTTAGTACTATCAATTTATTATACTGTGTATTTTTTTCATTTTATGACACTATATATATATATATATATATTACAAAAACATACAAAAATAGTTATATACCTAAGATAACTATACTCATGATAGAATATATTTAGCCACATAAATACTATATACACTGGTGTCCAAAAGTTAAGCATAATTGATAATTATGTGGATACAGTAGGAATTGTAAATCAGAATGGTGGGAAACGTGATATGCGAGTGTAAAATGGTTATAAAATAAGACAACAAATCAAAAGAATGATAATAATTAATTTTATTATCCAAAGTAGCACTTTGAAAGAAAACTGAGCATAGCAAGGATTCACACTTTAAAGAAAAACTGAAAGAACACATTAAATAAAATACTGATGCTGCAGTTTAGTAAGGCGTGTGGTCACCTCTGACAGCCAGGCACGCTGCACAGCGATTTACCATACATGCTATGAGATGATGACTGTGTTGTGCGCTCAAACGGTTCCAAGCTTATTGGAGAGCTCTCTTCAGTTCTGCAACGGAGCTTGGTGGGTGCGAAAGGACTGCAATCTGTCTGCCGAGCATATCCCATACATGCTAGATAGGATTTAAATCAGGGGAGTTCACAGGCAAAGACATGCGCTGGATGTTTTTCCGTTTCAAGGAAGTCATCAATCAGCACCGCTCGGTGACATGCGCATTATCATCCATGAATATGAAGTCAGGAATATGAAGCAGACATGAGGGGAATGCAATCTGTTGGTCTTCTGGCATACAGACCAGCATGATTGAGTCTCCTGTAAGCAGTTTGTCTCGAAATTCGTATTCCTGTTCCGACTGTGAGCGCCGAACCCAGTGCTCTGGCAGTACTGCCCCTCTGACTTCGCGCACTTATTACCAGATATCGGTCTTGGCGAGGGGTTTTGACTCTTGGTTGACATGATACTGGTTATCGGGTAACATCTCCCGTTCTTTGAAACCTCTGCCACACAGACTGGTCCACATTCAGAATTCGAGACACTTCGGTTTGTGATCATGAGGATTCCAGCATTCCAACGATTCTTCCTTTCGTAAACATGTCCAATTGGCGTCTTTGTGATATCATTCACCTTGTTTGATGGTTAACAACGTTCCTTCGCACAACAGTTGCACGAAACTTGTTTGAACTGCCTATGCTGCGTGAATCGGTTTTCTTCGCGTTCCGACATTCGCCAGTATTTCGCGCAGGATGTAGTCGAATGAAAAGTTTTGCATAAACTCAATGTTTCTGCTTCACCCAATTAATATCCGCAAGAAATTTGGAATAATTTTATGAATATTTACTCCATGTTTTTCGCCTTTTACGATTTATTCTTAACTTTTGGACACCAGTGTACACATATATTTTTATATAGTTCATATTATTACAGTACTACACTGTTAGAATTAATTGGGACAAATATATTTTTCTTGTCTAAGTTCGTATGTGTATTACTAGCGATGTCCCAAACCGCCGCCTCATATTGTTTATATCTACCCAGAAGTAGTGCAAATGTTCAACTTTGACTATAATTTACTCTTTTGATTGGTTTTAGTGAATCAGTAGTTCAGTTATGAGCATTTCAGTGCTGCAGCTGGTAGTTATAATTTTGCGTTCCTGTAACACGTGATACTTTTGCTTGTTCAAAGATGGATATTATTCCAAGGAAGCGTTCAAAAATAATCGCTCTTAATGGACACACTTCTAGGACTGTAAGAAATATAGCTACGGTAGCTGGTGTGTGAAAACCAAATGTTTCAAAAATTTTAATAACATTTCAAGATTGCGGAATATCCTCTCTAAAAACAAAAGGAAAACGTGAGGGTAAATGGAAAACTTCTCGAAGAACTGATAATATTCTAATAAAAAATATCAAATTAAATGCAAGCAGGGCAAGCACAGACCTTCGAAAGGATTTATTGGATTATAATGTTGTATTAAGTACCTCAATTGTATTAAAATATTTCTGAAAATTGGGCGTAAGGCAACAAGTCCGAGAGAAAAACAATTTCTAACTCGGAAAATGAAGGAAAAACGTTTACATGGGCCAAAAATAAGGATCTTGGACTCTTTCTGACTGGAAGAAGGTAATTTTCAGGGATGAAACACATTTATTTGTGCTGGGATATGAATCAATAGCAGTATGAAGACACTGCTACCAGATAATTTCCAAAAGACTGTAAAACACCATTCTAAAGAGATGTTTTGGGTATTTTTTCACAACAAATCGCACTGGAGGCTTAGTTTCTCTTAAAGACATGACAAATTCTATCAAATACATTGAAATACTATGTAGCAAGATTGTTCCATTCATGGAAACATTTGATGGAACAATATTCTTTGTCACAATTATAAATTAATTCAGACTCTTATGCGTCAAAATAAAATACAAGTGCTTAATTGGTCTCATAATTCACCGAATCTAAATCTTATTGAAAACGTTTGGCATATTCTCAAGAATTATTTAGCTAAGATGAATTGAGCGACAATAGAACACATGATAAAAATTGCTGTACAAGTGTAATGCTTCAATGATAAAGTCAAGAATACGTGCGCTACACTAGAGTAGTCAATGTAAAAACGTGTACAAAAGGTCATTCTTGCTACAAGAGGACATACGTCGTACTAATAGGAAGAGTTTTCAGTCTACTAATGATATTTCATAATTAAAAGCTAAGTTTTAAAAAAATCGTTTTCCCCTTTTGCCCCAATTAATTCGAACAGTATATTTATTACACGTATTGTGATTAAAAGCCAAATGCAATATTTTATTAGTTTTTATTGAAATAAAAAGGAAATATTTTTTTTGCATACAATTTAATGATCTCTCAAAGTTTCTACTAGCCATTCTTTAAGAATGCATGCTCTAAGCCTTTGTTTTGAAGGAAAGTCCTTGTACTAATAAAACTTGTTCGCTATAATATGCAATATATATTTCAAAATTCTCAGTAAAATAAAGAAAGAATGAAATTATGCAATGGAGTTTTTTCTACTTAATTATTTCATAATTGCTTTACTCCTGAATTGAAGAATGAAAGTTGTAAGCTCAAATTTATTCTAAAAAAAGGTGAGAATACTTTACAAAATTGATTTATAATATAACGGAACAAAAATATTTAATAAAATCTAAAAATCAAATTGTAATATATTACTTTTCGAAACGGTATAAGAATGATCTCCAAGAACAATTAGTATACCAAACTAAAGATAGGAAATATTAATGATGAAAATTAACACAGTCCGATCTATGTGAATTCTAATAGTCGTAAATACAGGTGTTTGAAAGTAGACTCTTAAGGTCAGAGTGCACAAATATATCATAAATTGTGCGTAAAGCTATTAACGTGTTAAATTATCAGCACACGTACAGAATGAAAAATATTATTATCCTTAGTTTTCCCATTTCCCCAGTATGTTATCTTAAATATTTATACAAGTTTTAAAAGAAAGTTTATGAAAAGTACCAGAGTAAAGCTGATTTCACTTCACCCCATTTGGCTCACTGAACTGGAAATGGGTCAACTTTTCTAATGTGCTGGAGGCTAGGTGAACATTATCAACCGAGCGTAATTATTGCTGTTCTGTCGACAACGTTAGGTACCTGCTTCCGATTCGCCTGCCAGAGTATGCTATTCTCTTTTTCTGGAAACGATAAATCACCCAATCCGGAACGAAATGGACAGTAATCACACCCCTACTCTGCGATCACCGAATTTCAGTCCCGTGTAGCTATGTCGGATATGCAGCTATTCATGGAAACCTGAATGAAAAATATTTTTATTCGTCCTACAAATATTAAATATAATTCTAGGAAATATATCAAATGCAGTTACTGATATTAGTATAGCTAAGCCTTTTAATGGATTACGTTTGTTAATTAGTAAAATAAGTATAATCGCCTAATGTAATACTAATTCGTTAATATAGTTAGCAAAAGAAAAAATCTGCTGTATCGATAATCCCTTAAGCCTTCTTTGCTGGCTTGGTGAAGGTATAACATTTTGAATAGTTTTATTATTTCCATATGTGTAGTCTGCTTTTATATATAATATTAAATATTATCCTATAATCTAAATGTTACACTCTTTCTCTGAAAGAAAATTCAATGATTTTAGTCAAATTATAATGATAGTTAACTTGATCTAATACATAGTTATTGATTCTAGTTAGATTTAATAAATTAGAGCATAACTCTAAATCTGTAAAATTACGTTACTTTTGAAGAAAAATTAAGCTCCAATCAATGAAGTCAAAATACAAAAAATAATTTGTAAAAAATGTTTATTTTTGCTGATAACTCATATTAACTTAACTCAGTGGCGCAACAGCCCATAAGGGCCAAGGCCTACTGTGCCCAACTTAGTATACGTGACCTTGGGCTTTGAGTGCAGATTACTCATAGTAATTTGCAAAAAAAAAAAATTCAAACACTTCTATCATAATAGAAATATACTAGATTATTATAAATAGTAGTTGTACATATAGTTTTTCACTGTTTACTGATGTATATGATTATTTTACTCTATGCTTAATCTCTTCATATATTAAGGATACCACATGCAGTTTTGCCTGATAAATCGTGCATGAATATGTACCAAACGCATAGTCGTGACCAAAGCCTTTAGTATAAAGCATAGGTTCCCAACCTTTTTTGAACTGGCGCCCCCCTTTTCTAGTAAATATTTCGATACCGCCCCCTCCCACTCTCGAGAAATAAGAGCGTGGATGAACGGTGAAACAAGAGTTATGTCATAAAAAATATCCTATTAGTAAAAGAATATATTTTTTAATTTTATTTTCTTTCTAAAGCCCTAAATTTTTTACTTGTGAATCTGAAATATCTATTGCCACAAATTTATTTAAATGTGTAATATTATATATTTTAGTCATAGGTGGGATATTGTTGTAATCGAAACGCTACTGAATTTCTTCATTTAAAAGAGTGGAATAAAAGTTTTAGCTTACTGTTAGAAAAAGAATCAGGGGTTTTGATGATGAGTAATTAATAATAAGCTATTGCTTTTAAAATAAATTTAAATTGACAGTTTCAACCTTTAAAGAATCACATGTTAATTCCTGGTTAACATATTTAATTATGTTTCTTGGATAATATACGCCATGAAATGCAGTGGATGAAACATGTTTCCTACTGCTCACAGACAAAGACAACACGTACACTACAGAAATTAAAATGCACTATACATTCAATTTAATGTAGTTCTGAATGTAATGCTATCTTTAAGTTTTCCATCTATTTCCCGAACTACCGAAATATGTGTGTGAATGTAGAAATGATTTAAATACATACAATTAACATAAGTAAACAGTATTAAAGTACTTTTGTTAGTATATAATCAGCGGGTACTTTTAGTCTTTTTTGGTAAATCTTCCCAATCCCCTCCGTGCCATCTCAACGCCCCCTAATTTTCTCTGGTATTTTACTGCCCCCCTGAAAGTCCCAAACGCCCACAAGGGGGCGTTATCACCCACGTTGAGAACCTATGATATAATAGTTTGTCACAACTATAATTCAGTCACCATGATAGAAAAATGCAATTATAACGAATAACCCTTTTAATGTAACAAAATACGTGCTGCTATGATATAACGTCACAAATCATCATTATATGAAAGAAGTTATCCATACCTATTAATCTATCCATATTACATATAACATCTGTATACCTTTATTTACTTAATATTCTTAATATCATAACACAATTCTGCAGAGTGGGTGAATATAAGAGTATTGGACCCCTCCTTATTTTTATAATTTCATCATTAAATGCTTCAATAAATGAAAAAGTGGAGCATATTTCTTCACCATATTTGTTACTAAGTACTTAATATACTAATGGTAACTAATCGAGGGAACACTGGATACAAATGATGTCAAATTTAAAGAAGAAAAAAAAACTACTACTAGCAGAGCGGTTTTTCAAATATATTTAATATTAATCAAATTCGACAATATTTTCAAACATGTAGCCTTTTTTTAACTATAATGAACTTAGAAATTGACCCATAGCTTTGAACTTTTATTTCCTTCCTTTTTACTAAAATGACTTATTTATTTTTTAAAGTACTACCACGAATACAAATTATGTATAAAATCCACTCAAATTCACAAATATTATTATAAATGGGATTTTGATCATTTTAATAATTTATTTCGAAAGTCCTTCAATAAAGAATGTTTAACTATACAAAATTCTACAAATTTCTATCCTTATTAATTATTAAGTTGAAAATGGCATGTGTGAAACTCATAGTTTTGTATTAAAATATGAGTGGTAGTTTAGAGACCAGACATTATAAATATTAAGTCACATGGAACAATTTTAATATGAACTTAAAAGGTTGAAAATTTTAACGTAATGAATATTTATTCAATATAAATTGTTTATGATATTATTACGTGCATCAAAATTTATACTTGCTTAACTTCACGATGATCTAACAAAAATGACTGATTTTAGCGTGTTAAGCCTTATGTTCCCTCAAACACTAAATTATTATAAAAATACTTTATTAGAAATTTTGCAAAATAAACAACATTAAACGTATAATAAACAAGAGGTAATGGGGAAGTTAATGTAAAACTAAGTACTTCATATTTTTATAATTTGATTTATTGATAAGCGTTAGAATTTTTAGTCTGGAGATTAAATCTCAAAGACCTATTTGTTTTAAAAACTAATAAGCGTAAATTTAAGGAAAAAATATGAATATTTTAATGAAGTTTCCCTGAGGTGATTACTTTTATGATTTTATCTGTCGCACAAAGCATTCTTTCAGTCGTTTACTAAAGTAATGTTTACTTAGCTCTTCCGAGATCATTCTTTGATATTATTCTTTAAAATTCTTTTCCATTTTCAGTATCTTATACAGCAAGAATATCTTTACAAGTCTGAGAATGCAAGCCTACCTGAAGTGTAACGTCTTTTTTTATTAGAACAATTTTGTAAAAGAAGTATCTCACTCAGCAGTATGGCGAACTAAATTTTTCCATCACTTTTCATTTAAATATAATAGCCTTATAACACAGGTAACAAAAATAATTTTCTTAACCTAATCATTACCTGTACCTTGGAACTATTCAATTCAACTCTTGGGAAAAAAAGCTTATCTTAAAAATTATGTTTACTTAGACGTCTGAAATAATAAAGCTCTTTTTTTTCCTAGGGAAAGAAAAATGTTATTTTGTAACTTTTCTTATAACACCTACTCAAAATGAGGATTAATATGTTTACTCTCCTTCAAATTATTATGAGTAGAGGTTTTGGTAAATATTTTAAATAATTATAAAGGAAATGTTTGCTTAACTATACCCTTATATTTAGTTCCTAAAGAAATTCTGAAATGCGTTATTTTTTAAATTATAAAATAAAATTGGGAGCCTTAGGCTTAGAAATGGAACTTTTCAGAGAAAATGCAAGAATCAAAGGTATTTTTATTGTATTGATTTAGAAATCTGTGATAATAAAAATACAAATCTTTGCAGAGGGTATTACATTCATGTCCTTAAATTAAGGCTAATTCAGAATCACACAGAAATTGAACTCTAAAATAAAAATTTCACCTGTAGAATTATCACACACATCTTGAAGAAGAATATGCAAATTACAGGAAACCACCAGATGGCGCGGATAGGACGTCACAATGACGAGAGTGTAAGAGAGGGTATATAATGAATGGTGGCAAAGAAGTAAAATTGTTCACAAGCGCTTTAAAAGCCTTTCAGTGCAATAACCGCATAGTTATGACACAAAGGAAGCATTTGGATGATTTTTTACGTGGTAGAATTATCGGACGACTGGAATGTGGACGTACCCAGCTAGAAGTATCCGAGGAACTTGGAATCGCCCAGAGTGTCATCTCCAGGCTTTGGCAACGATTCCAATATGATGGTAATGTAAAGAGATGTTACAGCACAGGTCGCCCCCGAGTTACAACGCCGAATGAGGACCGGTATTTGGCAGTTACTGCCAAAAGAAAAAGACGGAGAACAGCATCAGACCTATCTCGTCAGCTCTCTTCAGCTACCGGTACGACAGTTTCAAGGCAGACCGTGTACAACCTTAGGGCACATTGGTCTATATGCTCGTAGGCCTGTCAGATGTGTTCCCCTTACCGCAACTCACTGTCGCCTGCGATTAACCTGGAGTAGAGAGCATGCATTGTGGACACCGCAACAGTGGTCTTGTGTGATGTGTTCCGACGAGTCCAGGTTTAGTTTGCAGTCTGATTCTCGCCGGACTTTCATATGGAGAGCGCCAGGTACCCATTACCACAAAGAGAACACCATTGAACGACACCGTTACGGTGGTGCAGGATGGCTCGTTTGGGAAGGAATTATTCTTGGTTACAGAACTGACCTGCATGTTCAGAGTGTAACGATGACAGGCCACATCTATCGGGATGTCATTCTGGAACAACATGTACGTTTGTTTCGGGGCGCCATGGGTGCTGAATTTCTCTTTATGGATGACAACGCCCGTCCTCACCGTGCAAACATATTAGACGAATGCCTTCAATCGGATGATATCACCCGTATGGATTGGCCAGCATACTCACCGGACTTGAATCCAATAGAGCATGTGTGGGATATGCTTGGCCGACGAATTGAAGCCCGTCAACCCCCTCCCACCTGTCTACCGGAACTTCGGAGGGCATTGCTTGATGAGTGGTGTAATATTCCCCAAGATCAGATTGATAATTTGATACTCAGCATGCGTAGGCGTTGTAAGGCCTGTATTGCATCGTCCGGGAGACATACTCCGTATTAACCATCATAATAACCATGTTATACTGTTTTTTGTAAATAGGTTCTTTTTTGAAATTTGCTCCAGGGAGTAAAAATCGCAATTTTTATTAATTATGTCAAACATATGGAATCTTTTTTTGCTCTTTACTTTTTGTTTAATCAATAGACTTTACAAATAGTTCAATTTGTTTTGCTTCTGTCTCTTCCTTTGCCTGAACTGTATTATCTTAATTGATGGACATGAGTGTACTTAATTTTCTGATTAACTAAATAGTCTCATTCTTATACCTTTGGTAGAAGTCAGTCCGGTTTGCTGTAATATGCTAGTTGCGGTGACAGAAAATAGTTGCATGTTGTAGAAAAGAAAATCTATACTCAGGGGTTTACTTTTTATTCTGATGTGCGGAATTAGTGGGGTGCCAGAATGTTTTCCCCATTTTACTAAAAAGGTTCGAAGTCTTTATGTTAAACGCAGATGATATGTCTCTTTGATGATTTAGATGTGTTTCTCTATTTTCAACACTTCCTGTCACACACAATCCATACTTCTTCGTTTCTTTCTTCTTTGTATTTCCAGAGTTTCTTTTCTTTTTTGCTACATTGCCAATACACATTTTATTCTTATGTTTATTAGCACTTTTGGGGGAAACTTGCATAAATGTGCCATTAGCACCCTTCAAAACAACGAACAATAACACACACACAAATGGTTTTCAGCTCAAGTTATTGCTAAGACATAAAAACCAAAAAATAAATCCAAAATTACTTCAATTCATCACACTGAGAAAAAATAAAATAAAATCGATTTTTCAGAGTTTTTACACATTTATTTTAAAGAAACATAATTTTTTAAACCTTTCACAATCTTCAATGCAAGTGAATCATCACCAAAATCCGTGTATTTCACTCAATTCTCAATTTCACTTAGACGATACGCTGAAAACACTTAAGTGCCGCATTTGTAGGTCCATCAATCTTTATGTTTTACGACAGCATAGTTACATTAAACATACGTGACAGAATTATGTAAATACGATAAGTTTCCTTGTGATATTTCAAGAGGTCACACGTAATGGATTGTCTTAGTGTCCAGTCATAGAATAACGGTACAGCAAATTTCTTGAAAAACAAGTTGTCCCAATTATATATATATATATATATATATAACTCACAAATATGTCGAAAACTCTTTTATTACAAGATGGGGTAATTCTTCATTCAGGGATATATTTAAAAGCAATGATTCAAATGAACTTCCTTGTTAAATGTGCTATACTGCGCACTTTATGTGGGATTCGGAAAACCTAGCCTGCCTGTTCATCGGATCTGAATCCTTTTGACTCTTAACTGTGGAGATTTCTCAAGGATGTATCTATCAGTATGTGTGAATAATGAAGTAGATTTGAATGCAGCATTTCCTACCATAATCTCTGATTCCATCGGAAGAGCAGCTGCGGTGATTGATTACACCTTAGTATGCGTTTAGCATATTGTTTTATTGTGTGCCAACATGACATGTAAAACAAGTACACAAAAATATATAATAAAAAAGAAAATTTATATATCCATATATATATAAAGGACAAAAGTGGCTCACTCACTCATCACGATAGCTCAGAAATTATTGAACCTACATACTTGGAATTTGGTAGGCATATTCCTTTTATCAAGTAGAGATCCATTAAGAAAGGACGTTGCAAAATTCGACTCCCAAGAGGTGTTGTGAGGCTTTTACTACTTTTAATAATAGCTTTAACATCAAGGTAATTGACAATAGTTTTAAAAATGATTTCTAATAATTTTACAGGTGTAGCTATGTAAGTTTTAAAACGGTCAGAAACTGTAATAACAGCATGTAAATTAAAATGAATCTTATATGCGGATGTATATATGTGTGAGTAAGTATTATTTGCATTCATTTTCTATCTTTTCTTATCATTTAATTGATTGTTTCCTTATATATCGGTAAAAATTCAAACTTTAAATTTTTGTTTTCCATCTGAATATCAGCCCCATGATCTACATAGCACATATTTGAAATACGTTTGGATCCATTCAGTATAACCGGAGTTATGGGCCTATGAGTACCGTCACTTTAATTTTTAACTGCCTTATAAAATAAAATTTAGCCTGAAGTGGTTCTTCTGTTTCACTTCTTGACGAAAGTTGTAGATTGTCTTATAAATAATCATTAACTTTTTGATTAATAAAATAAACAAAATAGTTAGAATCTTTCAGTAACAAGAAAACATTTCTTGTTTCATGCAAGAAGATATCAGTTTATAGCTTCTTTTTTACCATGCTCCGTAAAGTGTTTTTTTTTATTGCTTGTCGTCAAAGCCTTTCACACATTCTGATTTTTAAGTAAATTATTTTACGATGCTTGTTTACTCATTTCTTAGGTTGCACTACATATTACTTGCGGGGATTCTTTATTTTATTATTATTCTTTCCTTTTTCCTCTTGTTTTAATCTTTTCCTTCCTAGACATAAAAATGTGTAGGTAATTTTCTATGTAACCAACACTTTTTTCTATCACTTCATGATTGTCAGATTAATATGGAGTCTCTAAATTAATTCACTTTGGACTGATTTAAAAGATAATTTTTGTGAAGTTTTCTTGGTTTTGTATATGTGTGGATTTGATTATGTAAGAAAAATTCACATATAATGATGTGTATATTTGCATTTTTGAGTATTTATTCTTAAAATATCTCATATTGTTTCATTTCGAGTCAATTGGTTGAAAGGCAGGGGTGGATATTATGCTTTAAATACTTATGGATGGTCTTATAGATGGGTAAGCTCAAAGAGGAACCAAAAACATATCGTATGCTGATTCAGGACATTTTTAAATTTGATGGCTTTCTTCATGGAAGCAATCTCAAAGTCGAGTGTCACACATTTCGTTCCTGAGTCTAACAAGAAAATCTAGATGATATATGAAGAAAACTGTTATAATTTATAATAAACTGGCTTTCATATCCTAACATTAGAGTACACGCAGTAATCTTCAAGTCGAGTGTCACACATTTCATTCCTGATTCTAACAAGAAAAACTTAGATGATATACTATTGGAGATTCGATCTCAGAATCTTTCGTACCATAAGCACGTAACATACCACTAGACAAAAGTGATCACTCCCGTCCAGAGGCTATACTGGCTTATTTAGATACCGCCACAGTACTTCCTTACCAGTGAGTCGGTGGATAGGCAAACGAACGAGATATTTGCTGTTATGGCAAGCTTGTGAGTTGTTACCTTTTTGCGTCAAGTGAGTCGGACGACATTGCTGCGTCAAGTGAGACTTTGTTTGCTCTTCTTGAGAGTAGATGGTGTCATGACACGTCATGTTTGGTTTTTTTTTCTTTTCTGCTAAGGTCACCAATGTCGGTGATTCGATATCAGTACTTTCCGTTAGCACGTAACATACCACTAGACAAAAAGGATCACTATTATCTGGAGAGGCTGTTTTGGCTTATTTAAACACCACCACAATACGAAGGAAGTTGCTATATATTTACATTAAACTATGATTCAAGTCCTAACAAGAGAGTGCATAAAGTTGGAAGGTGGGATAAGTTTAGATGCCGTTCTAAGCTTTTAAACGTGTTTGAAAATTACAAGATTTGCTGCAATGTTTAGGTCACGATAGCTGAGTTCATAAATTAATGGAGATGTTACTAATGTGAAATGGCTGATCGGTACCTGGAATCTTCTAAAATTGCCCTGTGAAACTTTAAGTATTCAAGCTGACTTGGAGCGGGTGTTGAGAGTAATATTCTAAATAAACTGTATTATAAGCTTAAGAATATTTATCGTTATAGCACTTTTTAGTAAATGGTAAGCTTACTAAGTACGTAATTATCATTGCGTTCAATTTTTTTTTCGATTTAGTAAATTTTAAATTTCACCACACCTTTTGAGCATTAAGCTTTATGGGATATTTTGATAAAGAAATTGCGTAAAATTATGTATGGTGTTTGAACGATCTATGTTAACACAAAAGAGCTCAAAGAAATGAAGAATCTTAAATCTTCAGACGTTAATCCTATACAGCACATTTATCATACTTTGGGGAGAGCATCAGAAACGCACCTTCCGTTCTCAGAGTTATTAAAAACCTAAGAAATAATTAAGAAGAGGGAAGAGCTGATTGCAACATTAAATTCATCCACTGTCTCATTTCCAGTATGAATTCGGATTGTGAAAGCTAAAAGCTGTTTATAATATCAGTTATTACATATAAATTTATACGTATTGAATTGACTTACCGAAGTACATACTTGAAATATCCCCAATGTTTTTAGACATACCCAGCCCAAAGTAAACATTATTTATATTTTGAATATGTATTAGTAGAAAAATTTTAAACAATTTGAGATGATCATACCGTTACAAAAACTATAAGTATAAGTAAAATTGCACAATAGTAATTTCATCAACAGTTTTATTAATTTTACTTCCTAATTGAATGTTGTGTTTAACCGTTTGCCATTAATTTCTTTGCCAAAGGAGATAAATATACTTGTAAACATACATGTAACATATAAGGACATACATATGTCCTTAAATCTTTTTTTTTGTATGTAATCTGTATTTTTACAATATTCCGCAGAATTTAAGTTCATAAATAATTCATGTGATACTTCTACTAACAAAATATATTTGCCTTTTTATTTCTGTACAAACTATTTCTTCATTGTAATAAACAATTCCTAAGTAAGTGATTATTTGTGAACAATATATATTTTTTCAAAGTAATAATTATGTGATGAATTTATTACTTAGAAAGCGATTCTTCATTGAAGTATACAAATTCTCTTCAGTTTTGATCCAATGTATTAAACCTTTAACAGAAAACTACAGATTTATTTCAATGATTATTGTCAATGAGTACTTTTCAACTCATTTTTAAACATTAATATAAAGATGGCATGTTTACATCATTGTATTCGAGAAAGTAAATTTTTTCATTTACAACAGATTACACATGTACCACTATCTAAAAGTACATAATAATAATGCATTATTCTATAGAATACCAGATTTTATATGTATTGTTACGTAAAGTTAGCATAGTTCTCGTGTATCTGAACAGTGCGACTTTAATATTCACTCACTCACGGAAAATTTGTTTTTCTGCCAAAAGGATATTGTAGACGAAAAGATGGTTTGGGGGTAGTGCCTGAAAAAAATACATTTTTTGGTAAAGCTAGTGAAGGGGAGCGTACTTTTAACAATTTTGGTCTCATAATGTCGATAAATTTCGCGTCAAAAATAGACATACCTAAAAAAACCCAGAAAGTCTTATTTCACGAGAAGCTTTAGTATGTCCCTTCACAAAATATGTAAGGACGAAGCAGAGAGTAAAATTGTTGGAGTCAAATATTTGATTGCGATGGTGCATTTTACTTGCTTTATATAAAACTGTTTAATATGGTAAATAAATGAGTGTTTTCTGAATTCGTACTAGAGTGAATTTATACGAGTGAGTTGATTATATCTTACTAGAAGACAAGCATGCTCTAATTAAGAGAGTACTAGAATATATCACAATTTACGAAACTACCTGTCGCTTATTTGAGTACAAATTTTCCTTCATTTTCAAGGACATCAACCACATAAAAGTATTAACACTTAAAGATTCCTTAAAATAAAATTCATAAATTAAATTCACAATAATGTAAAAAAAACCTTGTTAGTTTTTGACAACATAAAGTACTTGTTTTCTCTTAAACAATACAAAAATGATCGATATCACACGCAGGAAATGTGACAAACAATTACTGATTTCATTAATAAAATGTATTAAATTTATCTCATGTTATATTCAATTTATTATCTTGTTATTTAGGAAAAAAAATATAATTTTAAATCATGCACACTATAATACTTTTTAGCACATTTTAAAATATTAACACACCTCTAAAATTTAATTTATCTAAAATTTTGAGCATATCCATCAATTAAAATCAAGGTACTGCAAAAGGCTCACTCAAATATGAAATATTTGTTAGATAATCAATATTCTCTGAAAAAATTTTGGTTTTAAAATTAATTTTTATGTAATTTAGTTATTTTATATATATAGTAACAATTCTCATTTATGTAGTAAATAACAAACTTTTGCATTCATTTTAAAAAGAAAATTTACTTATATATACGTAAAAGAATATAAACAAGCTTTATTCGTTTATCCAGAAAAAACAGTCTTGTTTTACTTCTTTTTGAATGTTATGTCAAAGGGATAACAAACGCTTATTCAACATCTTAAATTTGATTTGTTTTTCAATTCAGCGAAAAATCATCTGGCTGAGAGATTTAGCATTGTTGAACCACTGTCAATAGACTGACGAATTCGTATGCATTTTTTTCTGAATTCTTTGAATAAAATATTTGACTCTCGAGATCAGAGCTGACTACTCAGAATATTCTGAATAAGAATAATTTTTCTTTTTGTTGTGTTCATCAATAATTCAGACAAAATTTGACCATCATCAGTTAGGTTTCACTACCTTGCCAAAGAGTTTAAGAAAAATAGTGGTGTATTTTGGAGAATTTGTGTTGATTTCTGACAGAAAACAGTGGCATTCAGCCTTTGTAAAAATTTTCCTCTATTTTATGAAACTTAAATATTTTGAAAGGTTTTCATTTAATTTTCTTATGTTTAGCTGTTATGCTTAAATAAAACTGTTATTTTAAAAAAATAAATTTTTCGGTATTAAATTATCACTAATGGAAAATGCAAAAAAATAAAATAGCATATACATATATATATATCCTATATTTATACTTTATGGAAAAGACAGAATTTTTCTGCTGAAATATTTAATTTCAAAATATTGAAGATTATATAAATATGAAATGCTTATGTGCAATATTTAATTCTTAACTCTTAAAAGTAAGCTTTCTTGTTTACTTTTAATAGTACAATTGAATTTTACACTTTACACTTTTAGTACTGTACAAGAATCACGTGTTTTGTTCATTTCATATTTTATCTCCTTAATTAATTATATGAAGAAAATGCAGCTGACTTTTGGGAAATCTTATATTAATATATGTATTTAATTACATGTGTTAGAGTAAATGAGTTAATTAATTTTCAGCTGTATCAGATTACCATGGTATTTAAGATTCTGAAAAATTTTAATTTCTCTTTCAAAGCATGATGAAATACATATAATTTTTGTAATTATTCTGTTATACAGATACCATATGAAATTGTTCATATTTATAAAATAAGGAGAGAAAAATATTTTTGCTATTTTTATTTTTAATTAGTGCATGAAAAATAAAAATAAAAAATAATGTTGCAAAATACGGAGTAATTTATATACTTCTAAATGACCTATTACATTTTTATAAAAAATCAATCCAGTTTTGTTACGTTCGTATGTTTAATCATTAAAACAATGGCATAAATTTTGAATTTGAACTCGTTTAAAACCTAATTTATTAGTAATATTTAAAAAAAACATATTTAAACAATATTATGTTCGTAGTTCTGAGTTAAAGTTGTAGTTAAATATCAGTTTCAATTTTTTTATAGTAAATACTAATATTTTATGTAATATAATTTTACTATGCTTGCATCGTTTTCTATAAAGGTTTGGGTTACAGACTTCTAAGAATAACGAATTAAATAATATATAGAACTAATTATCATATATGCCATACAATTTACCATTTAATTAAAATTTGCTTAAATAAAAAAGCGAAGTGAGTAAATAATTACAAAAAGAATACAAGAATTAAAAGTTATTTATATTTCCTAGCCATTTCGCTGTATGCATAGCTCTCCCGAAAGCCAAACAACCTAGAATGGCTTTAAATTTTCTTTTTGCTTTGTCGGGAAATCTATTTCCCGACCGGATAATATTACTTCCGAAATTCCTCTATTGGGAAAAGTGAATGCATAGAATCTCAGGCCTCAACTAGCGTCGAAAACTCAGGGGAAATTTATGGAGCTAATTTTTTCCGCGGCAGATCGCCAGATGGCGTTAGTAAAAGGATGCCATTGAAGAAGTGGCACTCTCGCAATACATTTTCTAGATATTCTGTTTTGAGTTAAAAGCCTATAAAATGATTAATAAGTGACAAAGAATTCATTTGTTTTGAGGTTTTCTCTTCCTAACTATAAAGATAAGTTTATGAGACTGCGGTGAAAGGTTGGATTATGAGTATGAGAAGGGCTTTTAATCATAAATAACATAAATGAAAAAAAAAACGAAAATAAGTTCTCCAATTCGTTGTTTTATAGAACTATCAATCAAATATAAGAATAGTTCAAAATAAAATTTACAATATCATTTCAAGAAATATTTTTTTTAGTTATTTGACGAGAAATCAAACCCAAATGCTTCTGTTTGCAAAAAAAGAACTTGGTTAATGTATTTCTATGAATTAGGTTGGTCTTACAATTAATATATAAAATATATCATGCTAAATATAAAAAAAAATTCATGCTTGAAATCTATATGAAAAAAGCTTCACATAATTCTCTTGCATTACTTATTAGAAATTATAAATTTATAAATGTCTTGTACTATTTAATGAGCACTACTAAAAAAGACGAAATGTACCAAACTAATCGTGCTTTAATAATTTTTTTTAAGCAATACTTAGGACCTGACATTTAAAAAAAAACTTTTATAAAATATTATTTAAAAACAACTAAATAGTTTCATTATTCGGGGAGTACAATTCATACTTTTAATCTACTTCTTAAAATTTAATGGTGATACATAAATGTTGAAATGTATAGATTAATTTATTTAATTTAGCTGCGTTACATAATAAAATTCTCAAATTAAAATTATAGTGATTTTTTTAAACTGCAAATAAATGTGCATGGTGTGTGTAATGCATTAAAATCTTCATATATGTATGTTTCAAAATATACTACGCAAACCTAGCATCAAAAACAAAATGAGAGAGAACATTGTACTTAATACTGAGAACGGAATTTCTCTGGCTATGTAACAATTTAGACCAATGACAATCTTACGCATAAAACAGCGTAAGTAAGGAATTTCAAATTCAAAATGAGACTCTCTGGAAAAGTATCTTTATGTTCTCTGCATAATTATAGAGATTTTTCTGCATGTTATGCCATGATTAGAAGTATTCATGACTAGTTTTCCAAACTATGTTTTAGCATCCATATAATTTAATCTTAACTAATAACTAGATTGTTAATTGTCAGTATTAGTTCAGGTTGCTTTTTCAGAACAAGGATTAAAAGCATATAATTTTCATTCTACGAAAGAAATGAATACATATTTTAAAATTAAAATTAGACTTAAGTACGATAAAATAGCACGTCTTGTTATTTTAGGTAATCAAATATATTTCATGAAAATAATTTTAAATTAATTGAATTATAGCACTTTTGGAAGTCAGTTATAGGTTATATTATCTGGAATCATCATTTTTTATAGTTGTAATTCAGCAGTTCTCAAACTCTGGAGCGTGCCCACCTAAGGGGACGTGTTAATCCAACGTGGGGGTGCGAGCACATTGAAAAGTCTAAAATAACAGATTATTTTTAAAAATATTGATTTACTGAGAGGAAATAAAACAAAATACATTTTGACATAATAAAAAAATGCACCTTTACGCTAATATGATATACTTATAAATGTATCAGAACTGCGCAGTGCATTTGATAATTAATTAATCAGTACTAAATTAAGAACGCGTTTAATAAGTACTAGAGATATAAATGGTAATAATGTATACGAAATACTTTTGTTTTCAATGCAGAAAACACATCATCCACCCATGTCCAAAATTCAAAGAGTGATTTATAACTAAATTGCCTTTTGATTTGGCACTTGTCATGAAATCTATGAAGATTCCTTCCTCGGAAGTTGAGAGCCTCTCTGTATCTAGATACCTGTGTACTTGGTATCTTCTTTAAATAAAAATTATTTTTGAATGTGTTCCAATTTAAAAATTATAAAGGGAAAGTAACATGATACTTAGCATGTTACTTAAATAGCTTACTTAATATATATATATACAGGGTGCCCAGCCTTAATGTGAAACAATAGCTAATTTCCGAACCATTCGGTTTAGATATGCACTTCCAATTTAAAAAATGTTTTAAAAAAGGTAAGGAATAATTTTACGTGCTATTCGAACCTAAAAACCCATTTACAAAAAAAATTACATAAATTACTTTTTTATACGGTCCCCAGGTCCTAACACTTATATTTAGAAAAAGATGCAGTACACAAAAACAAAGTAAGCGCAAAAAGTTTCATTTTATTACGATACAAACTGGCCGAGTTATGGAACTTTAAAAATCGTACCTTATATGCATTTTCTAGGCTGTTTTCAAGAAGCTAGTAAGGGGCCGTCTCCAAAGTGAAATTAATTGGAACTCTAATAGGAAACTTTCGCTCTTGCATGTCACTCTTATGTAAATCGTTTTTAAATTTAAAAGCATACATTAATAATGCAATAATTGAGTACTTATGAAATAAAATTTATTCTGTGTATGTGTAAAACGTAGAAAAAATAAAATATTTTGGACGAAGAAAACATTTTAATAGGTGTTCCAAAATATAGCCTTATTCGCTACGGCTTCAGTCTGATTTGCTGCGTTTTTGCTGATCATGACGAACTTTAAAAATCTGTTGTGCAGTCGCTTGCAACTGATACAGTCGTATTCTAATATTACGAATTATAGTAGGGGAGAACGAGATGTATGCAAATCAAGAAACTGCGAAATGGTACTTTTTTTTGGGCAGTGTAATCGAAATAAGAGAGAGGCGGCAAGACTTTATGCCATTTAATTTCCCACTCGAAGACATCCATCTTATTGCACAATTGCCCGTGCTGTTCAGAGTATGTATAAAACTGGGAGTTGCAATAGACGTATTCAATGTATCGTGCCTTCACTATTATTTTAGTTAATTTGGTCATTCTGATATAACAAAACCCCTGATTCATGATTGGCGCATCATTCCACATTATGCTACAAGTTGAACGGCAAATCTTGTATTATTTTGCTGTTATTTGTTAAAACAAGGTGTTTTAATCTTTTCAGTACAAGTTGTATTTCTTTAATTTAATTTTTATTATTTGCCATACCGCAATACAAATTGTCAATCTATGATGTTTACTACGATGTTTTAATTTTTCTATGATTTTTTTTTGTGCTCTTTCTGTAGATAATGAATTACTGTGCTCTAAACTCACTTTATATACGACCCCCTTTTCTGAGCAAGTCAGATGCTTCAAATTTATGTAGGCCAGTTTTTATCGTAATAAAATGAAACTTTTTGTGTTTACTTTGTTTTTGTGTACTGCATCTTTTTCTAAATATAAGTGATAGGACCTGAGGATCGTATAAAAATTGTTTTTTGTAATTTTTTTGTAAATGGACCTTTTGGTTCTAAAAGCACGTAAAAACATTCCTTACCTTTTTTAAAACATTTTTTTTTTAAATTGGAAGTGCATATCTGAACCGAACGGTTCGGAAATTAGCTATTGGGTCACATTAAGGCTGGACACCCTGTATATTACTTAAATGTAACATATGCAAAATTTAGTATTTATCTTGATAGTTTACATGGTTTATAATTAAGGTTGTTTTGTAGATTTAGCATCAAAACCAATATTATTGTATGCAATGTATTGATATTGTATAAAAGAGATGATGAAAATTATGATTTAAAATTGGATCACACACATTGAAAGTTTGAGAAGAACTATTGCAATGTATTTAAAATATGTAAGAAAACAAATGCATAATAAAACGCATGTTTTTTTTTTTTCGAAAAAGGAAACAATGCACAAAACAACAGAATTTGTATAACTATATTACAAATGTATTGTTCCTTCAATCAAATAAATGGCATTGAAACAAATAGTTCTCAATACCAAAGGATTCCGAATGAAAAATGAACGAAATGTACGAAGTTTTACTTGAATTTATGAATAGACGAGGAGCTCCAAGAATGATGACGGCAACGATGCGACGGCGTCGAGGAATAATCTCATCCATGACAAAAGCAGATAGGGTCTTGCACGTTGATTTTCTTACAGAACGATATACAGGGGATGCGTTGTGCTATACAAGTCTTCTCTAGGGTCTACTGAGAATAGCTATCCGTAACAAAGAGAAGAACAAAATACCATTCTTTTCTTGTGGGGCAATGTTCGACCTCACATCGCAACATGCAGGACAGAAGACAATGCGGAAATTAAAGTGAATTGCTCTTACATTTTCTATGGAATGCAGATTCGACAGATTTTTATCTCTTTGTTTTCAGAAGAAAGGGAAAGTTCACAAGCTAACGGAAGTCTTCAAATGTGTTTCAGATTTGATTTATCTTTTGTTCAGATGTTTATTTATTTATGTATTTATTTACGCAGTGAAGAAGCACTGTATGATAAATATTCTAAACCTTATGGAAAAGTGAATTAATCTATTTCGGGGACTGTTCAGTGTGAAAATATCACAACTGAAAATAATTTTCCTATTTTTTTTCTCTTTTTTTTCATTACACAATAATTCAATTATTAATTATGCGTGCTACTTAATGTGTGTATTCTAATCCAGTTAGTAAATACCTATACCTATATACAGCACAAATTTGTGTTATTTAATGCATAGTAATTGGAATTTTATTGTACGTTATTAATTATAATTCAGAACTGAATGCAATTATATTTTGCATTCTACATCTATTGAATAATATTCCAAGTCATGCCTCTTTTTTTTAAATATATCCTTGGGGATATGCCACAATAACCTTGAATTTTAAAATAATCAGAAAATTGGTTGAAAAGCGTTATTTAAGTATGTTATAAAGCAGCATTATTTATAGTTTAATTTTATCAAAACTAAACATAAAATTTTTTTAAAGATGTATTAGATGGAAAATTACGCCATTAACTTACGCTCAAACTTATTTAGTTGGCTTTCTTCCTTTGCAGATTTTCTTCGTGTATTTAAATTAATTTTGTTGATCATCCACCAAATTAATAAGAACTGTTTATTTCTTATTCAACAATTTCTATTTCGGCAGTTATATGTGTATTTTCAATAATACTTATAAGCCCAAAGCAATGAAAAAGGAAAATTAGGTTTAAAATTTTGAGATTGAAATATATCAAATAAAATTTCTTATAAAATAAATCTAGAACTAAAGTTTGTAGACATGCAAAGAAAAATTATTAAATATATTTCAAAACTACAGATTTGCATCTTAACATTCAAAAACTTTTTGTTTGGAAATAAAATTCATGCAGTTTTATAAGAATATCATTGATCGAGCTTATGTTTATATTTATTTGAAAAAAATCCTATTAGTACTCCTTTAAGCATATATAAATATATTTATACGCTCTAATATAATTTACAATCTTTATGACATTATTTAAGTTTCATGTTTATAAAGGGTAAAAAGAGTGTAACTAAATACATAGACACACACATTTATGTATAATTTGCGTCAGAAAGTACGTACTGGTGTTAAAAAATGGCATATTTCAAACAAAAAAAATTATTTACATTAAATTACTCACGATATACTTAAATAGAAACGTAATATTATATTATAAATTTAATGTGCTTTTAAGAGGAAGATTTATAATTTTTGCTTGGTATGCAAACTATTTCATATTCAAGAAATTATTTTCATATAAAGCAGTATAAATACTGGGGTTATTATGAGGGATGTTTGTATGTAAATATAATAGAGGAGTAGCGGATTATCACATTTCCAAAAACTTTAAAAAATATTCTAATTTAAAAATGCGTAATACGAATTGTATAATATATTATTGCACATATATTATAAGATATTTTTTAAATATTAGAACTTTCTGTTTTGGAATGTAAACAAAATGAAAGTTATTCATAATACTTTCACTTTGAAATTCAACTTTTTTTTAAACTATTCTTTCGTTCTGCTTAGTATCATAATCAAAATATTTTAATTATTTTTGCATGAAATTATTCAAGTATAAATTTTATTTAGACTGTTCATAGCAGAAGGACAAAAAGGTGAATGAATGAGAATTATACTGGTAGCGTGCTATACAGCAACACTGGGGCTTTTGACTAAGACCTCGTAATTTTGAACAACGTTCAAGTGACGAGGACGACACCTGAGTTATCTAACCTTCTCCTAACTACCACACTACACATTGGACCTGGAAAGATTTAACGAGCATTGGCTTTCTCTACACTGCAGGAATTTAGTGGCACCAGAACTTAAACTTGCGAGAAAAATGAAGGAATGATAATGAGAGTTTTATTATCGTAACACTATGAAGCTGCACGAGGGGTATTCGTAATGGAACACGTAAGTTTGAGCCATAGTCAAGTGACGAAGACGACACCTGATTATTCAACCTTTCTTCTATTTGCCACACTACTCATGGAACCTGGACACATTTAACGTGCATTGGCCTCCTCTACCGGGTGGATATGTAGCGGTACTATGACTTTAACTTGCGAGAAGAGACTGAAAGTTATATTAAGGTATCCGACTGGTTGCGACTACTTTTTTTTAATGGAGATATGGGGATTTTTTTGTTGTTTTTAGATTTGTTTTGTACATTTTATGAAAAATATGCTAAAATTAAGAAGAGAAAAGAAATTATTATTACTAAAAATGGGAAAAAATGGGTAAAAAATAACATAAATATTCACACAAGGAACTGTAAATTTTATAATAAAATGGTGACTAATAAATCTTGCTGTTAAAACACTTCACCTATTATACAGAACATACACAAAACATTTCAAGTTAATTATATTCAAATCTTTTTGAGAAATCACTGGCCCCGTTTGAATATTTAAAAAAAAAACATTTCGAGTAAAACGCTTTTTAAAGTATGACATATATATCATATCTTGCTTAAAGTAATGGCATCTGCTCTTACTAAAATACTAGAGTTTTTGTTCTAGTGAACGGAAAATAGTAAATTTGGTATTTTATAAAGCTAATAAGATGGCCTATAAAATAAAATCATTAAAAAATTGTTAATTTTTGGCAAAAATAACAATTTTTGGGTAGTCGGATACCTTAACGTTCCACTATAGTTCTGCACGAGGGCAATTCTTCATGAACCTAGTAAATTTGAATCATATTCAAGGGAAAAGACAAAACCTAAGCTGACGACAACAATGAGAGATAGACGATTAAAAATTTTAAAACAGCACTCTATATTCCCATCATAATTCCTTTTATACTTTGTGGTAGTTTTCGATAGTTACAAAACAAAGCTCATGGAAAAGTCTTATTCAGTAATTTCTATAAACTAAACCAGCCACTTTTTTCAGAAATTCTTCATCTCGAAGTAAATTTAAGAATTGAAAGAAAAAAAAAGTTAAACACACAGGAAAACCAATATTTGCAGTTTATTCTATTCTTTGAGTCACTGAGAAATTGATCTCTACGAAGATTTAAATGCGCATCCCTTCCAGTTACTGTGTTTTCCAAATGCTGTCAAAAAATTTTATCCCACGGAAACATTTATTCACTTTACTTATTCGCATATGACATGGTTCCTTACAGTGCAGCGCTTTCTCGTTTTAGGGTAGCATGGAATCACTGAAGCATTAACAAAGAGAATATTTTGCAATTTTCAAATTTCTCTCTCTGTTGCTGAAGGTAGGTATCTGATCTAGGAAATAAAATTTTTCTCGCAACTGTGTAGCATTTCTTGTAGATATACATTCTAAAACATTCTTATTTTTATCTTTTTTATTTCAATTGGCTTTCCATTTTGAAATAAGAAACAGTTTCGGTAAAAGAAACACAATTTTTTATCTATTCAGATCGTAAAAAAGCTTTAACACTTTCCAGTGAAAGAGGGAGAGGTACATTTACGTCGCAATATTATGAAACACGATGGCTATTGGGTACAGACCTCGTAAGTCTGAACCAGGGTCAAGTGATGAAGAGGGCATCTGATCTCTGAAAACCCCTCTCCTAACTACCATATCACATCAATGGGAAGACAGTCAGCATAGACATTTTAACGCGCATCGACTCCCTCGACATGGCGGGTGAACACTTCCAGAAGAATTATATTAAATTAAACAAATGTGGCGCTTACCGGCGTTATACAAACAGCACACACATAAGTTGAAATTCATTTTGGACTTTGGTTGATCATTTTTCTTCTTTTTTTTTGTATATATATTGTGAAAAGTTCATAAAACTTCTTTTTGCACATTAGGGTTTAATTTTCAATTTCAAAAAATTAAAGTTGTTTTTATGCTATTATTCTGTTATTGATAATGTACCATAAAATCCGGTGTTTAGCGCGCACTTTTAACACAACAAATAAGATCGAAATGTAAGGATACACGTTATATACCGGGTATAAAAATTATAGTTGTAAAAATAAAAAAATACGAGCATAGAAAAAAATTAGACTTCTACATAGATCAGATTGCAGTTTATATTTAAAATAAGTGTTTTCCCTTATTAACTTAAAGGGTTGTAGTTCTATAGAAGTATATACTGTTTTTTCCTTCTAAAACATGGAACAATACCTCGAATTAGGAACAATACCACAGGAACAATACCTTTTAATAACTTTTTTAGGAACAATACCTAAAAACATAAGAGTATCATCATGTGCATTTCCGGTTTTATTTGTAAAAAAGGGCGTGCACGTTATACAGTGAAAGAACCTAAAAAATAAAAATTGCAGCTGGAAAGTAAAGGTACATGTAATACGGCGGTGCGCATTATACGCCGGCTTTTACAGTAATTCCATTAGTGCATAAATTATGATTAAATATTTAGATTAACTATGTAAAAAAGACACTATTTTTATTTTGATAAGTCATTATAAATTACTTTTAGCTTTTTATTTTAAATTAGAATAGTTCTGAAATAACAAAACAATTTTTCTTTATCGACTTAAAGAAACTATAAAAAATAAAATATATACAATATACAAGAGGATAAGAAAACATAAATGCAATAATGATTTTTTAAGGATTTTTTAGGGGGATGCACTCCGTTAGTATTAAAATTTTAACAAAGATCATGAACCATTTATTAAAGCATAGCTCTCATTTTTTATTCCTTTTAAATATTAGTAATGCAGTCTCTAAAGGATAAATAATTAAAGCAAAAGTAGTAAAATTAATCTTATTAGATCTTTTGAACATAAATAATAGCAAGCAAAATCGCATTAATAACTAATTTTTGTTTTAAGAAATCTTTTATTAAAAAAAATAATAATAATTCAACAACCACACGGAATTAAAAATATATAAATACTATGATTTAAGCTGATAATGCAGACCGAATGTATAAAGAAAATTATTGCTTGTTATTTCAAAACTAAGTAAAAACCTTAACAGCTTGAAAAGACGAAATAATTCCAGAAAAATATTGTTATAAAAAATTAATGCCTTTAGATCAAAAGAAATAAATGTTCTTTAATAGATAAATCCAAAAGAAGGAAGTTGAGGGAAAATATTTTTAAGAAATAAAGAGAAAAAAATCCTGAAAAGTATTAATTTTAGAAGCAACGTAAAAAAAGAGATTGGAAGAAAAATCTTAAATTTTTCTATAAACGAATATATATTTAATATTCTCTCGCAAGTGTTTCTCCACTGCATACTCAATTCATGTTGAAAATAAATTAATGTCAGCAGCTGTACGTAAAATTAATGGACGTTTATGGAAATATTTTATTGGCATTTGAAGCCTTAAAAGAGTTCATATCGATTTTAGATCAAGAAAACCGCGTGAAACCTTACAATGCTGCTCTGAAAAAGGCCCTGTGCTTTTAATCCTTAGATAATCTGGAAAATCTAATAAATTATCTTAAGAAACATTCTTCATATACTCGAAAATATCGAATTACTAACTCATTTTTTCGTTCCTGTCTCATTCCCTTAGGACATTTATTTCATTTCTTTTTACACGTTTCACTGTCTGTAACTTTTTTTAGGTCGTGTCGTTCCGACATCAATATACTTTGAACTATTTTCAGAGGAATTTTCTTAAAGAGAGATGACACATGTTAACATATATATTTACATTATTACTTTTTGAAAATAATATACATACAACCCTTTGAGTTGAACAAATATATACTGTAAATTGTGTTGTTTCATAAGTTAATTATAATGATATTTAAAATGTATTATTCTGAAGACAAGCAATACAGAGATCTAAGTATATATATATATATATATATATTACATAACGTTACAAATTTTGGGCAAATAGTTTTTATTTTATGTGTAATGCATTTATAGTACTCTGTGTTATATTTATTTTATATTAAGATTGTAATATATGTATTCGGAAGAAACACCGTCCTTTACGTTATAATGGCGATACAGTGGGAATTTGGCAAAGTCTTGGCGATAGTGCCAAGTTGGTATCATTTCGGCCACCAATTGGACGACTATTTTTAGTGAGTTTGAGACTCTATGGATTCTTCAGGAAATAGTGGAGAAATCCACTAATTTCACGATCTAGGACGCAAGCGGATCTTTCTCGAAGAAACCTCAAGACGTATAAATACAAAGATGGGCCCCGGAATTGAGTTAGCATTATTTTGATAAACGATTAGAAGTCTTCCGTGAAGTAACTACTAGCAATTAGCTCGGCTGTTTAATAGGACGAGCGGTGCCTGTGCGTAATATTTTACATACGTGTATTTTAGACACTGATAATTGTGTCTGAGCACTGTAAAAAGTGTGATGACCTTTTGATATTTATTCTGTGAATTTTGCTGTGGAATCCTGTATTTCAATGATAAATTTCCATCGCTCCCAATGAACTGTCTTTTTCTTTGTGACTAATTTGCATAAAATCCTCGAACTCCAAGCAACATAACAATATATTTATTGTGAATACAATAAAAGTAATACCTTGTTTTCAATAAGAAAGAATATAAAATTTGTCTATGTTTAGCAAATATAAAAGTCTAAAATGAATTTTTGTGTGCAATAAATACAGATATAAAAGGGCTAATGTGCTTCTTTGTGTCCATAAGAAACTCGCTCTTATATTTTGTAGGATAGATTTTAAGGCAGACTTAAAGTACAAAAATCGCAAAAAAAACTTTTAAATATTGCTATTATAATATTAATAATTTGTTTTTAATGGACTATAAAATGTTAAGGAAAGTATATTAATCGTAATATGTATTTCCTTCATTTTTAAAATTTTAAAAAATACCACGTGAGATTATGAAATAGCTGTTTTTAGCAAATTACCTCAAATCTTTTCACTATTTACATTCTGTAGCTTGGATTATTAATGAAATACTAAGACAAAGGTCCCTTATCTATTGATTTTGTTTAATTTTTTAGTTTATACGAGTAGTTATTTTTATTAAAAAAAGTAAATTTGCTTTCAAATCATTATTTTTTGAAAGTATGTGATGAGATAAAGAACGTTTCCGATTTTATAAAAAAAAAACATACGATTTAAATTTGAAAAGAATTGATCAAAACTGTATCTTAAAACTGGCTTTTTTTAAACTTTTGAACAAGAGAAACAAAAAATATCACTACTTCAAATTATTACTATGTTCTTGACTTGTATATTGTAACATCTTTTTCATTTGGGACCGCTCTATTTTTTCATTGCCTTCAGGATTTTCCGTGGCCTTTCTAGATGAGCTACTGTAGCCGTGATATTCTTAGAAGGTTGAGTTAAAACTGAGTTGTGTGATTTTAAGTCCAGATTGTGTGGTTGTTAGAAGAGAGAGGTGGCAGATCAAGTGTTGCCCTCGTCACTTGATCGATGCTCAAATTATTGGCAAAGTCTCTTTGCCAATAGAGCACTCACTGATTTATAGTGGGTCGTTAATATTGCAACAACTCACTCGAGTCTTGATTGCGCTAAGTACCTCTCATGTGGAACAATGTGTGTTCTTGCGCGTAAAATAGATCCAAACATGGAAACTAATCAGAGGTTATTAGCTTTTGTGCTGCTTTTCATCTTAAAATTGTTTGAACTTACGTTATTTTTGGTCAAAAAGATTGTTTTCCTCCATTAAAGTATGGTGAATCAATCATTTAATTGGTTTGGGAAGATATATATCTCTTCCATTTAATATCAAAATATTCCTACGCGAAAGTAACCAGAAACCAAAATGTCATTTATTGCTCTTGCGGTTTTCGAGTTTGTCATAAATTGTGCAAAAAAAAATCAATTTGTTTTAAAGCATAACAGGACAGATGGTCGATATTTAAACCAAGTAAAGTCTGCTAAAATATAAATTTGGTTCAAAACAAAACCAGTTGGATTTTTCTCCTCTTAACTATTTTTTAAATACGTTGCATTTTTCAAAACCCATGAATGTCGATCGTTTGACAAAACTCTTTATTTTTAGAGGAAAAGTGAATTTTTTTTTCTTATTCTCTAAACAGCAACGATCCACACGTTATTTTCTATTGTCCAACGATACAAGGTAGCGTCAATCATTGACAAAAAAGAAAGAAAAAAGAGGAAGACAGAATAGCAGAAATTCCATCTTGAATATTAGATTCTTATCAAAACTAGTAGTATCCTAGATACTAGAAAGTTTAATCTAGAATATCTACTTTATAAATTAAGATAAAAAAAAATGAACACAAATCTATGTGAACTATAAACAAGTTAAAATGAGATTTTCTATTATTTTGAAAAATAATCAAACTTTTTCTGTACTTACTGTATATCAGATTTTCTCAAACTGTGGGGTGTGCGTCCCACTAGGGACGGGTGATAACTCTACGAGGGAGCCGCGAGCCTATTGAAAAACAAAAGACTATTTTAAAAAATTATTAATTAACTGAAAGTAAAAAAAAAACAGAATCCATTCTGACATATAAAATGTATAATAAATATTTACATTGATATAATAAGCTTATAAATTCATCAGTACTGCGCAAAATGTATTTCATAGTTTATTTACCAATACTATTAGAACAAGTTTAATAAATACCAACGACCCCATGGACTTGTTATATATAAAATTTTATGCAAAAATTAACACTTATGTTGATAATGTGTACGTTTTATAATTAATCCTATAACTGCAGGTAAAAAGTTACACAATTTGCTCCGCAATGCCCCCAGTTCCCATTTAGGCACGTGTATGGGGTGTATTGGGGGGAAGGGAAGGGTAAATATTCAAATCATCTGGCATAAGGAAATCCTTCGCAAACACTGTCAAGGTCTTTTACTAACATTTCAAAGCCTTCGGAATAATTTTATGGATAGGAGTGTACATAAGTATCTTACTTCGGAAAGACGTATATATGTTACGGTGAAACACCGAAATCTGGAGAATGTCGACATTCACCGGTGAATGTCAACAAACACATAGTCGCTTGGTGTATGTCCGAACTATTTGCCAAATACCCTTATTTCTGACTTTCACAGGTGAATGTCGACATTCACCATGCACTAATGGTGAATGTTGAACATGTCCGAGATTTACATTTTTTTCTCCGTAATTCAGTCGTGATAAATTTTTCGCCTCTCTTTCTGAGAGGAATAATTAAGAACTTAAAACACACAGTACATTCAAAATGAGAAAGGAAAATAATAGAAGTAAATAACTTACTTAATTATACAGTACGTTTTAAATGAGAAAATAAAATAATAGTAATAAAAAATTTACTAAATTATATGAATCAAATCTTATTTATTGCAACAACTTAAACTATTGTGACACTTTGAATTGCACAAGAGGCCCTTGCCTTTACAACTGCATTTATTTGTGGAACACTTCCTTTTGCAATGACAGCGTGTATAGCCTTGCCCACACCGCTTCTCTAATTAGCTGCAGCTGCTTCTCTCAGCGAAATTTCTTGAAAGGAAATCTTATCTATGGAAAGGAGCTTTTCTTTACAAATTTCGAACTGATTACGTGTGTAATGCTGCTAGAGGGTACCATTTTCATTCGCAAATTTATAGAAGTCGGAGTCTTCTATTCCAACAACAACCGCTAACACATTTCGGTTATCTGTACGAGCACGGTCGACATCAGGTACTTGTATTCGTACAGTATCACCAATTTGAGCAGGAGGAAATTGATTTTGTGAGGTTCGCAACATTTTTGTTGCTTGCAGTAGAAGATTCTCTTTCGCGGCCGCTCTTTTTATAGAAATTAACTCGTGTTTTTCATTCAGAACTTGATGTGAAGACGTGGTAGATTGCAAGTCCTCTTCAATATTTTTCTTTGGAATTTGGTTTTCGGTTTGACCACCGCTCAAATTTTTTCAGAAGTATTACCAGTTTCTTCAAGCGGTTCTTCAGTTTCAAAAGTATTGGCGATTTTTTCAAGTTGTTCCTCAGTTTCGATACTTGCGATTTGTTCGCTAGGCAAAAAATACGATGCTATGCCTCTTTTCGCTTTAATGCCAAACATGGCTTCATAAGGACTTTGGCGTATTCCTTCGTGGTATGTAGTGTTCTTGGCAAATTGAACCAAAGGGTAAACCTTCTGACCATTTATTTGTATTGTTATCGCTCATCCATGCAGTTAGCATATTCTGTATATCCTGATTGGCCCTATCAACTGAGCCTTGTGTTTGACTGTGACGAGGCTTTCCATGAACTATCTTAACATCTTTCCACATAGCGCATATTTCGGATATGACTTGATTACTGAATTCTCTACCATTATCTGATTGCAATATTGCTGGAGCCCCAAATGTTAAAAATATTGGAAGAACGTGATACGCTATTTCTTCAGCCCTCTTAGTTTTCAAAGGTCGTAGCTGGACAAACTTAGTTAAATGATTTTGATACCCCTTATGAACTTATATTCACCATCTGAGTTTGACTGCAGATCTATCAGATCAACTTGACATCTTGAGTTTAACTCAGAGAACTGATCATTGGTTTCACAACAATACCTTTCTTAGGTGCACTGTGTTTCATTTGACACTGTTTGCATAGATTTAAATACAACATTACAACTTCATGTGTAATTTTTTGTATTTATTTTGCAACTCTTTAAGCATACGTGTTCTTCCTCCATGGCCTATCCTGGTGTGAGCTTCATATAGTATACTAAACAATTCCTCATTGGTAACATAATACTGTATATTCGTTTCTCCTGGTTTTAATGGTACAATTAACTTCTCTTCATCATTAATTTTTAAAACGTCAAAACGTTTTAATCGTCTGTAATCTAAAGGTGTGTTGCACTTAGTTTTAGCAGAAACCACTTCAGAAAGTATTTTAGAGTACTTTTCTCGAGAAAAATAAAAGCAATTGTCTTCTCGTTTACCCACAATTAATACATTTAACTTTTCAAGAAAAAGATCACGATTCACTGCAGTATCCATTCTGTATAAATCAGGAAATCAGAAAAAAAAATTAAGAAAACTTTGCTCTCACCATCGAACCTTGCATATGCATAAGACTGACAAAGCTGACTGACTCCACCAGCACAAAGGATTTGGCCGGAAACAGCCAGTCGCCAGGATTTGGCGGGAGACTCCACCAGAACAAAGGATTTAGATGGAAACAGCCAGTTGCCAGGATTTGGCGGGAGACTCCACCAGAACAAAGGATTTGGCGGATTTGGCGAGAAAAAGCCAGTCGCCTCTTTGTCGGTTCATCTCTTTTCGACCTCCACCAGAGCATATCTGTGATTGTCGACATACACCGGTGAGGGTCCGAATGTACAAGAATGTAATGAAATATTCGATCTTTCACCGACGTATTTGGTGTTTGTTGACATTCATTGGTGAATGTCAACATTTTCTGATTTCAGTCTTTCACGGTAACATATATAGATTCCTAAGGGGCAATTAACGCTCTGGATGAGCGAGACGTTTTCATACGCCGGTGGTACTTAAGAGACTAAAGTCTTATTGTAATTTAAGCGTCGAAGTATAGTATTATTGAATGCAATACATTGTTATTGTAAGGAAGAGGGACGCGATGAAAATTATGATTTGTATTGGGTCGAAAATATTAAAAGTTTGAGAAGAACTGCAGTATATGCATCGAATTTCCAATTTTAATTACCGAAGAAAGTTGTTTCCAAGTTAAATAATTATCAGTCTATCGGTCACTTAGTCTTGGTTTGTGAGTCTCGTTCCCTTGAATTATCATCACATGGAGGATAAGATAAAATGTAAAGATGTTATGTGGTAGATAGGAGAGATGTGCACTCGAGATTTTGTTCTCTCAAACATATAAAATCAATACTACAGTCAATTGTGCATATATAATACAAGGTTAGAAATGAAAATCATTAGTTTAAGTAACGCAAAATACACACAAAAATACTCTGTGCAACTCACTAATTTACCATGTAGAGAGGAAGATGGACGTTAAGTCTGATGAAGCTATAAGTTTACAAGGATTAAGAATTATCTGGTCCCTCACCAAAAGATATCGACATGCTTCGGAATGTGACGTTAATAATCATTCAAAAATCAACTAATTAATTGCATACAATACATTTATTTTGTTGAAAACGCAGTAAAATAAGTTTTTAAAAGTTTCAATATAATTACCTGAAGTTCTTTCAGGACTTTTATAGTATATATTTTATGATTGAAACATATTGCATTTCACATACTTGATTAATTTTGTTAATCGTTATAGTTAAGTTGAAATTTACGAAAAATGTACGAATGTACGAAAAATTTCTTATTCTCAATACATAAACTATATATACATAAAAGCAATCATTCGAATTTCATACCACAAGTTAATCAGAAAATAAATTTTGAATTTCGCATCGTCTGCAACATATTTCAAAATATTTCAGACAATGTAATTTATTTTAAACGATTTGAAACATATATCGTCTTTCACCATTTAATAATTTAAGGCTCGCTTAAGATTTCTCGGAAAGTTTCAGTCTTTTACAGTTGTCTACGAAATAAAAGTGAAATGTCGCTGTGCTCGAAAAAACAGAAAAGTAGTGAAACGTAAGATAAAGGTTGTAATGTTTTTACAGAGAAAAAAAAATATCTAATATGCACAGTAATAAATTGCTTAAGCAAAAATTAAATTAACTGCTTTCAAAAATATAGATTTTTAAAAAAGATTAAATTTTACTTAATTGTTATAAAAATCATGTTTGAAAAAAAATTTTAAGACGATAATTTATAAAATATCTCATTACCTTTTCTTGCCTATTTGTTTAAGATGAAATAATTTTAAATTGCAAGTTTTAATTGGATATTAAAAATCATTTGAATGTAGTCAAATAATTAGTTACTTTTTAAGCACCTCTTCTTTTACTTTATGACTATAGAATGTAAATGATTGAGTGTTTATTAACACACTATAAAGCAACACTAGGACTATTGGCAACGGACCTCCTGAAGTTGAACCTTGCTCGTGCACAACATATGAGGAAGAATCTCCTCTCCAAACTACTCCACCACGCGAGAGTGAATATTATCCTCGCACTGTTCAGCTGCACGAAGGCTTTTGGCGATGGACTGCGTAATATTGAACCATGGTCAAGTGACGCGGATGACACCGACCTCTTATTACTACCACGCCACAGCAACGGGAGGATGTTTGAGCTCTCGACAGATTTAATGTGCATCGCTCCCCTGCATCGTGGGTCTTCGTTAGAACTGGGCTCGAACTAATGATACGCTAACCATGATCCGATACCTTGACCACTTGACTATCGCGGCCACATCTCACCACGCGAACGGAAGGACTATGTCTCCACAGATTTAATTTGCATCAGAGTCCCCTCACGGTAGATCTTTAGTAGCACTTGGGTTCGAACACTCATAATACACCACCCACGCACTCGTGACAATAACCATTTTGTTACTGTGGGTTACTACATAATATTTTAATAAAACTTAATGGATATTCGGATTTCAAAATTAAATACTAATCATCAGTCATCTGATAAATTTATTAAAGGGTACTGAATTACACAAACTTAGAAAAAATTGGGGCTAGACCTCCTTTACTTTATCAAATATCAATATTCATTAAAAAAATACATTAGTATTTTTTTTTGTTTAAGTTCCTAGAACATTTAAAGGCTAAAAATAGCTTCTTGAGTATTAAAATTTAAAATTTGGGGGGGGGGTATCTTTTTACTTCATAATATGTTAATATATATCTATTTAAAGAAATGCTATGGAGTTGCAGTTTCATTTAGTTATCAATTTGGAGATGTGCTGCCTAATTTTTGCTTTTTAGAATCTACTATAATTCTCATTCATGATTCACAAATTTTGAATCATTTGGTATCCAATTATTTAGTTTCATTCAGATTCGTTCAGTTGTTTGTAATATCACTCGACAATAGCTCTTGATTTGCTCTGTTAGTACGATGTTAATAAACAGATGATAATATAAACAAGTTTGTAGCAATGCAATTATTAATAATGTTTGCGGCAATTGGTGCAAAGACGATGAAAAAGATTGAAACACATATAATGTATTAGGGGTTTTTACAAAACCATGTTTGTGCAGTGGAAGGGCTCGCTGAAATGTGTTAGCATCCACAGACACACGCACACACAATGCGTAATAACTTGCAGTCTTTGGACAAATAAATGTGTATGCAAGCATAAATGGTTTAATTGCTTTCAGGGTACTTTTTCTTTACCAAAGTTCTTAATTGCATTAAAAAAGACCAAGTAGAATCCAACTAATATCTTACACTAAATGAAAATACTTTTCTATTAAGCTTTTCCTAGAGCATTTACCTTAAGGTAATTCGTGTCTATCACAACAAATATTTATTTTCTAGAGCAAATATTTACTTTTTTTTTGTTAATAATTACTTTAATTATAATACAATGCTAATAACTCTTTTGGTACAAATCAAGCCAAATTTTGTTTATTATATAAGGATTTCGAACGTAATTAATATCATCAAAGTGGTAGTGATAATAACTTCCTTCCATTTGCAAAAAAAAAAAAAAAAAAAAAAAAAAAACATTAAAGCTTTAATATATAAGTTGGTATAATATCTGCACATATATCATTTTATCTCCTTCATTACAAAATGCATATGATACTTTTATATGTCTTAAGAAAAAAAATATATAAAAGGGTTTGTATTAGTTAACAGTACAGTATTCGCTTGTTACTTTCAGTAATCGAATACAGAAGAAACTAACATTCATCATTGTTTTTTATTGAAATTTTACTCCAAAGTGTTTGAATTTATTTCAAATCGTAGTAAAAAATCCCAAAACAAAAAGATTTTTTTTTATGAAATTATTAATAAAAAATACATTAAATACGCACATATTTGTACTTATAGGAAATTCAAATAGAAAAATTCTTCATTAATATTAAAGTTTATGAAACTAAAACTAATTAAAGACTTTGATATAAAAATTATATAAAACAACAATATAAAAATAGTTGTTACATTCATATCGGTTTGGATGGATATATATGGCAAAACGTTTTTGCTATAGGAGATTTTACTTTTAAAAAATGGTAGTTATATTTCATTTTAGACTGTAAAATAGAGACAATACCAAATACCAAATGATACTTTTTAGACGTTACCATAACAGCCATATTTTATTTTGTCTCTGAATGCTATTATTTGCAGATAATTCATTTTTAACCAGCTAATTAAATTCATTTAATCAGCTATCTTATTCTAAATTAACATTTTTTTTATAAAGGTTAGACTAGGAAAATCTGTATAAATAATATTAAGGGGTTTCACCCATATGACAGCCTGTTTTTAAATCATTTTTAGAAAAAAAAATTTTGATGACCAGTAAAAAGATATAACTCTTAAGTTTTTTATCATTTATTTATATGTATTTTAAGAGTATGAATAAATGTTTAGCCAAAACTATTGAATAGAACGTGAGTTCAAGCGCTCAGAACAAACCAACCTCGAAAAAACGGACGCTCACTTCATCCACGATTCCGCTGATTGTCTTATTTGAAATTAAAAAAAAAGATTAAAGGCTTTTTAATCTATAAAGCGTTAATGCACAGAATGAGTGAGTGAGTGAATATTAAAGTTGCACTGTTCAGCTACACTAGGACTTTTGGCGACGGACCGAGTAATTTTGAACCATGGTCAAGAAAAAATTGCTCCCCTGCTAGGAATCGAACCACGGTCTGTTAATGCACAGAATGGACTACACTCAATTAAAAATAACAAAAATTGGATTTTTGGTAGACCTCTGAAGAAAAGTTTCAAATTTCATGGGTATTTTTGTTATGTTTTTGTTATGAAAATATAATTTTTTTAAAATTTTGGTATGATCATAGTCCATTTTGTGCGTATGTATGTACTGAGTTATACCCTAAAAGTTTGAAGTCATTCGGTCAAACCATTCTTGAGATATGATTGAGGAAAGTTTGAAAAACACAGTTTTGAGGAAAACGAGTTTAAAGTTTCAAGTCCGATTAAAACAATGGAAATCATAACTTACCTTCAATCGGTGATGCCTGGTGGCGAAGAATAAAACAAGTTCGACGAAATATTCAATAACTTTAGGTATTTTCTTTTAATTTTCTACAAACTTGTATGAACGTATACTTGCATAGAAGGTTCAATGGTATCAAGCCCGACTGTGCACAATATGCCCAGCTTTCAATTGCCAACTCAGCGCTACGAACAGCTGCTCTTCTTACACTTGCTTCTTTATAACGACTTCGAACTTTAAGAAACCACTTGACCATCGTATTCTAGACAAGAAGCAATTTAAGGGAGAAAAAGTTTGATTTTTTTGAGCCCATCACACGGGGAAACCCCTTAAGGTGCAAACTAAATAGATACATTAGTTAAATTTAATAACACATTACTTAGTCTAGTAACAAATATAGAAATATTTTAGGAGTTATTCAGTTGCTTCTTTGTAGCTTATGAAATGTTTCCCTGAGCAAAAAGAAGCAAACCCTATATTGACTAATGTTATTGTTACTTTCTATGTATTTCAAAATACACATATACAACAACCAATAATAGTTATTAAAATTCATTTACTTAATAATAACTAATTGGAAATATTGGAGAAAGAAAAGCTTCTTTAAGTGAATATTAATTTCCTATACATAACGAAGTGACAATTATGAGTTCTTCTTTTTCATATTTAGCTAAGTAACAATTGTTATAAATTATTAATTCATCAGAATTCAAAAAATAATAATAACGCTGTTTTAAAAAGAAACAAATTAAGAGTTTTCCTGAAGAAATTTAATAATTATAATATGCTTTCTTTGTAAACAATTCTAAGACTGCACCATATATTTATTAAGTTTCATAGTTTTTAAATAATATTGATATAAAAAAGTTATACAAAGGCAAAAACTAAATTTTTTTACTATATACATTGTGTGAGATCTTAAAAATAATTTATATTTCCTGTAAAAAAATATATTCACATGTAAGCTTTTACTTTTCATGTGACATTAATTTGTGTTATTTTCCATCTTCGAGGCAGTCGTGTAAGCAGATCACTTATATTAGGGGTAAGAGGCTGCATTCAAAAGAATAAAACTTAAAGAAAAAACACAGAGTAGTGATCTTAATGCTAAAAATTAAAAATTTGTAGGTCTAGGAGGAGAGGAAAGGGTTTGAATTTCCAAAATCCAACTTTGTGTACGCCACTCTTTCAAAGATTTATTAATTTTTACTGGCTCCCTAATAGAATTTTTTCAATAATTATATTTGTTTTTAATGTTTAACGTATCCGACTACTTGCGACAACTTTCTTTTTAAAAAAAATGGAGATGAGGGATTTTTTTGTGGCTTTTAGTTTTTTTTTAGCACATTTTAAGAAAAATATGCTAAAATTAAGAAGAAAAAAGAGAAATAATTATTAATAAAATGGGAAAAAATTTCTAAAAATTACAAAAAATAATATAAACGGGGCCCATTCAGTACCCAAAGTTTATGAACAAATTTTCAATATTTTTCAGTTCTCATGTGTTGCTGTGTTATTCATATTTGAAATGAGCTCCTGATAAGAGATATTTTAATTTTTACAAAAACTAGAGCATTTTATCTGAGTTATTATATAAATTTGCTTTAAAAAAAACTGTGATTATATTAACATAAGTGACTGTAAATTTTCTAATAAAACAGTGATTGATAAATCTGAAGGTTAAGCACTTATACAGAACACACACACACAAATTCAGTTAATCATTTTCAAAATTTTACAGCAATCGCTGGCCCCGTTTGAGCATTTTCAAAAAAAAAAAAAAAAAAAAAAGACATTTCGAGTAAAACGCGTTGTAAAATATGACATCGTGCTCAAAGTAATGGAATCCGCTTTAACTAAAATACGTGTAATGTTTTCAAGTGAACGGAAAATAAATAAAGCTAATAGGGTGGCCTATAAAATAAAATGACAAAAAAAAATGTAAGTTTTTGGCAAAATTCACAATATATTTTAGGGTATTCGGATACGTCAAAAAATATTACTCCTCATAAAAGCAAATTAATTCTGAAGGAAAAATTAACCCCCCCCCCCCCACATCATATCCTATGGAACAAAATCTAATTTTATATAACCTGAAGAAAAAAAAAAGAAAAATAAATTTTTAATGTCTGAAATTGTGATTGGGTAACAAGTATTTATTGTTTTAGATTTACTTATTTTGATCTGTTAAGAGTTGATGTTTTACCTTCAGTCACTAACTTCAGTTAAAATATAAATATATCATTCAGTTTCTTAAAAATATTTTCTAGGGACAAATATATATTGAATGTTGTTTCTTTTGACTATACTTTATAACAAAACAAAATGAATTTGCTTGATGGCTTTCAAAACATTCATCCGTTTTTGATCAAAAGCGTTTAATTTTAATTTTTTGAAACTAATTTTTTAATAAACCTATTTTTTTCTTTTCTTTTTATGCTAACACTTTCGATCAATTTAACATAGGCAACAATAAGCGAATATTACCTTCGATTCATTTGCTGGTGGTGCCATCTGTGAATAGAAAGTTAAAGATCTCTGGATCGATCATTCTTTTTGCATATGTACCGAAATGAACCACTTTTTTGCATTGTTTCGAATCTTTCAACATAATGATGAGCAAAGTATCGCTTTTAAGGATACGAGAGGTGGAGAAAAAAAAGTATTTTTTCCCCCTACTTAAGAGTGCGAATGTAAAAATGTTTTCAGGTTTTACAATTACCGTCTTTTTCCCAATGGGGGGAATTTTTCCAACGGGCCGTCTTTAATGCAAGCTCCACGCTCTACAGCTTTCTTTCACGGTATTGGAACAAAAAAAAAAGAGCTTTACTGTGCTTTTGTTCCCATACATTCATTGTGCCGATAAGTTAAAGTACCTTAAAATGGGTTTCTGAAAGAAGAAAAAAAATTACTGAAACGAGAGCACAAACTGATGGCGTAAACAGTCTTTTCTTTGAATAGCTTGTTCTTTAAGTTTTAGGGTAGAAATAAGTTCCTGTCTCCCTTTTTACCTTAGAGAGAAACACTTTGTAGTCACGCATGAGAGATATTTGTTTGTTATCTTTTAGCTTTTACTAAATATAAGATACACATCTTTTTACTGCTGTTGTTAACAATAAAATTCAATGAAATTGAGCAAAATTTTTTATTTACTATGCGATGAATGGGTTATATGAAATTAAGTACATTAATGACAAAATATGCATTATAAACAACAATGTATCATCTGCCAGTAAATATTTTCAAATGCTTTATAAAATTTTGACGTTTAAAAAAAATTATACATTTTAGTATATATATATATATAATAAAATGTATAACATTTTTTTTGAAATATGTGTTTAACTATGGCCCAGAGTATTGGCAAATACAGGTGAAGGTTGGCTGGCTGCAAAACTTTGTTTAAGCTTGCAATCCTGGCTCCTAAGGCTAGGAGTTTGCAATAGTACTACTGTGACTAAGACTTTAAGCTATCATGAATATTGTTATGTTAGGTTTATAATTATTTTGTCTATATTTTTGAATTATATATATATATATATATGTATATATTTGCAAAATACTTTTATACTTTCGTTGCTGTAATAAACAAAAAATGCTTATTATATCATAAACATGATGAATTTCCTCCTTTTTCGTCACATATTAATACTTTTTAACGAATAACAATGTAACAATGTTGTAATGTAACTTGATAACAAAATGTGTGTAAATACCATAATAATAAAAACTAAATACACCTTGTTTAGAGAATTACCTTTGAAAATAGCATTTTGCACTTACTTTGAGGATAAATAATTAACATTAATGGAAGATTAAAATAATTTATATGTTTCATGAATTTCAATTAACATTTTATGTTCTATTAGAATTTAGTATTTTTATTATTTGAAATAAAATGTATGCGTCAATGCTGTTGCATTAAGAATCAAATTAATTTAAAATATTAATAGAATTTTCTCATATTTAGTACGAATACAAGTCCATTAGATCCTTTAAAAAATTTAAAAATTAAGTAATAACGACAGGGATAATATCAAATATTTAATTTACATTCACTTATAACTTCAGCTGCTTTTCTTTTCTTAATACCCTATAACTTACCCTATATAAGATACCAAGCTCACTCGTTAAGTGTTTGAAACCATTTAACTGGTCTCCTGATGCTTTTTAAGATTATAGTTTGGTATGATCAAAAACTGCATATAATACTCATTTTTTAGAATAGTAAAGTTTTGTATGATTGAGAGAAAAATAAACTTTTAGCCCAATTTTATTGAAAGGAGTTATAATATTTTTGGAATGCACATTAAGGAGACTATGTTCTGAACCATGATTTTGAAAAAGCGTATAAATGAATATTTTTTTATATATTTAGCATCAATTGAACTAAAATATACATATGAAATTGTTTTAAGAATATTATGAAAAAAAAAAAATATATATTTAAATGCAATTTTTATGTCAAAAAATGAAGAAAGAAGTGCATATTTTTTTAAAAAAATTCTCCTTTTATGAGAAAGACCTCTTATAATAATATTTTGCCTATATATAGCTAATAGATCTATACATATACCTATAGTTCTAATCCGGGGTTAAACCAAAATCCTTAAGAAATTTACCTTATTTTCATAAAGTTATGACTAATTGATATAATAACGGGTATTTTATTTTTTGCTGAAATTTCTCGATCTGATATAATAAAACAAGAGCAAATCCACTTATGAGCTATATATATATCTAAAAGAGTATTGTAAATCAACTTCAATATATAGAGGTCTTCGCAATATATAGGCAAAATATTATTATTATTATATATACTAAGCATTTTTCATTAAAGAAGAGCGTTTGGAAAATATGTAATTCTTTTTTCTTTTTTTGTCTAAAAATTGCATTAAAATATTTTGTTTACTGTAATAACAATCGTAAAACTATTTTATATACATATTCTAAATCAACTAACGCTCAATATGAAAAAAATCATACATTTATACGCTTTTTCAAAGTTTCGATGACGAGAATTGTCACTTTAAATATTGCCGAATTTATAATTATAATGAATAGGAAAAAAATAGATTTATTAACAAAAATCTATTAAAAAAATTCCATTCTATAAAATGTCTAAAAGAAGAACATTGTATACATTTCTTTCTTATTACATACAGTAATGATCAGTTAAAATGTTTCAAATACATATTTATTTGTATATATTTATTTCATAATTATCTTTCTGTTCACTTTTAAATGGAGTAGAAACAACTTTAGCATATGCCAAGTTCACTCTCTCGATATAAAACAATATTCCTTCAAAATTTATTTTGCACTATTATTATTCTTAATAGAGTTAAATAAAAAAAGAAGTAATTAATAAATATGAATTTAACTTTCTTTCTAAGCAAACATTTATAAAATATTCAAATACAAAATAATCAATCTGATACAAAAGGCGTACTTCTGTTCATTGCCTTCGAGAGAGTACAAGCTGCGATCAATAAGTTAGTTAGCAGAAGCAATGTTTCCTTTTCTGCATCACATAGGGCACTTAGCATGTTCAAACAGAATCCAACGAAATGACCGGGATACCACGTGCCTTGTAACGTTGGTGACGATGGAGTTAGGTGATGCGTAGTACATGCCAAATGATCGGTGATTCGAATAACATTCCCCAAAGATCCTAGGAATGTGACTCCGTCGTGCCTGGTACAGTAGATAGAAGGAAAGTCTGATGTTCATGTCAAGTCCGGATTACCAATGGAGTAGCTGTAGCGATTGCTCTGTCGTTTCGTTGTATAGATGTGTAGTTAAGGCGGTGGTTGCTTGTTCAAAGGTGAAATTCGAAGCTTTATAAGTTTATTTTCATGTTATTCTCAGAGGAGAAACTATCTAGGGTTTTCCAGATAGGAAATAGAAATATTGGTTTAGTGTTCGAGTTTTATTTGTTTATTGGAGTATAAAGATAAAACGTGTGAAGGAGGAATTATGTTTGTATAGAAACATTGTGCAATATACAATTAAAATGGATTTTAAAAAAAATCAGCTTATGCAGCTTAAAACTATGCGATTTATATTTTATTTCTAAGAAACGAAAAAATGGTTAGCATTGGAATTAATTTTTATGTGCACATGGACATGGTAGACACATTTTAATTTGAGGGTAGGATTTTAGAAAAACTAAAATAATAGAGGCAGTGAGTGAATATTAACGTCTCACTGTTCAGCTACTCGAGGGCTTTTGGTGACGGCCCTCGTAATTTTTAACCAATGTCAAGTGACGACGACGACACCTAAGCTGGCATCCCCTCTCCTAACTACCACACCACACCAATGGGACGATAGAGGCAAAAAAGGGAGAAAAGAAGAAAAAAATCAGGGCCAAATTTATATTTACAATTTTGAAAAGTTCACAAAGGAAATTTAAATATTGAAGTAAATCATTTTAAACTATAAATCTAGATATATTTTTGTAAATCTATCACATCAATAAGTCTCAATTATAGTATACCGCAAAGCTTAATCTTAACCAGTAGTTTGAAAGAAATTACATAATATAGACATTAAAATAGATAGTAAAACCAGCTTAATTGTAAATATGTTTTTTATAGTGAACTAAAATAACTACATCTAATAAACAGATTATAGTTTATGTATGTACAGTGTAATTACATTATGTAAAGCTTGTTTTTATTTTGTTACTATATGCATTTACAATTATTATAAAATGGAAAGTTTTTTTTTTCTTTTTACATGAATTAAGTAAATAATTTGTAAGTAATAAAAGGAAATATCGATCTTTAAAATAAACGCAATTATTTTAGATTCATAACCATACATAGCTACAACCTTATTATCTTCAATTTGGGAGTCATTAATATTGTTTTCTACTTTTTAAATAAAAGAGATTTTGTTTTTCTCTTTCAAAATTCATAATACAAAAATAGTCGGTCCTTTTAGGATGAAAAGAAAATGTGTTGTTACTTCCGCCTCCTGATTAGTAGTAACAAAATCAAGACTCACGAAATTCATCTCGTGGCAAGGGACTAGTTGTACGCTTGCCATTAGCCATTGCTCTGAACACCATATATGTGGCAGTATGATTTGACTCGGTTCCACAACAATTTTGAGAGAGGTTGAGAGAGAAACCTAGGAGTGGTCAGGGCCTCCCTTCTCTCTTTCCCTTCCACAAACTTCACGAGAGAACTTGCGGTTCGACGGCTTTTTAGTGTACCCTGATGCCGCAATGGCTCAAAACATTTATACTACATATCATCCATGGATTCTTCAGAATTCAATCCCAGGCACGAAAGTCAGCGTCAATATACCGGATGTCGGCTAAAAGAAAAAGTAAAAATAAAAATGTAAGCTACGATTTTTCCGCATGTCTCAAGGAAAGCTACTATCTCTCTCTCACACACAATTTTACTTTCTTACCTTTCAACAACAAACTAATAAATCCTGATGTATAAATAATTTTGCAAGTCTTAATGATTAAATATTTTGTGAATAGGGAGTTTGAATGTAATTACATGTTACTTTTTATGTACTTTATAATGCTATTCATACTGTACCCCAAAGAATTATTTTGTTATTATATTATAAACATATCGAATATGTTAAAAAATTAGTGAACCATTATACGAAATCTATTTCTTTTAAGTTCTATTTATTCCAAGTTAATATTTTTTTCTATGGATATATATTATTTACTTCCAAAAACAAAACTTCATAAACTAAGCAAGTGTTTCTTAAACATAATAGTTGGTGTATTTTTTTCTACAAACGTATAAAATAAACTATTTTACCCTATTGAAATGTTTCCAAAAGAGTTAAAATAAATAAAATAGCATGGCATTTTAAAAATATTACTAGAAAAATTATTTCTAGTTAGTTTATGACCTGCATTCAGTAAGTGAATAGAACAATTATTTATTTCCACATTATAATAATGTTTCAAAATTGCCCAATTTAATTAAAATATTCAAACTTGTCTTATAATGGATAGTTCAAATTCAATTAATCCAATGTACGAAAATAAAATATAATAATAATACAACCTTAAAATACTTACATGGCATATATACATCACAAAAATGCACATCAGTGAACTAATTAAATAATAAAACTCAGGAAGGAAACAAAATGAATATTAACAATGTGCAGAAAATTTGTGAAACTATTTGGCAATTGTTATTAAAAATGTGCTTTGATATAATCGCCGTCAACACTTTGACAAGAAGGCTAAAAACACCTGTAGTAATTGAAATATTGAAGCAATTTTTATAATAATTAATTATGTAAAATTTGTTTCCTTCAAATTAAATTTTTGTTCCACTTTATGTAACGTAATTCAATCTGATAGTGTTTTTTTTTCTTTTTTGCATGTTTTTTTTTTTTGGAAGATTGTAGGGGGGAAAAGTCATTGTACAACTTTCTTTTTAAACGAAGCTTTATTTCTGTCTAAATAATATATGGTATATCATGATTATAATTTTTTTTTTACATGGTAGACTTACAAAGTAATTTTAAGCTACTTCTTTTTAAGAAAATATTTTTTTTTTTTAGCTTTACTTTCTAAAGTTATAAAAATAATTGCTAACAATGTTGTGCTTTCTAATATTTGTTTTCTTTTAAAAACAATGCATATTTTTTGAATAAAAATTTTCTAGCATATTTCATAAAAAATATTTGCTTTACTAAGATTATAGTAGATTATTAAGAATATAAATTAATTAAGGCGATATGATACCATCTTCACATTTTTTTTAATTTTTAATATATGTTACATGGCTTTAAATGTATTTTATAAAGGTTTATATTTAATTATAATTCCATACAATTTGTTGCAAAATGTTTGTAAAATTTAAATTTTTTGAGTTTTTTAAACATTTTTAAATTTCTAAGGCTCTTTTAAATATGTCTCTTTTGTTACAAATTTTTTTTCCAAGTACCTTATAATATACTACATACAAATGTACATGGAGGGGGGTTATGCTGCTGCTCTTTAATTTTTTATTAATTTTTTTACAGTTAAACTTCCAAAAATTCTCAAAAAACCATTAGTTTTGATTTTGAAATTTTTTTGAAAAAGTACTAAACATGTTAGAGCCCCATGAACAATTTTTCAGAACATACATTTCAAAACGTGTATAAAAAATTTCAAATCCATACTTCAATAATCAAAAAAGCCTTAAGGTTTTGAATAATAGTATGTGTACAAAAATTCAACATGGAGAAATATGAGTTTATACATTTCATTCCGTGAATAGCATGATATAATATTCTTCGAGTAGTCTAAAACTTTTATGAAATGTTAGCTTATTTAAAACCGCTTACCATAAGAAAGTGCACAAATGTAGAAAAAGTAAAAACAGTTTATTGTCATAATGAATATATAGAAGAAAACGAGTGAAATATCAATATTTCATAAAACTTTATTATAATGATTATAAAAAAATAAACACTCACACTTCAGAGCTAATTCTATGCTCAGAGCTAATGCACAGCATGTACAAAAGATGCTTATGTCTTTATTTTTTATTTCCATGATTTTAAAAGTCTTCGCATGTTAAATATTGAGCACAAATGAAAGCAAAACCACAAGTAACAATATATAAGTAAAATTTATCAAAATCTAAGAACTGCATATGTGCATTTGTTTAAATAAATAGCTTAAAATATTTGTTAAAATAGGTGATGCATTTTATACACATGGGGTATATATATATATATATATCACCAAAAACAAATATATAAAAATGGGAGAGTTTTTCTATTCTTGCGCATTAGATTTTTACTTATCTGAGTTATCAAAATGAGATTTAGTATTTGTGCATTTGTGCTTTGTGAGAATCCGTTTTGAAGTTTTAATTTCATTCATAATAATACCTTAAAAAGCCCGCACTTTCTTAAAATCTTAATTAAATCCATTTGCTTTTCAGTAAACAATACACAAACTAGAATGTTTCCAAGAATTGCACGACTCTTTCTTGAAATGATTTGCCACTGCATATAAAATGTCAGTCTCTTTTACGCGTGGTAGAAAAATAATTAATTCATTTTTATCAGTCTCTTTTCTAGCAGATAATCTGAAATGTGGGAGTGGTAGTTGCTGTCCAGCATCAAATATTGCTGCATAACTTGATAAAAATGCAGGTAAAGTTTTGAAATTTTGCAGGCATGTTTATAATGATTCGAGGTATCAAATAAGCCATTAAAAAATTTCGATAGTTTGATGGTTTTTAGGGTACCATATCGTCTTAACTTTAATAAAACCTGTCGATTATTGAGAAGAATGAGTATGATCAGTAGTTTTCCTGTAGATATATAAACACTTTTGTCGTAAATATTTCACATGTTTCTAAGACAAATAAAAATATGAAGACCTTAGGGCTATTTTTTACCGCATTATTCTTATAGAACTTTTAGATAAAGACTTGGAATAATATTTTCTTACGCTATGGTTGATTGAAATAAAACAATCTTACTCAAATAAATTTGGTATATTTTATAATGAGTTTTAAAGATGTGTGATCTAGAAAATAATGAAACTATGATATATGGATTAATTTGGAACAAAGAAAAATATATTTCAAAGGATCTCTCTGATACACCGATCTCCTTTCAAAGAAATTAGGATATATTTCTAAAATGAGGATCATATGTTCTAGTCAAAAATAAATAATAAAAAAGCTTGTTTCGTGTTGTTTTTTAACTTGTATGTAAACTGAGGTCAAAATACACACATTTGTCCTCCTGGTTCACAAATTCTTTTCTCAGGTATTTAATTTCATTATTTAAAAATAATCTGTATACTTTTTATGTAAATAATACTTTTATGCAACAATTTTCATCTCAGAAAATAATGCAACGCGTATAATAAAATTTAGAATTTTCGTAAAGAAAATAAGAAGCTTAGTGGTCAGTATCCAAATAGTCATGATTACGAGTCCTTTAGTCAATAATGTTTATTTTGAGATGCTAGTTCAAGTCCTATTTCATGTAACTGCATCCATAAAAATTATTTTTCAGCATATGAATTTTTCTTCGTTTGAAATGTATTGTAGAAACTAAGGCAATTCTCACGTGAGAGTGATAAAATTTATTTGCACATTTAATTTTGATATCAAATTAGTATGCTGTAAAGCAATTTCAAAATTGATTTAAGGTATCCAACTACCCTAAAATTGTGAATTTTGCCAAAAATTTACAAATATTTTTTTGTGATTTTTTTATAGGTCATCTTATTAGCTTTATAAAAATACTAAGTTTATTATTTTCCGTTCACTCGAACAAAAACCACAAGTGTTTTAGTAAAGGCAGGTGCCATAACTTTACACAAGATGTCAAATTTTAAAATACGTTTAATTCGAAATATGTGTTTTTTTAAAAGCTCAAACGGGGACAGCAATTGCTCAAAAAGTTTTGAAAATAATTAATTAAAATTTTTTGGTATGTTCTGTATAATAGTAGAAGTGTTTTAACTTTCACATTTATCAATCACTGTTTTATTACGAAATTTACAGTCACTTTTGGGAATACAATCACTGTTTCTCTAAGCAATTTTATATATTAACTAAGATAAAGTGCTCTAGTTTTTGTAAAAATTAAAATATCTCTTATCCTAAAATTCATTTCAAAAATGAATAACATAGCAACACAACAGAAATGAAAAATTAAAAATTCGTTCATAAAAGTTTGGTACTGAATGGACCGCGTTTATGTTATTTTTTGTATCTTGTTACCCATTTTTTCCCGTTCTAGTAATAATAATTTATTTTTATGTTTTTAATTTTAACATATTTTTCTTAAAATGTACTAAAAAAATCTAAAAACAACAAAAAAATCTTCATATCTCCATTTTTTTTAAAAAAAGTGGTTTCAATTAGTAGGGTACCTTAAATATTATATAGACCATTTACGCAATGCTGATAAATAGAGCCCAGGTACGTTTCTAATTTTATTAAATGAATTAATTGCTTTTTTTCTGTTATTTTTTTGTTTCATACTCAAATGGAAAAGTGTATACAGTGTCTGGTACGACTTTAAAATTATTAAACTGAAATAAAATACTTTTCTTAAGATTATTTGAATTCAATGGCATCACTGAAGGAATACTTATTAAGGTCGTACTATAAAGCAACTTGGGGATTACTGGCAACAGATCTCGCAATTTTGAATCCGCTCAAGTAATTAGGATGATACCTGAGATGGCATCCAACTCGCCAAACTGCATCACTACACCAACAGTAGAACTTTGAGCCACGACAGATGTAATGTGCATTAGCTCCTCTACACAGTGGGTCTTGAGTGGTACTAGGCTTGAAATCATACCAGGCCATCCACGAACTGATGAACAGGACTACTAGATTATTCTTTCCAATTGAATTTTATGGTGCTACTAAACAAAATTATTTTAATCTAAACCGTTTATTCTATGATAACGGAATACTGAGAGTATACATCCAATCGTACGCTATGTATCACGTATTCATGATAACTTAACATTTCTGGTTTGCCGTCATTCATTCTTTTCTTCAGTTTTAAAAGAAAACGTTACCTCCATTAGAGGTCAATTTTTTTGCTCAAAATAATCCAAAATGAGCGCATTTTTTATTGCATATAATAAAGCATAACGCTTAACAGAATGAAAAAATGGAAGCATTTCATTTTATTTTTCAATTTTAAAGTTTTTACTATTTTTATTTTATAATTGTGGAGCACAAAAATCCCTAAATGTTTGTGATTTATACTATGAAGAATATTTCATATATCTTAGAAGAATTTCCTAGTTATACAAAACTTAATGCCCGTACCTTTTTTTCAAACGGTTGATGATTTTATGTGTGTGTACATGCATATGCACACACTTTTTAAATTTTAGTGTAAAGTCTTAGATAGCAATGGGAACAAATATAATACTTGCTTTTTTAGATTATGTTTCCATTTTCCTTTCTTCTCAAGCAACATATTGCACATTGCCTTGCCAATCCCTGTTCTTTATCGAATATTTTCAAGTATCTAAATTTCTGCCCTGAGTGAAAAATCCCCTTCTTCTCCATTAAGAAAATCTCGGATGAGACATATTTTGATAGGCCATGAACAGACTACATCTCTTATAAACACTAGCACTAATAATCTTACTAGAAGAATTAATTGCATGAGCAAATCAAAGAAAAAAAAAGGGGAAAGTATCAGTAAGAAAAAAATATGGTATGGGCAAACCAGTTGTGGCCAGTTTTCGGTAACCCGTACGGTGTAAGGGTAAACCAATTAAACAGGGTAAATAAAATAACGTCATATGTATGTTTCGCTAAATACATTTGTTACGCTGCACTTCTTTAAAAAAGCAGTTCATAGTTTTACTAAACATATTAGAAACTTTTGAAGCAGTACATCAATGCATAATTATTACGAAATAAAATAAAGTACTTCTTAGATAAATAACGATTAATATATTAGTATTTTTCATATATTGCAATGATTTATTTCCTTCTTTTATTCCTAAATATGCATTTAGTTATTTTTATAAACATTTTTTTTTTCATGTTCAATAATTCTGAAGTGATGTAATATACCGTTAATTTCTCTATTTCCCAAATATGGGAGTGTCAGTAAGTAAATGTACATTAATGATTGAGATCGAAATCTTACTCTAATACCATAATTGTAATTCTGCTGTAAGTTTAGCATTTTCTGTTTCAATTGTTCATTGCTTTGGACCGGAAATAGTTCTAAGACTCTTGTAAAGGAACAATGATTCTATTTTATCGTTACGATGCTAGTTAAGGAAGTGGATCGGCTTAATTTGTTCTTTATTACTTAGATTGTTACTTAATGGCGAACAAGAGCCCCGTGACAAGAAAAGATTTAATTCCACTACTGTTTTAACTCCCTTTTCAGTGAGTTAAATCATTGCAGGAATAAAATAATTAAGTATACACTAATAAAATATTTCTCGAAATGAGCAGAAAAGTAATTAGGTATACTAACATAAAATAAACAGGTAATCTATGTTAAATGTGTGAAATATGTAAAAATTTTAGAATGTTTTATGTTTCTTGCAATTATGTAAAAGTTCTTCTAGTGACAGAAGACAAATAATCAGTAGATTGGTTATTTAATATAATGTATATTACCAGTATATTTCAATTTAATAATTTGTAGCCTCAAAGTGTCGACCTAGTGAGGGGATCTAATAGATGTTGACTGCTTAGTGGGTTTGGCTACGAGCTCGCGTATTATGTTGCTTTAGTTTGAGCTTCAGTGTCACTGAAGACCCACCTAGTAGAAGGGCTAATGCACGCTAAATCTGTCGATTCACAAAGTCCTCCCGTAAGTGTGATGCGAAAGTTTGGAGAAGCTCACACACACAAAATTTGTCCTTGTCACTTAAACGTGATGCAAAATTACGACGTTCATCACCAATATCTCTCGTGGTACTTTACAGTGCGGCAATAATAAGCACTCACTCACTCATTGCCCTCTTAATCAATTGATCTCAAGTTGAAAATCAGAATTGTATTATAAGGCGAGGGCACGACTAAGGAAATTCATTTGAGGTGAGACTTGGTATAATAGTAGTTTTCCATTAGGGTGTTCAACCCTCAATGTATTAGCACCGAATGGCCAGTGAATTCGGAGAAAATAGCCTTCGAAATTCATGCTTAGCTTTTATACAATTAAGTTTCGATGATTTCCACCTACACAGTAGCTCAACTGGCAGAGCACTTGCTTTCTATACGGACGGCCATGGTTCTAATCAAGTGATGATTTTTTCCCCTCCAATTAGTTTAATTATTTTTTTAAATTAAATAAATTTATTTATTAAATACTAAATGATATTTATTGTAATTATTTTGTATTTTGCATAAAGTCAAACAATTACTGTAAAAATATAAATATTATATTTTATAAATATATTTTTATGTTTTTATTTACTGTAATTATATAAATATTTATATTATATTTCATAAATATATTTTTATTTTAATAAATAATATTTATAATAAAATATATAATAAATATTAAATTACATTTTACATAAAAATTATTTACAAATAGTTTTACAATGTGAAATACAAAATATTATGAATAAAATACTATTTATAATATAACGTAATCTATAAAATACATTATTATTATTAAATTAATTATTTTATAATTATAAACATATTTAATAAGTCATTTTTAAATAAATTTATTTAATTTTCGGATAGGCTTCGAGTCACTCTATCAATCTTTTTATTTTCAATTCATTTAATCATTTTTTTAAAGTAAATAAATTTATTTAAAAAGGCTTATTAAATATTTATATAATTATAAAATAATTAATTTAATAATAATAATAATAATAATATATTTTATAGAGATTATGTTATATTATAAATAATATTTTATTTATATAATATGTGTATTTCACATTGCAAAACCATTTGTAATTAATTTTTTTATAAAATATCATTGAAATTTACTAGAAATTTTATTATAAATTTTATTTATTAATATAAAAATATATTTAAATATAGTATAAATCTTTATATAATTACAGTAGTTGTTTTACTTTTTACAAAATAAAAATAATTATAATAAATATCATTTAATATTTAATAAATACATTTATTAAATAAAAAAATAATTAAATGAATTGGAGTAAAATAGTTCATCTCGTGATTAGAATCCTAGCCGTCCGTGTAAAAGCAGGTGCTCTGCCAGTTGAACTACTGCGTGGGTGGAAATCATTAAAACTTAATTGTATAAAAGCTAAGCATGAATTTCGAAGGCTATATTCTCCGAATTGACTTACCATTCGGTGCTAATACATTGAGGGTTGAACACCCTATAATGGAGCACTACTATTATGAATTTCCTTAGTAGTGCCCTCTTTTTGTTAGACATACGCTTAAAGAAACTAAGGCTGTTAAATACAAGTGGTTTTTCCCCCCATCAGGTGGTGTTTTAAATGAGGTACTAGGGTGATGCACTACCTTTGAAGTTTTATACAGGGCTTCGAACCGGAACTGAACTGAAAAATAATATTCGTTTATTTCGGTTCGATAAGTCTTTAGTCATTTGTTGCTGTAACTAACTTATCAATATTTTCTAATTTATCGTCAACCATATAATTACCATCATTGCATGTATATTGCGTCTCGATTTCCTGTTTTAATATTCATTAGTACATTCCTGTTTTAGTTTGACATAGAACTACTTGTAGAAGACAAATTTTAATTCAATTGAATGTAAACTAGAAGTACAGATAATTTTTTAAGAAAAAATATCAGTCTCTGAGTCTTATCTCAGCATGCGATTATCCACGAATGTTTGTTTAGACTGTTTAGATAAACAAACATAATCTTGAAGCTTGTTATCAAATGTGATTTTTATAATCTTTTTTCGCCATTCTCTGCTCATTGCTAATATCATGCTGTCTGGGTAATTAATTTAATTCAAATAGTTTACCAATTAAAAAATATATATATATATTTTTTCTAATTTTAGAATTACATTCTTTGTTTATAATAGAGTTGCATTCTTAGTACAAATAACAATATACATAAAATAAAGTTATTCGGAACCGAACCGAAAACCAAATATTGTTATTTTTAGTGGAAAGAAAACTGGCACTGAACCCATATATATTTTTAGTTGAACCAGAACGAAAAAAAATATGGTACGTAGCTCTGATTTTATATTTATCATTAGATCATTGTCTGCAATTAATTAGGCAAACTTTAAGAAATCTAATTTTTTAGACAATGGTAAAGTTATTTATTATTTAATTCAGACAAATTTAAAGGTTAAGGGAGTAATAAACAAGTCTGTGTACAGTACACTAGCCATTAAGCTGCCTTCCTCATAATTTGATTCATAGATCAAAATGACGAGGACAGTCATCAATAATTCATTGCAGTATATTAATTCATGTAACTGAACCTGAACTAAATCATAGGAGATGTATTGATAATGAATCCTTACATTCTCTGTATAATATCATTTCATTTTCAAACAGAATGCGATTTATGCAACAATAATAAATGAATATATGTATTTTACTCAGTGGAAGTGAAAATTTCAATTTATTATACATACAATATAATATTTCTGTATTTATACCTCCATCTGTTTCAATGCTTTGAAATTATTATATTTTAAACGAAATGTAAAGGAAAATAGAGAAAAAAATAAGCAAGGGCTTAAATTCTGTAAAATTATTTTGAAGCACGTCTGATATATTCATTGAATTACTTTTAGAGTGAAATAAAATTCTTTACTAAATTATTTTGTTAAAAGTTTTGACGGAAACAATCGCTAAACTTTAATAAAAATTGCATATGCATCAAAACTATTCCCTATCAAAAATTTTCCTCTTTTAGCAAATATATGATTACTTAAACATTAATTTATAACACCAAATAAGGATTAAATCACATCTAAAGCATTTATGTGTGAGCAGAGTAACGGTACATACCTACAAATATATCATTATAATTTATTATCAAAAAACTTATATTATTCTCATAAACATTAAACATACATTTATTTTTCAAAGCTAATTTCTTTTAGAGGAGAAAATAATGAAATAACTTATGTGTGTGTGTAAATATTGTTTTCGAATAATTTTGAATACAAATATGTGAAATGTGACATATATATATTAGCAGGCGCATGCCTTTTGTTGTTTTAGTTGGGAATCTTTCAGATAGATGACAGTCCGATTAAAGGATTGAAACAACAAAATGTGCGTAGTGCTACACTCATAATATAAGGTAATTAGAAGAATATTTTAGCGTTAAAATCCGAAAGTTATTGTGAACTGTATATATTCAAATCAGTTAGTAACAATATATCATTTCTTTAATTACTAATTTCATTTTAGTAAATCAAAGTTTTCAATCGTTAGAATCAGGTTTGCAAAATTAGTGATTTTAACAATTACTTTTCAAACAAAATAAAAATTAAGGCATTCATTGAAAATAGGTTAGTTTCTAATAATGGAAAAATTACTCTTTAAAGAAAAGGGAATTTTAATGTACTTATTATATATTAATGCAATGATAACTTCTTTGGAGTTTTTGCATTTTTACCTGATTTCAAAGTAAGCCTTTAAATAACTGCTCTTTACACATTAAAATAAAAACAAGTATTTAATTTACGTACAAATCAACGCGTTTTATTTATAGTTTCAGATAATCATCAGAAATAGTTTTTAATTTTAAAATTTATAAGTACGCATTTTATTGTAATTTTAAAATTTATAATGTTTATTTAATTTAAAATTTATATGTACAATAAGTTTCCTGAGAGACTGAAATGACCTGAATTCTAAGTAATAAAAATGAATATCATTGAGATTTGGAAAAATAAACACATATTTAGATAATGTATTATAAACATTGCTGACTGAGGGTAGCTATACAAAAAGAGTAGGGCTTAACCAGTTTTATGACTTGCCAACCTAACTCGATATATATAGTTAGAAGAAGATTGGTGCCTTAAAACTTTGCGTGAAATTTTAGCCCAAAGTCTAAGAGTTAACTGAAGTAATGCTATTTTTATATTATATTTCCTTGTTATTTTCTTTCATTTTAGTTTATAAGTTAGGTTTATTGTAACTTAGTATAATATTAATGACCATATGCATAAGAATTTCCGTATAACGTATAACCTCCATTTTACAAAACTCTATTTAGCGAATTTTTCTACTTTTTGAATTTTTTCCTGGAACCAAGAAAATTTTACTATTTTCTTCATCAAATAGCCTCCGAATATAGTAGTGTATTTTCTATTGGACGATTTTTTTTTCTTTTGTGCTTTTATTTCCCCCCCTATTTAGAAATATTTCTAGACATTTCAAATTATTCTCTCTTTTTGCTTATTTTAATGTAATTGATGGACATGAACTGGATTTACCAGGTGCCTAGCTTACCTATAGCAATTAAATTGCAGTAATTTTTCAAGTAAAATACTCCAGATTTTATCATTAATTAAATTTAAGCACTCATGTGGTATTGTATGTTTCAAATTACTTTTGTTGCAATTAGAAAATGCTTTTAAAATTAATTAATTTTAGTACAAAATTATTTTTTAGTGTTGAAAATACAGTGTATTTCTTTAAAAAGTATTTTTCACCTTGTTATCCTTGCAAATTTATTTTTGATAGGTAAGATTTATAAAATAAATACGGTAAAATCCGGCGTCTAACGCGCACTTTTTAACACAAAAAATAAGATCGAAATTTGCGAGTGCGCGTTATACGCCGGGTATAAAAATAATAGCTGCTAAAATAAAAATAAAAAGTTTTAAAATAGAAATATGCGTAAAAAAAAACTTAGAGTTCTATAAAGATTGGAATGTTGTTTATTTAAAAGAAATAACACACTGTATAAACTTAAAGTGTTGTTTTTCTTGAAAACTGCAAATTTTTCAAAATCATTGAATAATACCTCGAAGTAATGGCCTTAATACATAATAACACTGCTAACGTACATTGGACGTGCCTTCGTAAAAAGAAAAGTGTGCGTTATACGGCGAATATACCTCAAACTTTAAAAAAAAATGCAGCTTGAAAGTATAGGTCACGTTATACGCCATATATTAATTAACAAAAGAAGTGTGAATAATTATTTTTTAAATAATACATAGTGTTTATGAATTTAAAATTTATTTTAAGTGTTTTTTTCAATACATTAAAAAAGGAATATCTATTTAACAAATTTTCCATATAACGAACTTTTCTTCGGGATTTAGCGACTTCGTTAAATAGGGGTCCAAATGCATATTTGAAAAACCGGTTTTTACTAGTTTAGAGTTTCTCAAACTGTTGGGTGCCCTTTCACCGATAGACCCCTACGTGGTTGGTGCGAGCATATTGAAAAGTAAAAAAAAACATAATTTAACAATATTACTAATTTACTGAAAGAAAAAAATCATAATATATTCTGAAATAATATAAAATAAAATTTGCATTTTTACTGATATAATATACTAATATATGTATCAGTGCTCCGCAATGTATTTGATATTTAATTTAACAAAATGAAGTTAAGAACATGTTTAATAATTACCAGTGACCCCATAAGCTTGTTATATACATTCAAAATTTAATCATTATCTTGATAACTTGTACGGTTTATATTTAAAGTCGTATTGCAGCGTTATCGTCAAAGTACATTATTACTGAATTCAATGCATTATTATTGTATTAAGAGGAGACGGGAGCGATGGAAATAGTGATTGAAAATTGAAAGTTTGAGAAGCACTGCCTTATTTTGCAATATACTTTGGAATAAAACACCAAACGAAAATATAAGCACCAATACATGATAAGCCAGTTTACCTATACATTATTTTAATAGACATTTTTTCCTTAATTTCTATTGTACCTTTTTTATTGTACATTTTTCCCAATTTCTCTTTTCCTTTACTGATTTATTTCCAATATATCTTACTAATAGATAATTAATCACAAAAATATGGATTGATCACATATAGGGAAATTATAACGAGCAGAACCTGGAAAGAATAAAGACCTATCACAAACTTAGATAGCGAAGCACCTATTATTAGTGTAGAGAAGTTAGCCTTCAACCGAAATAATAGAACGAGGAAGATTAATCGTGTTTCTCTCAGCAGTAAATAGTATCATAAATTCTGGGCCACCATTAATTGTTTCTCTACAGGAGACTACAAATGTTTAGTCCTAGAGAGAAGGATTATGTAATGTACTCACCCGTAAAGACAATTCTCAGTACCTACTTACTCTACTCCTTAGTTTTATTGCTCTTACAATATTTTAAAGGCTTACTCATTACACGTCTATTTGCTTAAAGTTTACTCGATACAAGATTGGTTTAATTTCTTTCAGCTTCATCTCTTAAAAGCTCTTTTTAATGGACTGCGCTCTCGAAGCGGTCTTATGCGTTAGATCATGTCCCTTTTTTTATTATTTTAAAACTTAATCCCACTGGAGGGAGAAAATTTCGTTGTAACTACTTGCGTGTAAAATATTTCTCATCTAAAATGCAATTTCACTTTTCAGGTGGAGAAAAAATAACCTTTGAAAATAATCAAGAAATACAGTGCAATTACATTAATTTTTAATAATACAAATTATATACAGCTTTTCGTTATTTGGCTTTATTGTAAATACTTTCATGTTTTATTTATCTGAATTATGTTGATTTATTTTCTCTAAGTTTAATATTATTTATCTAGATCCTCTTAGCAAATTAGAAACAAAAATACAGGATTTTAGTTCATTCAGGTTTGTATATGTTTATGGTTTTTAGTTTAATATATGTAGCATCTAAGTCTAATATATATATAAATATATATATATATAGTTTCCCTGCAATTAGAATATACATATAATATTATTATTTTTAGAATATTATTACAACAAAACAAAAATTTTAATGCAAATTTTTGGTAAAAAAGGATGAAAAATTTAAAAATTTTGAAATGCCTTGCGTCTTTATTTATTACCAAAAAAATTACACTTAATTGGTTATGATTTTGTTACTCTTAAGCATTTTTATGTATATTCTAATTCAAGTGATACTGGATATTGAAATAAATATTCATTTATGCGCTTTTGCAAAATTTATGGTTCCAAACATAGTCTGGTAACTTCAGTTCAAGAGCTTTGAAATCGTTTGAATTAACTCATAGTTTGAAGTCTTGATTTCATTTAAAGATCTTTAAACTCGTTAATAGCAATATACTGCTAAATTCAACTCAATTCACAAGTCTGCAAAATGCTTTATGAAATTAAAAGGAATTGAGGTGTAAGTTGAAGATGATCTTCGTTTCTGGAACTGATTCCAAAATAAGTAGTTCCATAATTCTCACACCTGCATTACATACATAATTTAAAAACCAAATAATCAACCAATTTCTAATATTAATTACATTTCAGATTATGGTAAAATATTTTGGAACCAAATAGTAATTTTAGGATTGCCCTCTTAAATAATACCTAGTTTATAGTTTAAGTAGGTTCGTACGCATCATACACACACATAAAAGGATTTTGAGTGTAATAAACTTATAATATGAAATTTAAAACCCCTTGAAAACATTTGATATTTTCTAGTTTTATCATTAATTCTGATAGATTTTTTATGCAAAAAATGGTAAAACTGTTCATAAATATAAGTCATTCAATATTTCATAAGCATCTAAGCAAAGGAACGAATTTGCCCTAAAATATTGAACAAACAATCATTGCATTGGATTACAAAATACAATACACCGTACAAAATCATCTGACTTCAAAAGTTATTTTGAAAGTTTTATTACATGATTTACTTATTCCATGTTTCTGATACAGCTTATGGAATAACAGGCTTGGTTCTAGATCAAAAATAAGGATTATCCTTCAGCGTGTAAAGTGGGAAAGGTATAAAAATAATGTAAGTTACATTTATATAGAGAAACTTTTCACAAAAACATATTAAATAATTTTTAAAATATATACCAGAATGTGTTATACACTAACGGAATTTTTTTTTAGTAAATAGACACCTTAGTGTTCTCCATGAAAAATTATGACTTGATAAACAGTTAATTGTACTAAACATGACATAACATTTAAAAAGTAATGTTAGAAAAATTTGTTAGTTAAAATAAGTAGTGTTTTGCATTTGCGGTATAATTAGGAAAATTTTAAATGGATCAATTAATAATAATTAATTATAAATATTTAAGAATGTAATGTTATTTCTTAATATTTCAGAAAGTTAGACTTTTTGCACAAATGGCTAGACATAATTATCTCCAAATAAAATTTTAATATTACTTGTGCTGCTGGGGGTTATGGATTCTAAGCACTTTTACAATAGGAATTTTTAATGCTACTGAAACTCTTAATATTTAAAGACGATTGTATAAGTATAAAATTACATATAAAACATTATTTTCACAGTTCTCGTTTAACAGTTCTTTTCATTACCTGATTAATTGAAATTTTGCGCGCATTGTAAATTTCTCATTGGTTTAGGTTCAGTTATATATTTTCATCGTATTTGTATTTTTAATGGAGTATAAATCTAGATAATTACATTTTTTTTAATTCTTCATTATACAAAGAAAACAAAGTTAATTATTTCTTAATCATTATTTACAATACCAGGATTAATGATTGAAAAATGCATTAAAATTTCATCTAATTTGGTACAAAAGTCGTTAGGCAATTAAAATTAGATGATAAATTTTAAAACGATATTGAACATAGAATAGAAATATAACACTTTTTGTATCTTATTTCCTGTTTAATGATCGTTTAAATGAAATGTATTCGAACAGATTGTTTAAGTTTTGAAACAAATAACAAACGATATGATTCTCTGATAACTTAACATCACACATGGTAAAATTGCTCAGGTTTTTTTATAAAGGAGAACGAGTAACAAGTAGTCGTGGTTCAAGACCCAAGATCCCCATATTCAAACTAAGACACATGGCCTAAATATTTTTAGCGTACTAGAATGAGATCTAATGACGTTGATATGGAATTTTATAGGGAGGTTTGCCTGCTAAGATGTCTTTCTCATCACTTGACCATGATTTAAAATTATACTGCTCCGCATCAATAGTGCTCTTGTTGCTCATAAGCACGAAGCCATTGATAAATAATCGCTTAAGTTCATGCGAGTATCAACATCTTCTCATGATTCTCTAAGGTACTTTTAAAGGTTTAATTCTCGTAAGCTGTTAATGGTATTAAATTAACCTTTGGCTATAACCCTCATGGAAATTAAGTACGGCATTAGTTGAAGTCATTCCGAGACTTTTTGCTTAATTTATTTAAAAAGTAATTAATTATATGATATATTTCTAATATAACATGCTAATTATAAATTGTACTTAATTATGCTACCTAAGCACTTTTAAACTTTTTGTTTCTAAAGGAATAAAATTTGATTAATATATTTTAAAGGGAAAGGATATATTTAGAATTTATGAATATGTGGTAGTGAAAAACAAAAAGAGAGAAAAACTACAAGTTCTGTCAAAACAAACATATTTTCAGAAAATAGTAAATTACACAAATATTTTGTAATAAATAGTTTTATGTGATTTATAAATAAACTGTTATTTTGAATTATTTACATTAAAAACATGATGCATATAAATACTGAGGTTATCAATTTGAAGAAAAAGTATGAATATATACATGATTTAAAGCGAGGCATTCTAATATATGCACTATATACTTTCCCAATACCAGAAACTTTCTACAAAAATTATTATCTTGATAACTGCATTGCATACATTTAGCAATTATATAAAAATAATATTTTAAATATTAAAATATAGCTCTTTATATAATGATAATTTTTATAAAACCATTTTATCTGCAAAAACTACATATAATATTACATTTTAAAATGTTGATCTTCAAATGTCATTTTTGACAGAATAACGTAAAATTATTTTTTGACATTATATTTTAAACTTCACTCAAGTACTATAAAGTATCGGTAACCATTCGTTGTCAGATATATCGAAATATAACTTATGCTACTGCATATCTATCAAACTGTAGAATTTCCGGAAAACCGATTTAAGGGACTAAAAATCTTTCAAACCGCTACTCAAATCTTAAGAGAGTTCACTTAAGGGCTTTTTTTAAGCGATGGCTAACTTTACAGAAAGAAGGTAACTGTCAACTCGGAGGAAATCTGATATCTCTTAGCTGTCAACGTTAAACCGCTTAGGAAGAACGTGCAATTTCTAGCCTTGAGAAGTCCTTCGAAGCCAAAGAAAGAAAAAAAACTATGTATCGACCATCAGTGCAGCCCTGGGATGAACATTGACCATTGAGAGATCTCGAAATGTGTTGTCAGAAATGCTTTAGCGGAGCAGAAAATTGAATCCCTCTTCTCTTGATCTCGCTTAGCCCTTATCTCTGTGATTCTTGATCCCTTTTGAGAGGGTTTTCAGTGTGTTGTTGTAAACGGGACTCGGATGGCTGAAAGAAGAATGAAAATCTTAGACACAAAAGGAATCGGGATGACATTATGGACGACTATAAACTGAATGTTTAGATAGGGAATGAGGCCTTATACTAAGGGATTTCTTTTTCAAGAACTTGAACATTAATCATTTAAATTTCCTTAGCTACAATTATCGAGCAATTAAAAATTCATGTAAATGCTTTCATCTTTAAGAAATACGAGGGGTGTTTTTTAAGTAAAAATGTCCGTTTGTTTTTTTTAAAAAATAACAATATTTTGTTATAAAAAACCTTTATTTTAGAAAAGTACACACCTTTGCCTATTTTATACATAGTTGCTGAGTTAATTAATGCACTTGTCATACCTTAAAACTAAGTTTTGAAAATCCTCTTCAAAGAAGTCTGCCGCCTGGTCGGACAGCCAAGAGTTCACAGCTGCTTTCACTTCTTAACGGTGTGGCATGCTGTCAAAAGGTGTTCTGCTCCTCCATGATAACGCAAGGCTCCACACTTCTCGAACGACTCGGGACGTAATCGAACCTTTTGTCTGGGAGGTTTTGGACCATGCACCATACAGCCCCGACCTTGCTCCTCTAACGATTTCCACCTTTTCCGGTACCTCAAACACAGTCTTGGTGGGAAGCTCTTCAGTGACAACAGAGAAGTGAAGGCGGCCGTGAACTCTTGGCTGTCTAACCAGGCGACAGACTTCTTTGAAAATGATTTTCAAAACTTAGTTCTAAGGTATGACAAGTGCATTAATAAACTCGGCAACTATGCAGAAAAATAGGCAAAAGTATGTACAATCCTAAAATAAAGGTTTTTGAAACAAAATATTATTGTTATTTTTTAAAAAACAAACGGAACTTACTTAAAAAACAGCCCTTGTATATAAAAAAACTATAAGCGTTAAGTGCGATATGTTGTTCAGTTATATTTTTTAAGCTTGAGATCTCAATATTTGATTAAGACAATTCGATATTACAAGTTTGCTTTCCAGATAATTGAAATTATTTATTAACCATGGTTATATTGTTTGAAAAAAAATATGGATATTTGTTTTGAAAATTTTACATTTCACAGAAGTTCCAAATTACTGAAAATTAAAAGGATAAATTATCATGTAGAAATTACTACATTTTAATTTAAACCGATATGATAAACCGAGCATGAGGTTATGGTTTACAGAATCTGCTGTAATTTTTAGTAAAAATGATGTAAAATAAAATACATACTTTTTCCATTATATAAATATTTTTCCTAATTATTTACAATTGGTATACTTATTAATTTTAAATATGGCAGAAAACAAGTTTAGAGGGCGTAATTTTATATTTGTTATGAAACAAATTTATGGAAATACTTGATTTTAAAAAGAAACAACTATTTTTTAATTGGGTTATGAAACAAAACGATTATATACTATTTTTTTAAAAATCCTGGAAAAACTGTAAATATATCATTTAACAATAAAAATATGTCTTCTGTAACTAGTTAAGTTATTGATAAACTATGTAAGTAATGTAATTGTACAGGAAGTGTTTAAATGATGATTTAATGAGAAAAAAATTCACAAAAGGTGCATACACTATTCTAGGCACGTTTATTGGTTTCTTATACAGAAAAGTTTCGGATAAAAAAAGGGAAATACGATATTCCGTTGCGAGTATCCTACATTTTGTGTAAAAATAATCAACAATATTGAAATCTATTTTTATTATAAATAATATCTAATTTTTAATGCTTTTTAAGTAATTTTTTTTACATTACTATTGTTTTTTTTACTTCCTAAGTTAATTAAAGGCTTAACTAAAAAACAAAAAGCAAATAATAATTTATAACAAGACAATTTCAATATTATTGATGGTTTTTCCATAAAATGTTGAATACTCGTAGGAAAATAATATCACATAAAAACTGAGTCTATGTAATATTTGAGTCTATGCAATTGAGTCTATGTAATACTTTGAATCTCTCTGTGCTGAAGAACGTATAATATCTTAAATAATACTTACACAGCTTCTTAAATAAGTTAGACTTAAAAATAAGATGCATAATTTACAGATTTTTTCTGTGAAGTTGCTAAAATAAGACTAAAAAAATAAATAACTCCCTGTTTTCTGTTGCTACTTTAAAGTATGTTGAAAAATTTTGTATCATCTGGAATTTTCGAAAGCATAACCTCTACTAATTACTTTTACAACTACAATTTGGATTTTGCCGTATATATAAATATATATACAGGGTGTCCACCCTTAATGTGACCCAATAGCTAATTCCTGAACCGTTCGTTTTAGATATGCACTTCCAATTTGAAAAAATGTTTTAAAACAGGTAAAGCATGTTTTTACATGCATTTCAAACCAAAAAACCCCTTTAGAAAAAAATACAAAAATAAATTTTTTATACGGTCCCCAGGTCCTATCACTTATATTTAGAAAAAAGATGCAGTACATAAAAACAAAGTAAACACAAAAAGTTTCATTTTATTACGATAAAATCTGGCCGAGTTATGGAACTTTGAAAATCCTACATTTTATCCATTTTCTCGGATATTTGCAAGAAGCTGGTAAGGGGCCGTCTCCAAAGTGAAATTAGTTGGAACTCTGCCAGGAAACTTCCACTCTTGCACGTCGCTTTTATGTAAATCGTTTTTAAATTTAAAAGCAAACGTTAATAATACAGTAATTGAGTACTTAAGAAATAAAATTTATTCTGTGTACGTATAAAATATAAAAAAAAATATTTTGGACGAAGAAAACTTTTCAAAAGCAGTACTACAAAAATATACTTACATACTGCGGTTCAGTCTGATTTGCTGCGTTTTTGCTAATCATGACGAACGTTAAAAATCTGTTGTGTAGTTGCTTGCAATTCCATACAGTCGTATTCTAATATTACGAATTCTAGTACAGGAGAACGAAATGTATACAAATGAATACTGCGAAATGGTACTGTTTTATGGGCAGTGTAATCGAAATAAGAGAGAGGTGGCAAGACATTATGCCCTTAAATTTCCCACTCGAAGACATCCATCTTATTGCACAATTGCCCGTGCTGTTCAACGCTTGTATAAAACTGGGAGTTGTCATAGACGTATTCCCTTGTCTCGTGCCACACCTCATGCTTTCACCATTATTTAAGTTAATTTGATCATTCTGATATAATAAAACCCCTGATTCATGATAGGCGCATCATTCCACATTAGGCTATAATTTGAACTGCAAATCCTGTATTATTTTGCTGCAATTTGTTAAAATAAGCTGTTTTAATCTTTTCGGTACAAGTTGTATTTCTTTAATTTAATTTTTTTGTTTGCCATACAGCAGTGCAAATTATCAATATATGATGTTTACTATGATGTTTTAATATTACTATGACGTTTTTCTTTTGCTCTTTCTGTATATAGTGAATTACTGTTCTCTAAACTCAATTTATATACGACCCCCTTTTCTGAGCAACTCTGATGCTTGAAATTTATGTAGGCATAACCCGGTCAGTTTTTATCGTGATAAAATGAAACTTTTTGTGTTTACTTTGTTTTTGTGTACTGCATCTTTTCCTAAATATAAGTGATAGGACCTGGGGACCGTATAAAAATTAATTTTTGTAATTTTTTCTAAAAGTGGTTTTGGGTTCGAAAAGCACGTAAATACTTGCTTTACCTTTTATAAAACATTTTTCAAATTGGAAGTGCATATCTAAATCGAACGGTTCGGGAATTAGCTATTATGTCACATTAAGGCTGGACACCCTGTATATATATATATATATAAATTTAAGAGTTCATAAAAAAGGCTTATGAATTTTTTTGCATTTAAACACTATTGAACATCATTTCGAAATGTAATAAATTCAGAACTTTTTTACATACTTTATAACAAACAGTTCTTTCACAACCAATATAAAAGTAGACATAATATAAAATTTTCTCCTTTTAAATCTAGGAATTTACTAATAATTAATGTAATTGTGCCAAATAAGGATATAAACTGTGTTTTTTTTTTAAATTCTCTTTTAAAAACACATTTTAGTATGAATTTAATTTTTATTTTTTGTTATTTTTTTACCAAAGATGCCATAATTTCTCTTTTTACGTCAGTTTTGCATCTCTTTTGGTGATTCTACTTTAGCTTTTTATAACTTGCTCTTACATTTTGAAAATATTTTAGAGGGAGAAATAAATTCATATTTATATCGAACAATTCATAAATGAAAATTTTAAGTGTATTTTTATAAAAGTAAAACATTTGTTCTTAAGACACATTTATATTAAAGTTCAGATCTGGCTTGTTATAGTTAAAATATAATTGGAAATAGTTTTCCAGTAAATATGATTAATAGGATAAAATTGCACCATTAATAAATATAATGAAATTAAATATTATCTGCAAGTCTAAAAAAGTTTTAAAATAAAAATTTTGGAAAAGTGTGCATATCCCATGCTTATAGTATTATCTCTTTAAGTCATAACATAAACTATGTCTAATAACTAAATATAATATAAATTACACCCGTACTAACAAGCCTGCATGATAAGTTATTTATTTAACTAACAGTGTTCTCTGAAATTGATCTAAATTTATTTAGTGACTTAAAAATACTTGATGGATAAATATAGATATGAAAATGAATGCATTCAAACAATTTTCAAAAAAGGTTAGAAAAAATAGTAACAAATCCACTGCAGGATTCTTGCAGGTATGAAATTGAAAGACAACAAACAAATATTTAATAACAAACAAGCTAACAATGAAGCAAAATATAAATTAAAAACACTATATTGAAAAAAAATTAAACTAATCCTTTTTGTACAATATTTCTATGGATTATGGTTGAGACAATAAACTAAGTCATTTATTTAGAGCTGGGGTGGGCATTAAATCGATCGTGTTCAATCGGTGGACAGCCGAGACATTTTGGGGTGACCGCCTTCACATAAGATTTTTGGCGTGCATACTAAAAGAAACAGGTGGTTATCAAAATAATGGAAACACCCGTGAATAAAAGTGACATTTTTGAATGCACTTCGTAAGCATTAAAGTATAACAATAGCTGCCAGATTTTTTTTATAAATAGAAATGTATATCTTCTGGTAGTATTTGTTAACTTTATAAGAGTTATGTTAGTCTTCGCTTTTTATCCAAATCGTAAAATGTTGATCTCTCAGATTTTCAGAGGTCAAATTGTGAGAGCCCGTTTAGCTGGAGCTAGCGTGACCGAAACAACCCAGATTTTTGAGGTTTCTAGAGGTACGGTGTCTAAAGTCATGACTGCTCATCCACAGTGCAGCAAGACAAGCTCAGCAAAGCAAAATAGTGGACGGAAAGAGAAGCTCAGTGAAAGAGATCGACGGGTATTGAAGCGGATTGTAACGTCTAAAATGCGAACAACTACAGCAAAAGTGACCACAAAGCTGTAGCAGCATCTAGATTCTCCAGTGTCAATAATTACAGTTAGAAGGTACCTTCATAATCAGAACATTTACGGCACAGCTGCATTTCCCAAGCCACTCTTCAGAGTTGTTAATGCCAAATACCGTCTACAATGGTGTCACACTCACAAAACCTGACCGATTGATAAATGGAAGAAAGTAATATTCGCTAACGAATCCTCTTTCACATTTTTCCCTACAACAGGACGGTACACGTTTGGAGATCACCTACACAAGCTTATGATCGTGATTGTCTCATTCCAGCTGTCAAGCATGGAGGTGTCATAATATGATGTATTTATATTTTGTTTGTGATATAACACTTAATGAATTAACTTAAAATTACAAGGTAAAAATCAAACTATAGTAGAATTGATTGGATTTGTTAATATTTAAAAAACAAGTTAAAGCTAATATCTCCTCAATTGCTGAAGAATGAATTAAAAAACTTCAAATATATTTATGATGATTTAGTTAAAAATGGAAGTGCATTAAGTAAAGAGAAATCATGATGCAATAATAAAACTGCACCTCGTATTTGAGAGTCATTTTCAAGAATTTACTAGACTAGAACCAATAGTGTTGAAATCATGTGTTGTCCATTTGGCAATATTGATGTGGAAAATATAACTAAAATATGTTACATGTTCTCTTTATCTCTCTTGAAACACGAAATTTTTCTCCTACAAAAGGACGCAATTTTAAAAGAATAACTTTTGGAATCTAATATACTAAGTAAACAATCAAAGTTTAAAAAAAGCTGCAATTCCTTTAACATCATTCTTTCACTCTACCTAACTTTGTGAATCTACATTTTCAACGATGGATATAATTAAAACAACGTATCAATCCCGTCTCACAGACGACCACTTAGAATCCATTGCAAGATTAACAGTTAGTAATTATACATACCCAGATATTCAAAAGATTGATACGGATAGTATGCAGACTGTCTTCAACTGAGACTACACGAGAATTAACTTTAAATTAAAAAAAAAAAATTTTGATGCATTTTGAATTGTTTGAAATACAATATATATAAATGCATCATTTGATATTATTAAATTTGTAGGTATAATTATTATGTGTGTATTTTACTTAAAATGGAGCTTTAAAAGAGTAAGTTTTTTATTGTAGTTATGTAGGTAAGTACATATTCTTTATTTCTTATTGTTATATAATATAAATATTGTTTAGCTTTTTTTTTTTTTGCTTATCTCAGTTACGCTGCAGAGTGGACCGCAACACCTTGAAAAAATTAGATGTAGATCGTATCATGTAAAGTCTGCCAGCCCTGCTTTAGAGTATTTATATATAAATGCATCATTTGATATTATTAAATTTGTAGGTATAATTATTATGTTTGTATTTTGTGTTTTACTAAAAAAAAAAAAAAAAAATTTTTTTTTTTTTTTTTTTTTTTTTTTTTTTTTTTTATTATGTTTGTATTTTGTGTTTTACTTAAAACGGAGTTTTAAAAGAGTGCAACACCTGGAAAAAATTAGATGTAGACCGTGTCATGTAAAGTCTGTCAGCCCTGGTTTAGAGTATTTATGTCTACATTTCTAAAATATGTATTTTTTAGCTTTATAATAATAACAACAATGTGTAGAACAATATATAAATAAATGTTTACAACATTTAGTTCTGTGATTCATATTATTAAAATAAATTAAGTAAGATTGCTGCATATTTTTATTTTTAGTTTACATTTCTCTATAATTTTTAGAGCTGTGTGCTAAAAAAATTAAAAGTAAAAAACACATACTTAAATAAGTTAATAAAGTATTGAAATGTATTTAGAACTTCATACAGCGTATTTAATTAAGATTTACGTTACAAAAATACTGAAATCAGATTACTTTTCTTATGTAATATGTATAAAATCCCTTAAGAAAACTGTACTGATCTCAGCTTTTACCTATTTAACATTCCCAAGCTTTAATGCCCAGAAAGATTAAATTCCTGCAGACTTTTTTCCATTATTACTACTGGCAGGGTTTTCTGAAACGGAAAACTGTGCTTTAGTTTCAGGAAAAAAATAATGCATTATTCCTTTATTTGTATTTGCATTTTTTCATTTCATATTTAAGTCTGCGGATTGCACTAATTTGATTTTGTTATACGGTTTTCCGAAGTTTAATTTCATGTTACTATTAACTTGAGATGAAAAAATAAATATATTTCCCGATATTGATTTTCGCATAATATACTCTAACTTTTACTATTATTTCATCAGTGCAAATAAAAACTGGAATTATTTCTTTCGTAATTGTCTTAAGTTTGTGTGTGTGTAGCATAAATATTGAACAGTTAGAATTAAATATTTTTAATATAACAAAACTGATGATTCTCTTTGTTCTTGACATGTATTTTATAAACGCATCAATATATTTTTCAAAGTTTAGTCTAATAAAATATATTTAAAATACATTAATTTTTGTAAGGAAAAATTAAATTGTTCGAAATCTTTTAACTATTTTTTAATGATGAAGAGAGAGAGATAAGTAACAATCGTCTATTTTATTCATCAAATTAAAATGCATCAAAACTACAAAACATTTTTTTACATTTTCTTTTAAAACCCATATAATCATTTCACCTTTATTTTTATCAATGTTTATATTTAGTATAAATTAATCCCTGACTCATTCTATTATTTTAATTCACATAAAAGTGAGTAAACTTTGCAAAGATCCATCAATTTATATGTATATAATTTATGCATCCAGAATTTTACTCACGAGTTTTACACATAATTAGTTGCAAGGAAAATACGTTTAATTATTCAAAGATAATTTCTTGTCAAAATTCAGTTTCTGTGAAATGTACTGTATCTTTATATTAACATTTTCCTTAATATTAGTGCTATAAATTTTATCACTCAAATGAAAAAATGTTGATAGATAGAAGAAAAATATATTCCGCATTATTATATTATTAAAAAAACTATTCTTCATAAGAAATACCAGGTAATCTATTAATATTTTTCTTATCTGCTCTTTGATCTGTCATCATTCATCTTACGTAATAAATATTAACATTTAAAAACAGTTTTGAAGCTGAATTTACTTACTGGTATATTTTTTGTTGTTTTGAGCCTCAATTTTTTTTTTTTTTATTTCTGTTTCCAAAAGTCTCCACGTATTTTTATTCTACACCATTCCTTCCGAAATCGATTCGCATTTTCTAAAATTGGTATCAAAGCCACGTTTCTTTCTAACTAGTCTTGGGGATACGACCGATTATAGAAACACAGCTTCATCTGTCTTTCTTTGCTTAGATATACGTCGACGTTTCTGAGAATTTCTTGTAGCTCTGAAACTTGGTTCAAAAGTGCTGAAGCAGCGAAGATGTAAAACAAGTATCAAATATGCATGATATTTGAAAGAATGTGCGATTTTTTTACGATCAGTCACAAATATTTATTTCTTCTCACGACGCTTTCCAGAAAAAATTGCTTCCTTCATTGAAATTTAATATCAAACACATCCATATAATGTTTTCGAATTAAATCTTTTATCTCATAGTGAGATTCATGACAATGTATGTTTTATCTCACTTTGAAACATGTATCAATCCCATTCCTAGTAAACGGCCATTTTATCGTCACTTTTCTTAGTGTACTATCTATAAATATCTAGTGTATTATCTAAAAGTCTGTGCTATCGATATATATTTTTTTAGATTATTCCCCTAGGTAAAATTCGACTAAAATCATTGGTTAATAGAATTAATCATCATGATTTTTAAAAATAAAAACGAATATTAAATCATAAACAAAAAATAAAATTTTAAATGCAGAGTCTTCCAAAGAACAGGCTTAGTCCCCAAAGGAATAGTTATTGTATAATGTATATATATATATATATATATATATGAAATAGTTTGAGTATCACAATTTAGTGAGTGTGAAGGATTCCGCGTATTTAGATCATTATTTATGATGGTTGATGGTTTCTTTGGCTGGGATTGACGAGACAGTCCTGCGATTATTTAAATCTGTTTTATTCCACATCTTGAAACACATAAGCATGTTAAACATAAAGCATGAAACGGACGACACAATACAAAACAAAGGAAACGAATGCACAATTAGCTGCAGAAGCTACATGTTGAAGGCAGACAAATAACAGAAGAGAAAGACCGTAGTCTCTAGAAATCTCAGTATTTATAAGCGGCTCAAATCACATGATATGAGTGTGTGGATAGATGTAGTTCAAAATACTCTTGTTAGGCGGCTGGCTAACTTATTACTGAAACGTGGGTCCTGAAGGGATGGACCATAGATAATTAAAAGCTATTAAGAATAAATTATAATGGGGATTATTACATATATATATATGTTTGTGTGTTCATGGGTTTTTAAGTATCAAACATTTAAGATAAAATTTTATATATTAAATTTAAAATTTTACAAAACGCGTAAGTTAATGTGTTTTGTATGACAAACAACATAATTTATTTTTGACTTTGAATATACATAACTAATCCCGTCAACTACGCTTCCATTGTAGTGGCTTTGGATTATCAGTGACCTCAGAAAATAATTTTTGCAAAGCCCACTGCCTTATGCAGTAATTTTTGGAGAAAAATACTAAGAGTTGTTGTAAAAGTTGATTGTATTTCAATTATTTCTTGAATTCTTCATAAACACGAACTAATGTAATATTTTAATGGAAGGGTAAGAAGTTGCATAATTTATGTATGGGTTTCGCTGTAACCTATTAAGAATTATTAGATATATTTATCTCTATTGCAATACATTTTTTCAAAACTAAATTCATAATTAGTGAAAGCAGACTTTTGAAAAGTGTGTGTGTGTAGCCAGATAAGATTTATAAATATTTAAAATAATGACCTTTTTGCGGCTAATTTAAGATTGTGGCATTTTGATAGGTTCCTAATTAAGAGAAAGTAAATTATCAGAAGGCACATATTTATTTTATGTATTACTGTAGAGCACTAAAATTTCGTTTAGCTTAACTTAAATTTTCTTGATTATTTTCCTTTTGTCAATATTTATTTTCCTTTCAAATAAATTATTTCCTTCCCTTGCATTTTCCTATAAACTTGAAAGCAATTTTTTTAAAAATATTTTTATAACGTGAATACATGGTTTTTTATCTTACTAAAAATGATGAACTTGCCATTATGGCAAGAGTAATGGCAACCAAACATTGGGTATTTAATGAAACAGTACCCTCCTATTTCTACTCTTTGGCATAGTTATCATAAAGACATGATAAAGTATGCAATAAAATAAGTTGTTAAGGACAGAATGGTAGCCGCATGCAAGGCAAACCTAACAAACAATAACTGTATGATTCTGCTTCATATTAAGAGATTGGGGGCTTTAAATATATGATTTCTACTTTTTCAAGAATATTGGACATCTCCACAAAATGACTGAACTATATGTTTTTTTTTATTTTTTTATTTTTAATTAATCTCATCCTTTTTGCCATATAATCTTTCGATCGATATATTATATGTGCATATCGGAAAATCAGAAGTTGGATAAAACTTAATTTGAAAAATGTAAATTAGCAAATTAGGCAATTCGCCCACCTTTTTCAGAGAAAAAAGCGTTTCGATGAAAAAAAATCTATTTTAAAAAGAGAAATAATAACTATAAAAAAATGTAATATATAAATAAGGCAATACAATAATGTATTTTTTTTTCTTTGGGAAATGTAGGCATGTAAAATTTTTGAACTAAGGCATTTTATTCTAATAATTTCATAATTTCACTTCTTTCTCCTCATAGGCTTTTCATACAAGTATAATACTTCGATATTATGTAAAGAAAAAAAAATAAAATTTCGGTCATGACATAAAAAAAATAACACTTTTGGTGAATTTTCTTGTGCAATTAATACTCTTAAAAATTGATTATTTATAAAAATGTATGAGTTAAAAAATAAGAAAATACTATTATTTTAAATAACAATATAGAAATAATTTCTTAAGGTTGTATTTTAAGTTTCTTCTTCTTCTTTAGCACGACAGCCCGGGGTGGGCCAAGGCTTTCCTCAGAACATCCCTCCATCTTGTCCTCCGGGAGGCGACAGTTCTCCAATTGGTCACTTTCAGCACTTTAAAATCTTCTTCCACACAATCCGTCCATCTCAGCTTGGGTCTCCCTCTGGGTCTGTTCGAGATGGGTTTATAATTAAAGATTCTTGATGACATAGATGAGGGATCCATTCGACAGACATGTCCCGCGAATCTCAAGCGGCATATTTTGATGTAGTTGACGGTGTTAGCTTCCTTAAAGAGTCTGTTGAGTTCAAAGTTGAACCTGTGTCTCCAAATTCCGTTATCATTCACAGCCCCAAAGATCTTCCTCAGGACTTTCCTTTAAAAAATAACAAGTTAATTTGTCTGGGTCTTTGTTAGAGTCCAGGTTTCCCATCCATAGGTGAGAACATATCTTATAATAGTTTTATACAAAATAATTTTTGTAGATCTTTTTATCAATTTCGATTTTTAAAAAGTTCCAAGGCCATAAAGACAGCGATTAGCAGCAAGAATTCTTCCTTTTAGTTCAAAGCCTATGTCATTACAGGAGTTAACATTGGAACCCAGATATGTAAAACTGTCAACCAGTTCTACTTTAAGATTTCTAACTTGAAGGGCCACAGGGCTCACTGCTTTTGTCACAGGCATGTATTTAGTTTTATCTGCATTAATATTAAGATGCATTTTTTCAGCAGATGCTTTGAGAGCGCTGAATGCTTCCATTAAGGCACTTTTTGTTCTTGCGATTATGACTATATCGTCTGCATAGGCTAGAATTTGTACAGATTTGGTAAAGATAGTGGCCCTCGTGTTGATACCAGAGTCACGAATGACCCACTCAAGAGCTAAGTTAAACAAAAGACAGGCGAGTGCATCGCCCTGTATTACTCCATGTTCAATTTCAAAGTAATCCGTGATATTGCCTGACAGCTTTATGCAGGAAAGGGTGCGAGTCAAAGTTGATTTTATAAGCTGTAAGTATTTATTTGGCATCCCTAGATCTTGAAGAGCTTTAAGCAAGAAATCCCGATCAACACTGTCATATGCGGATTTAAAATCAATAAATAAGTAGTGAAGATCGATATTGAACTCTCTTGCTTTTCCCATTATTTGTCGCAGATTAAAGATTTGTTCGCAGGTGGACTTCCCCTTTCTGTGTGTGAACCCGCACTGATATCCTCCCACTATACTTTCCATCCAGGGAGAAATTCGGTTAAAGAGGATTATCGAGAAGATTTTATAGATGCAGTTCAGACGGGTAGTTACCTCGGTAGTTACCACAGTTTGTGGGATCTCCCTTTTTGTAGATTGGACAGATGATTCCAAGGGTCCAATCTGGGGGCAGAACTTCGTCATTCCAGATGGAGATAATAATTTTATGAACTTGTTCTGTTAGCAGTCTTCCTCCATGCTTGTAAAGCTCAGCCGGGATTCTATCAGGTCCAGACGCCTTGTTGGACTTTAACGTCTTGAGAGCCAGTTCAACTTCATGGCAATCCGGTGGAGGTATCTGAATATCTTGATAGTTTTGATGGGGGACAAAAACTGCATTGTTAGTGTGTGTAGCGTTTAATAGGTCAGAGAAATATTCCACCCATCTCTGAGATATTTCAGTTGGGTTGCTAAGGATTTCACCATCACTATTTCGGCAGATTGTGACTCTGGATTTGAAGTCTTTTCGACTATTGTTGATTATCTTATAGAAAGCACTGCTTTCATTGCTACTTTTTAGATGCTCAGCATCCTTAAGAAGCTCTTCATAGAATAGTCGCTTTTTAGCTTTGTGAATCCTCTTTTCATTTCTCCTGGCGGTTTTATAGTCTTCTTCTGAACTTCTGGTGAATCTCTTTTGGTGCATATCTCGGTAAGCTTTATTTTTAAGATCCGTCACTGCCTTGCACTCATCATCAAACCAGTCTTTTTTTTGTTCTTTTCTATTTTTCCCAGAACCTGTTCAGCAGTTGCTAGGATAGCTTCTTTAACCAGTAACCATTGATCTTCAATACCGGTGGGGCCCACCAATTCACTATCCTGAAGTTTGCAATTTAACATTTCTACAAATTCATTCCTTATCTTCAGATCGTTAAGCTTGGAGCAAATAAACCTTCCCTTACTTTTTCTATGTTTGTACTTGAATGTTGAAATTTTCGCTCTTATTAAGTTTACTTAAGCTTATTATAATAATTTTTTAAATATTATTAGAATAAAGTTTAAAGTTGTTTTTCTCAGTTTGTGTTTTTTGATACATTAGTGCATTCAAAATGCTACTCCTTCCACAGTTATTTACCAATCACTTCAACTTTTTCAAACGTTTTATATATAAAGCAAGTACCAAAATTAGGGATCCATTTTGCAGTAAACTGAATACTTTTTTAAAAAAAAAATTAAAATGTTGGCGATATTAGCTTTGTCATTGAATTTTATCATGCATATCAACATTTTGTTTTTCTTTCACCAAAATTAATTGAGTTATTGCAAAATCAATCAATAAAGTTGTTTAAAACACATCCTTAAGAATATTACAAAAAAATACTGTCAGGTCAAAAAATTAATAATTACAAAAGGAGTAATATATTAAAATTTTCCAGATTTTCTTCAAAAAATTTAAATTTTTAAAATTGTAAGAAATATAAGTGAAAAATTTCATTTCGTAACGTATTTTTGAATAGAAACATTATGTGAAATGCTAAAATATCATTTTTAAATACACAAATAAAACAAAACTTTGTTCACACAAAGGGTACCAAGTCCCCTTAAATATATATTTGCAAACAATAGAACTACTACTATTATGAAAAAATCAAGAAATAAATAGAATAATAAAAAATTGTGATAGTGCAATAAAATTTGAGAGACTTCCGTTGAGACCTCCTACATATAATCGATACGCAAGCTATTATATACCATACAAATTAACCAAAAAATTATTGTTTAATATATATATATATATATATATATATATATATATATATATGTGTGTGTGTGTGGTGTGTTATACATTTTCCGGTGATAAGTGAAATAGTTTTAAGAAGCCAAATGTATCGTGTAGCTTTAAAAATATAATATGCAGTTTTTTTAACTGTGTTTCTATAAGTATTGGTTTTCCATAAAGATATATCAGAATAAATTATTACTAAATGTGTAGTAAAAAACAGAAAATTTATTAATAAGTTTATTAATTACTTTATCTCCTTAACCATATGTTTGGCTCAAATTATTCCAACTGAATTTGGAGCCAGACATTTAAACCAACTAGCCAATTTTATCTTTGCTCTGAAAAGTAAATTCTAGTAGGTAATGCAATATTTTGTTTAGTTTTTTAAAGGCGATTTGGTTTTACTTTTATTTAGCATAATATATGTATATTGAAGTATTTTCTTACAGTCTAAACTTTCATTTATAAATCAAGTGATTCCTTAAGATAATTCATATCGTAAATATTCATTTACATTAAATGATGGAAAAAAATTGTCCGAAATTTACCGTAAGCCTTTCTATCTTTTATGTAAAATTGATAAGGTGTATATTTATCAGAAATGAATCTAACTTTCTCTTTTTAACAATTGCAAATGTTTTAAGTCATTAATTATTTCCAAACTAGTTATTTTTTAACATTGCCTAATTTGGTATTATATGTATTTAAAAATTGCCGAATTTGTGTTCATAAATCATTTTAATTTTTTCTAGGTGGTAGTATTTGACCCGTAATACGCGTATTTCTATAAGATAATAAGAACCAGTATTTTCCTGAGAAATATTGAAGGTAGAAAAAAAATGACAGAAAATAAAATGAAGTAGAGCATATATGTATAAAAAAGAATTTAAACAAAATGGATTAAAATACAATGACAAACATTATGCTGATTTATGTTCTAAAATCTTTTTGGGGTCATGTTAGCCGTGTGAAGCGAATTTATGACCACCATAGTTTCTATTTCGTGGGTTCTAGGACTGATTCCACTGAGAATCCACAATACAGAGAGGTTGATACACGTTAAATCGGTAGAGAACTGGAAGATCAAAGCCGTCTTCGTCACATGACGGAGAATCAAAAACATGAGATTCATCACTAAAAAAAAAACTAGTGTCGCTTTAATGTTCAAAATTAACACAAATCAAACTCATCGAAGCTGAAGAAATATAATTTTCACAAGTATTTAATAGAAAGCAATTCAAAACATACCATGTGCTGCCTATTTATCGCGATAGTATAAGTTCGAATTGAAAGTTATTTAGTAATTAAATAGCATTTGAATACATTATTTACAAGATGAAAATATGTACAACATTCCCTTAAAAATACTTTTACAGTCACTTTTTACTACTTCCTCCCACCCTTATTTTAAGATAGAATACATTTTTCTTCTTATTAAAATTACAGAATTAGTTCTAAACTTGGAGAACGTGTCTTATTTTAATGCTCTGCTCGTGTGGACTGAACATTTAAGCTCGTATATGAGTGACATATTTATGTCTATACTCAGCTTCTAACTATTATAGCCAGTATTAATGAGAACCATGTCACTAGTTATACTGAAAGTGAACGTGTGAGTATTCATATGGTAGTATTCATGTGGAAATCCTTGTTGATAGTACGACAAGTTTAACGATAGCTAAGTTCAAAACATCTCTAGAATATTCACTGCTTTTATAGCCGAATGACTAAATGGTTTAGATGCTTTCACATCTCATGAATACCCCGATATATTAAGAAATGTAAATTTTAGGAATGAAATCTGAAAGATTGTGAAAACGTCAGAGTAGTGATATGGTATCCAGTATATAATGCTGTTGAATTTTAATGGTATGATTTCTTGACTAAAGCGGACTAAATTTTATTTAGAAAATTCAACAATATAGATTAAGTCTAGAAGACAATATTTTGTAAATAATGGTTGAATTTCTAAATTTCTTAACGATTTAAAAAACAATTAAAATGCTTGTCAAAATCCAATTTTCAAAAAAATTATATTACTGATTTGAAATTAGATGTTTTCTGGAATATAGGTAATTGCACACGATTTTTAAAAATAATTGAGAAAAAAGTACTTTTATTAATTTTTTTAGCTTTTATTTATTTAATTATCATGCATATGTTTAACATTTTTGTAATTTTATTGTCATGGAAATTAAAAAAAAATAATAATAATATCACATACTATAAAACGAATCCATTTTATCTAATTTGTGTTAAAAGTGAAATATCTTGAAATACAACATTTACTCTAGGCGTTTATTATTAACTAATTAAATTTTTAAAAATTCTTGACCACTTAAAATTGCTAGCATTTTTATTTTTAAAGTGAGAAAAATATGAAATGTTAATAATAATGAAAGTAAATATTATCATATTTGTTGTAAGACTCATTTTCATTTGAAAACGAAAAATAATGGAAGCAATTTTTGAAAAAAAACTGGTGATTCCATTCTTATAAATCTTAGATTAAACAGAAAATTCGTGTTTATGAAATGTAGAATCTGGAGAAGAAATTTTGGTTTCTTGTAATTATCTCTCCGGTTTTTTTTTTTTTTCTTTTCAAAACACTTTTGAAAATTACCCATATCTCATACTCATGTTCATATGATGTGCAAATAAAACTGTTCAGTCTAAAATGTGTTACAATATTCGAGCTAATACTATATTGGTATTAAAATTGTTCTTGTAGTTAGCAAAATAAAAAAATAGGGTTTTAAGGCTAATTTTTTTGACATAAAAATACTGTATAAAATGTATAGTTTTTTCCCTTCAAAATTTTATGTGAAATAATTCTCCATTCAATTAATGTTCTATTCCAATGATTCGAGTTTTGATTCATTCTCTTTTATAAAGAGTACAATTTATTTTTTGAATACGTTTAAAAGAAATAATAAACATACATATGTACATATATATTAGTGAACCGTTTTATAAAAGACATACATCCGTAGCTAAGTGACGATAAAAATACTTATTTCAATGTAGAAAACTATTGGAATGTTTTTTGTAACGTTAATAATATTTACTTACATTCATGTAGAATTAAAAAAGTTACAAGTTTTTGAAAACAGGTTTGTTCTGAAATTTAATTATCTTTTATCTTATGGTAGAACGGTAAACCTATAGTAAAAAGAACAAATTTTGTTGAGAACTTATTTGAAGTATACTGCTCGAAACTTCAAAGTCAGTCTTATTACCAATTTTCATATTTTATGAATGGTTTCTCTAAAATTTTTTATTTATTCTACATTTTAAGAGAAACATGTCTTAACTTAAAACTGCCCATTATAGAACATTTTATCATGACCATTTTTGTGACATTCTAAAATAACAATTTTTCTCTTATATCGTTATGGTTTTTAGCAATACAAGATTTTTTTAAGGCTGTTTTATTTTTACTATGCGCGGGAGACAAAAGTTATTGCGGATACGAAATAATTTTATTTTTAAGCATTTATATATAGTAAAGGACTTAATGTTCTAATTATTTTAATGTATTATAAATGCTTCAAACTGCAATGCAGGTAAAAATCTGGAGCTGAAAAATGAAATAGACTTACGAAACTCTAAACATGCTACATTCAGAAAATATTAAAATGGAAATACTTTCAACTAATGCGCATAAAGTGGGACAAACCTTTTGTTTATAAAACAGTCATGCGTAGAAATATTTGGAGTTCATATTATGTATTATATATTAATGTTTTGTATTTTCTTTTTGTACCATAAAATCCAGGGTATAACGCGCGCTTTCAACACAAAAAATAAGATCGAAATTTAAGGGTAGGCGTTATACACCGGGTATAAAAATGATAGCTTGAAAAATAAAAAGACGAATGAGAGCATATAGAAAAAATTCTTCTTCTAAATATAACAAAATACTATGTATTTAAAAGAAATAACATTTCTTGTGAACTTAAAGTGTTGTAGCTCTAGAAGTATACTAATTTTTCAAAAGCCTGGGATAATTCCTCAAATAAATGACTTCAGAACATAAGAACATTTCTTATGTATATTTCAGGTTTCTTCGTGAAAAAGAGATGAGCGTTATACAGCAAATATATATAAAAATTTAAAAAATCAACCTGAAAATATATGTGCACGTGATACGGGAGTGCACGTTATACGCCGGGTTTTACGGTATATTTTTTCCACGTCGCATTTATTTATTATATTTTAGTGTTACCAATTAAAATATCTGCTATTTCGTGATACAATATAGTGTAAAAATTTAAAATGCGTCCTGGAATTAATTTTAAAAACTGAAAATAGAAAATCTTAGAAAGAATTAAAAGTTTAATATATTCGGTTCTTTCTGTAAAACATGTTTATACTTTAAGGAAAAGATAATTGAATAGGGGAAAAAAACAATGAAAAATTTTGATAAAAAATCAACTTCAAATAATTATAATTATATTATGTTTGGTTGAAATCATCGAATGAAAAATTAACATGTGTTTCTCTGTTTTGTAATTGCTTGTTTTATAAACAACATACATACGAATATTACAACAATTATAAATGGAATCATAAAAAATCATTAAATGAAGTGAATTTTTTTATCCATTAATTATCACGGGAAAATGTTGGCTATTAGGCTTAGAATAAAGAGCTCTATATAAAAGCAGTTAAAAATTTCAAAGTACAGTAAATACGTTTAACGCGAAAACGCTAAAGACGAAAAATTGGTTAACGCGAAATAATACAACAGTTCCGACAAATTATAATGTATTTTCATGCATTTTTTCCCTTAACACGAGACGAAAGTTGCTTAACACGAAAAGATCTCCCTTCTGGGAATGAACAAAATACGGAAAACACAGGTCGAAGTTTGAGAAAGTTTCTGTATTATTAACCTGTCCTACTATAGCATTGGAAGAATGCATTCCAGTAGATGATGATAATGTGTGTAGCTTTAATTTTTTTTAAGACTGACACATTCATTTTAGAGTTTTTTTCAAAGCTCAAAAAATTTCTTTAATGCAGATTCCATTAAAGCAAATGTAATGTAACATGTAGCTCCTGTTTCTATGTCATGCAAAATATGGAATATCATATAAAGAATGCGCAAATATAAGTAAATAAAATTTAAGTAGAACATCGTTAATCGCGAGATTAAATGAAAAAAAGAAAATGTCTTAGATAAATTTGGTTTATTTAAATAATTTTTGCTGCATAATAAAAACAAAGAAATAACACAATTCAACATACTTTAAAGATTTTAATATTTAGGAGTACAAAATCGAATCACCGATATTTAACTGTCTCAAAAACTTCTTACTTCAGCTCCATTTCTGGAACTAATGGAAAATTCAATTTTAACCAGTATAAAGTGAGCAAAAGTACACTCTACTTCATTGGAAAATCCATTGTTCTTATCTACGCTATGTTCTTTACTAAAAGAATCATGTGTCTGGCTTAAATCCTACAAGTATTCAGTTGCAGATAAATGCTCTTGTTGGGCTTTAAACATGTTATCTAGGTACTTGACAACAAAAAAAAACTGAAAACTGAAAAAGAAATAGCAGCCCAGACCTCCAATAACTTAAAACCCAGTAACTATTAAATTCTTCTGCCAACTGCTTTCGAGGTCTGATAGAGGCTCTTGGTAGATTTATGACCACGAATCTTAGAAGGAATACAGATTGTTTTCTTGAAGGGGAGAAAATAAAGCAGAATACCATAAAATACGGAAGAATCTGTCGCGGAGATATTAGACAAGGTTACACATAAAGGAACCAAAACTTAATTTATAGGATACGTTACTTCAAGGTTTTAATCTCTGGATGGCACCCAAAAGTGTTCTCACAGCAACTAAAAGTGATATCACATGTCATCTTACAGTGTTTGATATGTCTTTATTAGTATAAATCAACTGCATTTGAAAAGTAGACATACATTTGTATAAAACCTCATTAGCTTATTTGGAGAGCTTGGTTCTCTTTTGCAAGGATAAAAATGAAATGTTTGATTTCATTCCCACAGAAAATTAACAATTCTTTATGTTTCAGGATCTTATCAGATAGTTGTTAAAACACCTTATACGCTTATTACGCTTTTTTTTCTTGTGAATAAGACAAATGATAACATGTCTAGAATTGGAAACAGGTGGTATGTTATTTAATTATACACCAAAAACTTTTGAAAGTAAACTTGAAGTAAAACTACACAACTCAGACATTCTTGGAGGTCAAGAGGTATATAGCTTAGTTTCTTAGACTTTTGCGAATAGTTAATACGATGAACTGGTGTATAACATATATTTTTTAATATATTATACCGGTGAAAAATAAATAAAAATATAAAGAATAAAGTTAATACCAGGGTTAAATAACATCAAAACCAACGGGGAGTGGGACAATGATATATTAAAAAAAAGTATACTGTCTTTAATCAAAAGCTGACTACATTAGGATTATTGACAAGGGCAAATAATTCTATAAAAATCATTTAACTGTTTCTTCTCTTAATGAACAAATAAGTTTTGTTCGGCATTAAATATAGAAAAATAACAGTAAAAAACTATTTGATGTTAGTCTAACAAATAAAAAAATGAAACTAATAACTATTTCAATAACTGTTTTAATTTTCCATCTAGTGAAAGCCTGAGAAAAAAAGCTTGTGATGAAATTTTAAAAGAATTATAACAATTATATTATTTTTTAAAGTTGAGTGCTTTCTAACATTACGAGTAGCAAGCAATTCCTTTATATTTCTGTTGTCATTAAATTAATTGTTTGCTTAAATATTATTTTTTAAAAGAATGTACTGCCATTTATTTTTGCCTATATAATGTCAATAATAAAAAGAAAATTCCTTAAAATAAATATTTATAAGATATTCTGAAAATATTTAAATGTGAAAGGAGTTTGAAATTATCTACGCATACTGAAAGAAATGTTTGAAACATAAGCAAATAAATAAAAATTGTTTACATATTTTCTTATTTGTTACGTTTTTAGATGTGTTTAATTTTACCAACTGAAACATGTTTATATTTATTCTTCGCTTGGATTGCATTTTTATAATTTTTTTTTGCGATCATTATATAAATTAATTTACCTACATAATGAGAGGAGATTCTTTCCAATTTTTTTCTAAAGATTTCTTTGTTAAGAACTTTAAAATTAAGTGTACATTTTAATTAACATAAATTATAACTGTTTGCCAATGATATTTCTTTACAAAAATAAAAACTATACTCCCTTTCATTACTAATATTTTTTTTCAAAGCTTTATTTCAATTTCTAACTCCTTTAAAAGTAAACTAAGATTTATTAAAAAACTTATTTTAATATTTGTTCATTAATATGAAAAAAAATGTTTATATTTTACAAATATTTCAATTTCAACAGCCATATGCCACTACTTTGATTATTTTTTTAAAATTCAGTTGTAAAAAAAATCTAGTCATTTTTTTAAAAAAAATTACTGAATAGAAGGTTTGTATCAGCAACAACATATATCTTAAGAAGTGACACTATTTTTTTTTTGTATTTATACATAACCGAAAAACAAGGAGTAATAAAAAATTCAGTTTCTTACAATTGAAACTTACTTCTGTGAAGTAAAAATCAACTTTGACATTAAAGCAGATCCAACACTAGAGGGTTTAAGAAATGTAAAAAAATGAGAAAGCTATCGTGTCCTATTTTTTCACTGCTGACAACTATGTATCATTCAATGCTTCTTTTTTTACACCAATTTACTAAAAGCAAGAATTCTCGTTTTTTCTTGTTTTCCAATCTCGAAAGTCGAACTTCGTGATATCTGTGGATAGACGTGGTAGAAGAGACTCTTTTTCGACACGTAGCGGAATATATCTTTAGGCACCTGAAAATTAAAGAGATTAGATAAGTAAGATTGAACGTTTGAAAACCTCACGATCATTGCTCGAAAATACGAAAACTTTCTGATCTGAGTGTACCCATATCTTTTTCATTTGAAAAAGAGAAATAAGAAGGTTTCTACTTAGCAATTGGTTTTGGACCAAGTGATCGTGTTATACATTTCTTCAGATTTATTTCACTTTTGTTGGTAGAATTCATGTTATTTAAAGCCCTTCTTAGCAAGAAGACAAACATAATTCTTTTTATCAATTTTTTTGTATCGAAAGCGTATGCTTAAAATAACTATGGATTCAGGTAACAAACTGTATTTTGGTGACTTGACACAGTAAATATTTATTTAATACAAAATGAGAAAATTATAATAACAATTACTTTTTGATAGGTTTTATTTCTGACACATAAATAAAAAAGATACTTTTTAAAATTTCAGTTATTTTTATTTATTTAATTCCACTTTTATTAGTTTACTACACGAATTACACTATTACTCACTATTAACTCGTTTCTGTATCTGTTACCTTTACGTCTTAATAAATTTGTTGAATGAAAAAATGAGATCATACTTACAGAACAAGAAAGTCCCAAAAATTGTATTATCAAAATTAATTGCATAATGTAGGCTTGTTGTTGTATACTGAGATAAGACGTCAAATATTGAATAACATGATACTACAGCTGATAACATATCAAGTATGTAATATAATTTTAAAAAGTTGAATACAATCATAGCAAGTCATCTGATTATTGATGGTCCCTTAATAAAAGTTTATGTGCCTAAAATAACTTATAGTGTGGGTGCTGCAATGTGAACTATGTCAAAAATTATGGCCAAATATCAAATAGAGCTGTGTGATATTTTTAAACATCGAAATTGGAAGCGAGGAACAATGTTATAAGACCAATATCAGCAAGCAGTAGTACAAATTTTTCCTAAATCACATTTACAAAACTGAAAAAATAATACAAGACATGAACACAAAGGAAAAAGATTTTTCTAGCAGAACACTTCGTCAGGAGCTGCGCCAATTAGCGTTTTTTCTTTCATTTCTGATATCAGTTTACAAAATCGTATATAATGACTCAAAGGGTATCAAAATTGAATTTTTGATTTTGGTGAAATATGAGATTTAGTTTGAGGAATAATACTTCAGTTTTTCCACCATGGGTAAGGATTCATTTGAAGGTATCCGATAAAATTCCTTCATTCTGACTGTTTGGCGACAATTCTAAAATATGAAAGCAAATATTCAATGCTGCCAGGAGCTACTTTTAAGCATTATTTAAGGAACGACATTACTAAGGATTGAGTAATTGCCGAAATATCTGAAAGTACTTCTCAATACTCATCCAACATGTATAGCTGCCCTGTGTTTCAGGTGGATAAAGTACCTATCTGTTCTGCAAAGTGTACGACAAGTTGGTTTATTGAGGTTGGGGACGAAGCAAAACAGTTAAGTTAGTGACCTCATAGACCATATATTAACATTATTAAACCTGTATCGGAATATCTTTAGACAGAAGTGAAAGGAGGATTCCCTCCATCTTCATCATTAGCAGAGTTAAGATGTATTTCACAATACAATTGATATTAAATATTACCATTCTACGTGAAAGATCTATGAACACAAATTCATGTGGAATGTGTACTGCCCACAATGGTAAAGGGATCTTAACTATATTAAAACTCAGATTCAAAGAACTTCCATTACTTTGTCTAGCACGTAAATATGCTAAACCAGCTACAATATATCTCTTTTAACTCAATTGTTATCCAGTAAAGCATCACATATCAGACTCAAATTGCTGAACCTTGTACAAAGTAATTAAACTTGTATTAAAATATCGTTTAAACAAAAGGCAAGTTAAACCACAGATTTTAAATAATTACTACTCTCAAAAATACTCATGCTTCCTTTTTTTCTGAATTAAGGCTTATTTGGATCATAATAGTAACATGGACCTGTCACCTTACCCATACGGCATTATTATTCTCTGCGCAATAAATTTAACCGAGCTCTAACAAAGAACACACACTTACCTCTTTACGCGAACCGAGACATTTTTACACTTAAATATTAAATTTTGTGGCTATTAATACTATATTGACCCCAATGGCACTCGAAAAAATAATTCAAAAATTTTGCTCAACCCCGGAATAAAGATGGTTCCCTCACGATTATGCGGATTGGGCTTTATCTGTGAAACACAGATCCACGCCTGTGAAATTTTACGAGTTATTGATTTTTTAGCTCTACGTTGAGAGAAGAAACAATCTTAATTCAACTAAAATTGTTACAAATAAGGAAATTACTGATGTACAATTAATTTTTTTATCGACTCAATTTATTTTCTGTGAAAATCTTTAAAGCATGTTTTTGTTTGTGGCAAGTATAAATAGACACTGCATTTTTATCAACATATTTTCGAACAGCTTTCGCACTTTTTTCTTTCAAATCTGCACTTGCGAGGCCTTGAAATGCCATCAACACATCAAAAATGGCTATATATGCCATGCCTTTCATACAGGCATCTCCAGTATAAAAGGCATGACATGTATGGAAGGCGGATTATAACACTTCGATTATTTTGCCAGGGGAATTACACAACACAGTTATCTTCATTATCAGTTAAAATACTTTTGCCAGTAGTTGGAGAGGCTGCTAAGCTTCAACTATCTCTAACTTAAATTTTAAGAGATCCATTTTGATTTTTGGATAATTTTTTTTATATTGCATCTTTTTTGCACAGAAACCAAAAATTTGCAACAGCTAAGACAATGAAATGAATAGGTTCAGAATAATTTAATAGTAAAGGATGGTTCGAAATTGTGTCTTTCTATTACAAATGTTTCTATGTATTTCTACATCTCTTTCACCTAAACTTGATTCTCCTTCCAGTGTATGTGGTACATATGTTTTGTTCGCAACATAGTCCTCATCCAAAAGATAACTAAATTCAGAACCTGATTTATTCATCAATTGCAAAATTTCATATTGTATTAGAATTCTTTTCCTTTTACCTGAAAAAATTTGGGTTTACAGTTAGCATAGTATTCGACGAAAAATAACAAAATGTAACAGAAAATTTATTTATTAAAGAGAAAAATAAATTAAACCACACCTTAACAGCTCCCACCGAAATACCCAATTTTTTTTGAGGGGAAGGAGGATGAAAATATATGGATGCAGATATCTGTGTAGTTGATGAAAATGGCATACCCCCTCAAGAAATGTATGAAAGAGAAAATTGCAAAAGAGAGAGAGATAGAGAGAAAGAAAAAAGGAATCGACCCAAAGGAAATAGGGTATTAAATATATAAAAATATATTTCGTTTTATTTTAGTTGGATTTCGATCAACAATATTAAAACATAAAAGAAAACTCACAAGGCAAGTACTTACCTTTACAGCTGCAGTGACTCGAGTAACGCCCAAGTCGCACGATCGTGCCGGTAAAGAAATCCCGAGTCCTACAAGCAACATTAATACAGTATAATTAATATTTTTACTAGTTTACAATTGTTTAAACATTATGACAAAGATATGTATCCAAGAAATGAGAAATGCGAGTATATTAATAATTATATTTCTTACGACAGATAAAAAAACGTGTTTTCGTTGTATTTGAAAACAAAGCTACATTTGCCAGCTGAAAGTAAAACGTGGACTACAACCACCATCTATTGAGAAAAAGTGATACTTTACTTTCTGCATACCCGTTCAATCGTTCGATTCTAGCTTTCTTTACATACGACTATTCCATAAGCAAACACGTAGAAGAATATCTAACCGGCGCACGGTCGTGTGGGTTGGATCTTAAAGAGATATATTTAGTTGTGTGTAATTTATATTGAGGAATTGGAGTGACACTATATGAAAGTAGCTGTGGGTCAGTGTATTTTATTTTTAATATACAAGGGGTGATCAAATGAAAAGGTACGAAACGACACGGTGGGTACAAATATAGACTTTATTCAAAATATACACCATAGGCCTGAGCACAACGATCCCACTGATGAACAAGCCGCAGGATTCCTTGTTCCCAGAATTCATGTGGCTGTGACGAGACCCAGTCCTTCACAGTGTCCTTGAGTACGTCGTCCGAGTTGAAGCGCTTTCCTTTCGGGTGTTTCTTCAGTGGACCAAACACATGGAAATCGCAGGGTGACATGTCCGGACTGTAGGACGGATGGTCCAACGTCTCCCATTGGAACTTATCCAGTTCCATTTGCGTGACTCTGGAGACGTGTGGACGCGCGTTATCATGGAGCAGAACCACACCCTCCGTGAGCAGCCCCGGTCTTTTGTTCTTGATGGACCTGCGTAGGCGTTGGAGTGTCTCACAGTACACATCGGAGTTAATGCTTTTTCTGTGCTCGCATCATTTGGACGCTGCTTTTTATAAGAGCCTTTGCTCTCTCCTGCGCATGCGGGCACCCGCGCATGATCCGATCCCAGTTAGTCTCCAATGGCATCCCGAGAGTCTCGCTACATTCTCCCTTGGCGGAATATGCAAATATTTAACTGTTTCATTTTTATGTCGTTTCGTACCTTTTCATTTGATCACCCCTTGTATTTAATTTCTCAAGTATTAATCACAGATTTGTTTTTTTCATACGGTTTCAAAATATATAAAAAAGGAAGCAAACATTAACAAAAAATATCCATTCACTTAGTTCATTAGCTACACATTTTTATTAATATTGCTTCATATTAATATTAATGAAATTCTTACTTATAAAATGGCCTATCACAATTCATTTTTATTAATATTAATATATTTTAAATTAAGTGACACTTAAAAATATTAGTTTCTGATATTTGTATTGAAAATTTTTATTGACAGTCAGGCCAGAATCCAAAAAGGATATTTAATTATAAACATGTAGTCCCAAGACATTCAAAAAGTAAACTAAATAGCATGACATTGTAAAATTAAATAAGATAATTTATGTAAATTTTTATAAAATACAGCAGTACCTGATTTATGTTGCTTATAAAATGGTTGTACAATTTTATAGAATTATTTTCTTTTTTAAGAGAACACATATTTAAGTAACTTTCACTATAACCGTACTCTTAAAACCGTTTTATTATCTAAAGGACAGTAAACCCAAATAATTTCTTTCAAGAGTCTGTTTGGGTTACTTTACGAGCAGGTTGTAGTTATATTTTTAAGTTACAGCCTGAACTTTTAAGAGTAAGTTTATTCTTTATATTTATTTTTAAAGCTGACATTATTTTCATTTTAAATCAATGTTTTAAATATGCTCAGTTTTATCGCTAACTAAATTCCAAATTCCTACATCGCATTTTCAAGCAGGTATTTTATACTTAGAATACTTTCAGCACTTTTTATATCATAACTATTTTTGAATTTTTTCATACATTTTACCTGGTATTTTCGAACAATCATCACAAATATCGTTTTATTCTATTAAAAGTAATAAACTAATTTTTAAAAAAAATCAAACACTTTATTAATTTTATATCAAATTAAAATTTTCACCTCATTAGCAAATGTGAACATATTTAATAATTTTTGAAACAGCTTTTAATATTTATACACGCTTAAAAATAATTTAAATTTTGAAAAAAAAGGGATTACGCTGGGTATCACAAGTTATTCAAACGTAGAACTCTTTAATTCAAAAAGAAATTATGTTTTTTTTAAACTGAAAACAAATAGCTTCTAAAAATAAAATTATAGAAAAATATAATTTGAAAAAAAAAAAAAAATATTATATTTAGTTTAGAACTCAATGTATTGATAAGTATACAAATTTTCTGAATCTGATTTCTACATTTTACAAAGAAATTATGCAAAACAAGTTTATAGATGTTGCTGAATATTTTTTTACAATTTGATTACAATAGAAATATGTTTTGTATCTTTTGCTTGCTATACCGAACCAGTAATTATAAGAAAACGTATAAAGCAAACAGAAGCATATATAAACATCCTTTCTTTCTCATCTACGATATATAATCAATGGCTCCAGGAATTTTGAATTCGTGAACCTATAACTGAACAAAATGTCCTCTTTAGGGATACAATTAGTCATCTGTGTGTCAAATAGAATGATTTTTGAGACATACAATCCAAGGTAGACCGAATGTTGACTGTAGTGATTTGAAAGTTTGGCGATTTTCATAATTACGTCAACCGAAGAGCAAAAAATTTACATTAAATGAGGTTGTAAACTAAAACCCACGACTGAAACCTGTCGAATGTTGGCTCAAAAGTTTTTGGGATAGATATTTAAACAATGGGATCTTCTCAGGGACTCAAAAGTTCTAAGAAGATCCGTAATTCTATTGAAAATGACGAGAGGTAGACAGGTCATCAACAGGACACTTCAGAAAATATTTCCAAGTATCGTGATATTATCCGTTAGAACAGATGTCAATTCATCTTCAACGTGACCGAAGATAATAGACTTAAGAGGACCGCACTCTTGAACAAAGACTGTTAAGTGCATCCCAATAACTCACTCGCCTTCACTGCAGTTTTAGCCATGCAGTTTCTGAATCAAAACCAGTTATTACTTGCATGTCTTACATAAATGGTCTTCAAACTGTGTTCCACAGAAACCTGGGGCTCCACAAGTCATAATCAGGGGTTCCAAGAGTCACAATAAAAAAAAACCGAGAAGTAATAAATCTGTATACAAAATGGACTTATGTTCCTTATGCAGTTTATATAGTTACAAATATCTAAAACTCACCAATTCACTAAAATTTATGTACAATTACTTTATTATGTACAACACTTTTTAAACTTTTATTTAATATAATAAAACAATATTGAAATGCTTTATTTTCATCTATATACTTCCTACTAGATCGTGAATATTTTATTAGTTATTATCTCTCGTTCCATGAGGTAATTTTACACTCGTTAGTTAGCTTTATGTCTTGCAAAACTAAATAGTTTTCTAACAAAAAATGCACATTTTTGCGTTTGTGGGAAAACACCTAGAATGAAAGAGAGGAAACAACTTATCAATATATCAACAGATTCAATATTAAAATCTTAAGTTAACAAGAACAACTCCTAAATGTTAGGTTGCAAATCCATGCAAAATATGTGGGATTTTTTCACAGCTGTAAACATTAAATGCCATTCAAAACGTTGTGTTTAGGGAAAATATTTTTCTCATCATGAATGACAACAAAAAACATAGTTTAAAAACGAATTTAATTTGGATTAATAATGCGATTACATGAATCTCAACAGACCTAGACTTCAACAGTTTGTGTGAAAAAAAGCAAGAACATATCCCAGTTACTAAATATAATGCATAGATAGTTGACACTTGGATCACAAATGAATGTTATTAATGAGTAAATTATATAAATAAATAGATTATAATTTTTTTAATAATAACTACAATATTTTTTTAATTACCATTACATAAAGTTCCGCTAACGTGTTGATCTACTTTATATATTATTTTAATATATATTCTTCGAAGTATGTGTATAGAATGGGGTTCTACGAAAATACTTTCTAGTTCTCTCTTGGGGCTCTATGAAAACATTTTCGAGTTCTAGGGGTTCCACGAAAGGACCTTCAAGTTCCAGGGTTTCCGTGAGTTGAAGTATGAAGACCACTGTATTAAATCGGGCTTGTCGCAACTAATACTGTACAAATTTTAGCTGTTTCTAAAGATAAGCATGCTGAAGAGACTTAGATTTGGTACCAGAAAAGAATTCAAGAAATCCTTAATGTACTTGTAATTACGAGATTCGAGACCGAGGAAGTGTTAAATACATTTTTGATGGAAAGCAAGAACTGCTTATCTTGGGCAGTGCTCTTATTTGTCTACTGATTCAAAATCAATATATTTAGTTTATAACAAGAATCAAATCGTTATTATTACCTACTACAAGCATTTTTTAAAATTATTTGTTGTCCAAATAATTACTTCATTATAATTTTATAATCTTACTCTTTTATCACAAAATAATCTATTAAATTATTTTCCTCATTAAGTATCACTATTAGTTTAATGCAATTAAATTTATCTCACGTGGAGCTGTTTATTTTGAATGTAATTAAGGTAAAATATGATCGTAAGCAATTGAAAGAACATCTAAGTATGCGTTACTAGCTAAAGCATTGATCAGCATTATTTTATAACTACATTTGTAACTAATATTGAGTCGTTTAAACTAAGAATTAGCAAATTAATGCATCATGATTTAGGCGCACAGAAACTATTCCCTTCATATATTCGTATGATTATATCTCATTACATTACACTAATTTGTGAACAGTATGAACTATAAAGTTAAATGATCGCACATTATTTTGTCCCTTGAGACAAACTGCATTGATTTTCCCTCTTTAGTGTTAAACGATAATTACGGTTTACTGCCTATTACAAAATTCATTTGCAGTCATTGCGAATGAACTCATAATAAGTAATATATAAAGCTAGTAGAATTGCTGTTTTGATAAGAGAATAAATATAAAATGAATCATAGCAAACAAAATGTTTCTATAAAATAATTTATTTTGTAATCCATTAATACTTACCTAAGCATTGCTAGAAAAATGCAACAATCCCCTGCTATAATTATTAAGAATAGGGGAAGAATTGAATACATGAAAAAGTAATTTAAATAATTTATTCTGTCAATTGCAAAATTTTTGAGAATATATTTTTAATTCTATAGACATTAAAAAGGAAATAAAAATACTTCTACGATTTAATAAAAACTACTTAAAAATGTTGTTAGTTATGATAACTCAAATTTTCTAACTAATCTAGCACTAAAAGAGAATTATATTACAATAGTAAGTATTCTATTATCGGGTTGAAGTTCTGTTCCAGATAGTATTTGTCTATCTAGTAATAGTTCGTGTTATTTCAGTTTCTCAAATAAAAGTTCTTAAAAACTATACATGTATAACATACACACACAACACACGCGAACACACACACACATATATATATATATATTTGAGAATCCCAATGGCTGAGTGGTAGCGTATCGGCGTATCACGTTTCCACGATACCTGAGTTTAGGATTCAAACAACTGTCTGAGAAAGGTTCACTCAGCCTTTCATCCTTTTAAATGAGCACCACGCTTGCTTGGGGAATGAACACAGGGGCGTCAGATTGAGGGGCGTCAGGTTCCCCGTCAGATTGAGCACCTGACTGGAACATCTGTCCATTCACCGCAGTGTCTGAGGCCATGAAAACTGAGATGGGCACAGTATGCCTTATCCCTCATACTGTTGTGCCACTGAGTTTAGTTTATATATGTAAGGTATATAATTTTATGGTGTGCCATAAGTAGACAAAGCTCCAAGCGAGCATTCTATGTTTCAGAGATATGTTAACTTGTCTATGATTATGTAAAATAAATTGAAATTTCCTTTAATTATTTAGGTTTATTTAAATATGTAAATAAATAGATATTGAAACACATAAAATAGTTTTTCTTTCTCTCTATAAGCTATTTTAATTGAAACCGCGGTGTTTTCATTTCGTTATTTACACTAAACTATTTTCTTTCTACATTCTATAAGTATTTTTTTCTGTAACAACTGTTTTGCTTTGAAATAGAAAACAATATTTAATCTTTTAATTCAAAATTTACATGAACATGACCATTGCAACTAGCAACCAGTTTTATGTTTGTACCATACATTCATTTATTCCATTATATAAAATTACTTATACTATATAAGCATACATTTTCCTAATAAACACACGGTTTACTATGGACCTTCAGACCTTTCCACGCATTACATGCATTCATACATGGTACAGTACTATTACGCTTATTGTGTGTACGCCGTAAACAATATCCCAATCATGAGAAATGGCTATTTAAAAATATTTCAATACTAATAGAATATCACATAGAGTTTAAAACTGTCAAACTTTTAATTATTAATGTATTTAATTTCGAATTTCAAATAAGGAACTATTCTCAACAAGAATGTTTTGTTCGTAATGCATAATATATATATATATATATATATATAACATATTTAATTTGTCATAAACAAGCAAAAAACTGGTGTAATTTTTACTGCGATGAATTGTTAGATTGTTACAATTGTTTAAACTACTGTTGTTATTTAAGTAAATAAAAAAAAACATTATTCAATTATTATTCTTACTTTCGGAATAGGTAATAAACATTGAGAAATGGAAGTGTGAAACTGTAAGCACTAAAATCTTCAGACAAAAGACTTAACCATACTGTAATCCTGAAGTCTTTTTAAAAGGTTAATTTTTTTTTTAAAACTTCATGTGGGTGATTGTTTTAAAAGTTTATTATGCAAATATTACTTTATAAACTAATAACTATATGTTAAAATACGCTATATAAATTAAAATGTTTACTCAATTTATAAGATTATTGTTACTAAATAAATGATAGCGTATTGATAAAAAATGTTTTAAAAATTCCTGCAATGTTCTTGCTTGAATGACTAAAGGTGTGGGAGGATTGAAAAGAACACTATCCATTATTCAACAAAACAATTTAATATATTCCCAATATGAATCACAACTCAAATTCAATAGATCCGATCTAAGGGATGCACCCAATTAATCACTATACAGACAATAAACACGATAAAGATTAAATTATTTAATCTGGGCTTAATCATAGTGACAATTCGTAACCTTAAGTAATTCAACTATCAAATATTGAATATCCAGAATTCACATTCAATTTGATTAATCACTGCTCCGATAGCAGTCTCTATCTATCTCTCTCTCCAACCTGAAAACCTAGACTATATACAGAAGTCTTAATTAGCATAATCGCCTCTTCTTCGAAGAGGAGTTTTGTAATAAAATAATTTTTAAAGACCAGGAATTCCCCATAAAGGACTATTAGTAGAAGGAGCTCGGATGGAATCGTTACATACCAGATAGAAAAAAATATAAATACTTATTATAATAAACTAAAAACAGTTTTTAAACAAGCATTTGTACGACAATTATAAGTTGCCAAAATGTCTTTTTTCCTCAGTTACATTAGAATAACCATTACTTTTAATTAGTTTTAAAATAAAGTAAAAGCTCATAATGTTTGTGGAAGAAGGTATTTAAAAATTATTTTTCTTCAAAACCAAAGTTCATGTTTTTGAAAGTTTGGGAGTCGAATAAAACATTCTATTTATAATACTTTTATGCAAAAATAATTTAAATACTGGTGGTAGAAGAAAAAAAAAACACTTGGAAGAAAATTTTCAAAACAAAACTTGTATAAATTACTTTTGAAAGCAATTTGTTTTATCCCCAGATTGACATGACGCTATTAATTTTATTTTTCTTTTCGAATTTACTTTATGTCTGTGCGGCTCCAATCTGCTCTTAGCCGTATTTCAATTAATTTGATTTAATCATGATGTCTAGAAAATACCAATGAAATGAAAAAAATCGACTGTCAATCTTCGATTGAAATTAATTGCATTCAAAAGCAATTTAACTGGTATTACGAAACAGAAGAAAGATTGAATTTCGAATTTAGCTTCCTAATCCACTTTGAATCAAGAGATTTCGAATTTTTTATGCAACGTTATTTTGGGGAGCTTTTTAGTTTCAACCAAATTATTTCCAATACAAACACAAATGCGGGGTGCAAAATGCTTGAACGTTTTAGAAATGTTTTGACTGTGAAACATTATCAAAATAAGTTTAAGATATCAAACGAAATGACATATTTATTTGTTTAGAAAAAAAATTTCAATTTATTGATAGATTATAAACAAGAGAGTATCTTTGAAATAGCTTTAAGCATTTTCTGTAATACATTTCATTCAATTCATTTATCATTTTGAAAATATCTTATTGAATGTGCCATATTTTCACAAAGTATTTGGAAAATTCATATATATTTACAATGTTTATTTAACATGTCTACATTTGGAATGTCAATAAAAAGTGTATGTAACATGACTGCTTGTGCAAAGTTGTGTGAGATATATCTATAAGAACTCTCCACCACACTCGATAAGAAAATTCAAGTACATTCATTACAGTTCTTAATCAAATATTTATTATTTCAGAACAACAAAGTTATCATATAAATTGCTATATTTTACTGTGTAAAATAATTTGAATACATAACTGAAAAAATACTTTTTTATAATTTTCTGTCATAAGTATTAATTCAATTTTTGTATACTTAAAATTTCATATTAAAAATAAACATACTGGTCAATTGACTCGTCATCTCATCTAATATTTGATGAGTCCACCATTATTTTTGTGATGAAGTGACGTCTTATATTAAAAATGTAACTTTCGCAAAATGTTTCGAAAACTGCGTGTACATTTTTTTCAGAATCTTCTGTATGAATGTACCTGAAATTTTTACCTCATATTACTGATAAGTATCTATATGTACTGAAGTGAGCTCTTTGAAGTTATCCCAAAATATTTGGCTAAAGACTAGATATCGTAACAAAAATTGACAATTTTCAAAAATTCTAAGTGATTCTTTACGCTGCATGTTAAAAAAAAAAATTTAAAAAAAAACTAAACAATACGTTATAGAAAAATCTCACTTCAGTATAAATATAAAAGTATAATTAATGTACAGATAAAGTTTGAAGTTTGTGTATTTAACAGTTTCTGAGAAAGAGTTTCATAAAAATGCTCGATTTAACATTTTTGGTATGGGGGTACCGACGCTCATTAAAACTGCGCAACATATGTCTGCCATTTCTTTTTTCAAAACAAATGAATCTTTAGTTCCCCAATTGTATTTCACGACATTAATCAACGTGGCCAAATGAATTTAGATGACTTACAGTCAACCTCAGATAGAAATTACAAATGACTATTAAACTAGCAAGGCCACGAGACGAAATTCAGCTTTCTTCGACCGTTGACTTCAAGAAGATCCGAAGTAGCAGTGGATCTATTAAAATATTTTTGGAAGTAGATTGTTTGCTTATATGCTTCAAAGCTACAAGGGTCGTGAGCTTACAGCTGCTGCCATTCAAAAATTAAAATGACTATGGACAACTTGCAAAATTATAGATGGCAATCCAGCTAGTCAAGGATGCGTTGAATGATCAAATCAAGACGTTAAAGTTATGCTATGTGTGTTGGCGCCTTCGAGCTTAATTGGCGACTTCAGGGTTGCCAGAATAAACTTATGTAACGCGCCATTAAATTATGACCAGAACGCCGATGATCTGATCGAATGAAAGGGAAAAAAGGCATGCTGCTTTGGGCAGTGCGCTTTAAAGCGACATTTTCTTTTAAACCCTGTAAATAGTGTTAATGTTGGTGTGTGTGAGTGTAGTGCTGTGAAGTTATGTTTAGTCATCAATAAACTTATTCGTATACCAAGGGCTCTTCATTTACCAGATAGAACATTAAAAATGAAATTACAGTCCTCTTGCTCTCCATTGAATTCTCGATGAAACAATGTGCTTGGCTAATTGACAACCACACAAAGAATTGGTGAATAAGAACTTGATTCAATTAAAAAATAATACCCTATTTTCATCAAACCATTAAACGATCACTTTGAAAAGCTTTATGTGTAATAGTAAGGAAAGCAATCTAGACATATTTCGAAACAGTTGAATAATGTATTACAGAAGAAGATTTGTATCTATTTCTCAATTAGAAAGATTATGCTATTTTTAAACCCTAAAGACATACCAGAAGCTTCCATTGAGAACAACAACAGCGTTTCAACTTTGAAAGATCTATAAGTTTCTGACAATACTTAAACTTCAAATGATTTATTAACACTAGAACGTCTGGGATTTCCATTACCGTTGAACGTTCGTCAGTGTCGCTTCAACACACCTTGATATAAAGTATATAAAATAATTGTAATAACTAAATAATTGCATGACTACTGTTCAGTGGGGTTCATTTTAAGACTGTTTAATATTATTTCATGCAATTATCATATATTATGACTCTTTACATCATGGCGAACTGTGTAACAAAACAAACTTGTCAATCTTGTAAATGGAATAAAACAATAATATACATAAATGTATTAGTATAATAAGCAAAATCATAATTTTGTGATGCTAGATGTTAATCATTATTTATCGTTTTCACGCATAATGTTTTATACATACCTCATTTGCAATGAATATAATGATATTCAGTTTTTCCTGTACATTTTGTGCACAACAATTTCATGCTAGTGACACATTTTTTTAGTTGCATTTCCATTACATTCTTTAATTTTGCACTTTTTGTGATTTAGAGAATTTTTGATTCCTTTAAATATAATATTTACCTTTTTAAAAAATTTTTTGCACTTACGTAATTTGAAAGTAACAGCAAGTAAGCAAATGCTATGCAAAGAAACACTTAGACGCAACGATTTTGGTATAACTCATTTCCACTGTGAACCCAATAACACTGCATTCAATGTCAAATAAATATGCGATATTACTTCCGGAAGTTTGTTTTACTAATGGTATCTACTTTGTGAATTGTCGGAGCAGGCTGCGAGTTCCTGGCTCTTACCACATTAATGTCCTGTAAGAATCACTGTTTAGGCTGAATTGGTGCTTTTCAGTAAAAAGAACGTTTAACCATTGATCTGCGCTGCATTCTCTATGATCTATGCAACGTTTTTAAATGCACTCTCATGTTCACAGAACTGAGTGGGATACAATCAATGGGTACTTTGCCAACAGCTCTCTCTCCCGAAGTCTTATTGAAACAGTCACCCTTGAAACTAGGGCTCTTTTGGCCACAAACAACTCCCGAAAGAACCGATAAGCTGTAACATCTCTGTTACAACTTGCTATAATGGACAAATGGGGATCTTCTCTGGCCAATATGGCTCTTGGACGACCTTGCCCAGGCTTCCTCTCGATTGATCTGGTATCCCGATAGAAATCGATTGTTGCCAAAAAATATCAATTAATTCGGCGATGTGTGGTAGAGAACAAAATGCGGATTTGGCAGCGTGATTATTAATCCTGCTTTTCGACTAGCTTCGCCCCCACCCACATGTATATGCTTACGTATTTAGGGTACACAATTTCCACCCCTGTTTTGAAGCAGTATTTTTACATTTCATTCAATTATTTTCAGAAAATTCGACAAAATATGTAAATTTTCTTAATTTTGAACACGTGTATATATTGCTGCATGCTTCATATTTAATAAATAAAAATATATAAAGTATATATCCAAAATTTAATTTTATTAAATTAAGCAATTAATAACCTACCCTACTTTATATATATATATACAAATCAGGTTGCAAGAAAAGTTCAAGATAAAATATTTCAATAATATTGAAGCAAAATTATCTCTTACGCTCTTCAAAATTGCAGGTAAATTGTTTTCCAAGAAACATGTGTGTGAGTCCCCCCCCCCCATTTAAAGTATATTTTTAAAAATATCATTTTTAAATGAAACAATTTATTTTAGCAAATTCGTTTAGCAATAAAGTTATAGCAATTAACACAAGATAACAGAATTAAATTTTAAAATAATTAAATTATAATACTTATTATCAATTTTCTTGAGTAATTTTGTATTCCCGTTATCTCGATTACCATAAAAAAGAGGGAATATTTTTGAAAAACAAATTGAATTAATCCATATTAAAACTATTCAGAGTTTTGCCGAATAATGCAATTAATAGAGGTGGATGCATGATTTTTATCCAGAAACAAGTTCATTTTATGAATTTATATCTAGTTGAAAATATCTTTCTTCCAAAATGAATCATAAGACTCCCACAGGAAAAGAGAAAGAAAACGAATTTATTGCAATTTGCATATGGAATAATTTAATTACCGAGTGCATGTTAGAACATACTCCTTTCAAATGATTCAAGAATAGATAAAGCTGTTTTGCTGAAATGAATACTTGTAACTTTTTAAATGAAAGAGTTTCATCAAGTAAAACTCTCAAGCAAACGTGAAATATTTACCAACCCTATGTTCTTTAGAGTACTTCATACCCTAGATTAATTAATTTTAAGTTCAGAATCCTACTCATTAAATTCAAAGCAACTCTATGCAGGATGGTGAACACTACATTCCATGATTACAAGGTACCTGCACGACGTGAATTCGTAAAAGGGAAAAACTCATTCTTGAAAGAGGTTTTTATTTTTTTAGTTCCTCTTTTATGTTTAAAGAAATGTAGTTGAAAAAAGTGATTCTGTGTAAAGTATTTACGCATCCTTCCCACCTTTATGATCATAAAGTTTTAATGATGGGGGAAATGGGGAGTCTCATTTCAACGGTGATTTATTTCGCATGGATCATTTTCTTACATGGTCATAAGAGATAAGCTTGTTCCTGTTAAGAAGTCATGAATAGTGCATGCCTTTCTCCGGATGGAACCAGAAATTATCGATAAAAGAAGACACAGTCCTTCATTAATCATACTGTTATCCCCCCTCGCCGTCTCTGACCAAACATTATTTCCTTCTTTTATTTTTTGTGTGCCAAAAAGTTGAACTAAAAAAACCTCGAAGAAAATATCCTAGGCGGCTTCTTGACATTAAATTATAGCTGGGCTGAAATTCGCACATGAATGAATTTTACAACAGCTAGGTGACATCACGTATAAGAAATTGAAGCTTTATTTATCTTTTGTCTTGGCATACATACAGCTTTTATGTATTATCGGAACCAGCAGAACCTTATTTATGCCTTATTTTTTAACTTATGCCCCAAAGTCGGTACTGATTGTTAAAATTTTAAGCTGATTTTACGGAAGAATGTTTCCCAGCCGAATATTTTTGTAGAGAATGATTGATAGTAGGGGAAGAAAGATTGGCAAAAATATATGAGTGTCAACAATGTGGCTTAGAATAATTTTGAATAAGTAATTAATTATTCTGAATAAAGAATTTTGTTTATTCTGATAATAAGATCAAGATTTTGTTATATTTGTCGGAAAGTTTACTTAAAATAAATATTTCATATTATAATCTTTTATGAGTGTCTTATTTTGATGGCATAAAATTTGAGCAATAGGATACTTGGAACAACGTATCAAAAATAAAAAGTACTTGCATTGAAGTAAATTTGAAGGACAGAATTTGAAGTAAAAATTTAAGATTGATTATAATCAACAATAATTGCTTTTGGATGTATTTTTTATTAAATTAAATAAAATATAATTTTATAAAAATTACCCTACATCAAAAGATATTAGCTGTATTTGAATAAATGGGGAATAATGTGAATATATACGTACAAAAGTAATATGAATAAACATTAGTTAATAACAAGCCATTAAAAATATTTAATATTATACGGAAAGTACAATATGGACTTATAAAATATAATATTTATCAGTACATTTTATCTGCTGATTGAAGTAGTTATCTACATGAAACAAAAATATGCTGTAATACTATCTCCTATTCAAGAGATTAATAAATTGGAAATGAAGTACAAATATAAATGTGGGTGAATTTTTTCAGATTATATAAGATTAAAAAGTTGTGCGTTCCATAGTTTCCTTTTTCATAATTTTCTATGTTACATCTTTAAAAATCGTGAGTTTTTTAACATACCTCTTAAATAACTTCTAGTCATAAATTAAATTTTCTAGTAAATTATTTTGAATTTTGAAGCTTTTACACGCCAAAAATGCGCTTAACGAAATAATAGTTATCTGAGATGGCTGCATCTTATAGAACTAAATTTAATTTTTCGAATCCTACTATTAGTTCACACTCTCCCTATATATATATATATATATATATATATATATAGGGAGAGTGTGAACTAATAGTAGGATTCAAAATATATATATATATATATGTATATATATATGTATATATATATATGTATATATATATATATATCTTTTTAAATTTGCAATTGTTAATAAAATACCTTTTATTCATCCACTCACAAGTTCAAATACATTTTTTTAAACTTGTAGTGGATGGCATTTGATGTTAACACCGTTTTTCTAAATAATTATCCATTAATTCTATTTAATTAATGAATAAATAGTAACAAATAAAAATAAGAGTCAAACACCATATATAAAAATTAGGATTGCTCGTTGTGTCCCTGTATTGCAATGCATAGCGCGTTCGACTTCCAATCCAAAAGTCATGGGTTCGAACTCCACTTGGGATGACCAAATTTCTGGGAATGTTATTTCTTGTTACAATACTATTTTATTCGATAATTAAATCTTATTTATGAATACATAGCAACAAACAAAAATAATATTTCAACAGCATATACAGAAAGGGAAATAGAAAATTGAAAGGAAAATTATTTTCTATTTTGCCTCTTCATATTGTGAATCTGTCATATGTTATATTTGTATTAATTGTAATTATGTAATAAAAAGTAACTGAAATAAAATTTTCTTTGCTGACCTAAGTAGGAATTGACTTATTTTTTTTTACATATTACTTGTTTTATTATAAGATTATAAACACTTTATGGAATGTGGATCATCCAGAAACTAAAGAATGATGCTTACCACTCCAGACGCCTATCCTCTGAACAGCGAATGCTTGCATGCCAGTTAATACTTCTTTCGTTTCATTGTGATCCATTATTAAAAGCTAAACGTAGCTTTCCCATTGGGAATACACCAAAATTGGAACTACGTACTGTCATTCGATATGTACAAAGTGTTTGGTCTCTTTGGCTTCAATGACGAAAAAAGAGTTTAATGTTTAAACGAAGAAGAACTGATTTACTTTATGTAGATCAGTCAAGGATAATCACGCATTACGGAGGAATTAGAAGAAAAAGTGGAAGTAAAATTCAGGAGAACAGGCATTTCGCTTTAAGCATTTTAAATGGACCTTCCCCTCTAATTTCAAAATCGATCCTACAAGAAATAGGAATAAATCCCCTTGGATACAGTTGATTGAACACTTAAAGAGTTTCCGAGAATTTGATTACTGCTAAGTCGAAATCTATGATATCCAATAGATGGTGACGAATCTCTAAAACGCATTGTCACGGAGGATGAAGTTTGAGATTTATTAATACACTCCGAAAAACATGCTTTAAACTACGGATCGGCATGAAACTAACTCATTCTCAAAATCTACGAAAGAAAAACAAATGTCAACGTCAGAAATCTTATGACATCATGTTTTGGGGACTAGAAGGGTTTGATCCAAGGGTATTTTGCACCGAGAGAAATTGTTATAATCTCCGAGGTCCACTGTGAAATTTTTCAAAGACCAAGACGTACCACACAAAACAAGAGACAATGTCTTCGTAGGTGCTTTTGATACATGACAATTCGGGGTCTCGTGTATCAGCACGAAGACAGCGAAAATATGAACACTAAAAGGGAATTGTTTGAGATGACCTCCTTACAGCCCAAGTGAAATCCACTCATTTTCGAAACTATAAGAATATATGATCGGAAATAATATCGCAAAAGATGAATACCTCAAACACAAAGGAACATCTTGCTCAAACATTTGGTGACTGAAGAGTATACCATTGGAATCGAAAAAAATTGTCCCACGTTACAATCAGTGGTGTGATATCCACGGCAACTGCATTGAAAAATAAAATAGAGCATAGTAAATTGCACATTTCTGTTAAATTCTCTCATTGTCATTATAAACAGATAATTTCGGTTAAATAAATAAGTTTTCTCTATAATAATGTAGTAACGGGTCTATCCGCGTTTTTCCAAACAATCCTTTGGGAGAATTATTTTCTTTCAATATTTTTAATTGAAATTAACTTCCTCCTAAAGAAAAAGACGCGATATATGTAAATACTGTCATGTATTTAAGTATTGGCTTTCAGGTTCGAAGAGGTGAGAGAGGTTAGAAGCTAAAGAAAAGCGTGAAGATTAACTTAAGATAACGTAAAGCTCTAGACGAGATCATTTCGTAGATTATTTGATTCATATTAAGATTGACGATTTGGTCAATTAGTTGTTAAATTGGATTCGGTCCGTTTGGATATTGGTGTACTTTAGAAATTATCTTCAAATAATATAAGAAGGTTTATTGTCCGAGGGTGCTAATTGTAAGTGATCCGATTTATTTTTATATCTCCCATATTTCGTCTACATCGCTATTGCAACCATATTTCTCAATTGGTCCATTTCTTGACTTGGATTGTTGAATTTGTGTCGTTGTTGAGAAACTTAGATAAATTGTGTTAGTTTGATTATTGCTAGTTTTCCTTTTAACTCTCGTTCACTAATGAATGGGATAGCTCATCCATTACAATGTGCCTTCATATTAATTAAGAATAAATAATTCTATCCTTATCAAATTATTTAAAAGAAATTTAGTTTGCTCGAAAATATTTATGGATCAATAATTTGAATAATTATCGTGATTGAAAAACTAAGAACAACAAAAATTTTCTGCAGTTTAATCATAAATACAATCACATTATTTTAAGATTCTTGTATTTTTGTACTAAATGGAATCAATATATGTTCGACATTTTGAATAATATATATATAAGGAAATATATAATAATATGTTATATATATACATATATAAGGAAATATATATATATATATATATACATATAATTAGGAAATATATATATATATATACATATATAAGAAATATATATATATATATATATATATATATATATATATATATATATATATATATGCAAATGTTGAAAAAATGCTGTATATATATTGTTGCCGATATAAATTAATGGACTGTAAATTTAAAACAAAATTTTAATGAGCGAAAACGGATCCCAACCATATGGGATCACTAAGCTTTTCGAACTGAATACAAGGTTTACTACAGTTCGCTCAGAGCGAAATGTATACAAGGGATTCTCGCCAACTGTGTCACCAACATATATATTTACAACATTATCTTTATTTTTTAATGATAGTTGAGATTTATATCTAGAGAGAAAGAGATACATTTAGTGCAAAGTTTTTTTTATGAACTTTATAGTTTTTAAATAAATTTTTTAATGGTTCATAATTAAACAAAATCTAAGAAAGTAATTGTTACCAGTTGCAATTGCAAATTTCTCTATTGCGCTGTTAGAATAAGAAAAATATCATAACAAGAAATTTATGTATCATACTTATTTTTCAAATAAACTGTGGCAATTTTTTTGTAATTTGTGTTTTATACTTAATTATTCACTACATTCATAGTAATCAAATGTTTATTCTCTCTGACAGGATTTTGTGATATTTTAAGTCAAACTTTTATGGAATTAGCGATACTAATTTTTAATGAAATATGTCTTACGATTTTTGTTTTGTTAATATTGGAATTTTAAAAAGGAAAACAAATAAAACTAGTAGAATTCTAAAAGTTTCTTATTACATTATAAGCAATGAGGAGATCATTGAAAAAAAAATCTGTTTGTGATTTTAAAATAAATATCAAACTTCATAAGCTGTACACGCCATTATTTTTCAAACTATCTAGATTCAATTTTAATAAGAATAACTTGCTATTAAATGTATACATAATTTTTAGTCAATCAAGTAGTGAAGATGGCAATATTTTCTTAACTATTTAATTTACTCTTTTTTTGACACAGAGGCAGCCAGGAAAATAAACTTTCATAAATATTTCTATTTTGGGAAATGGAATTTAATCTATATCTGAAGTAGTCTTTGAGTACATATTTGGGATCTTACCACGCGATTCCATGTATATTAAATAAGCCTAATTTAGGTAGTAATATCTGTGTACAGTAAGTAATTGTGGACATCATTTCCTATCAAGAACTGAATGGAATTTTATCTAATAACCATTCAATTGAATCTAAAACGCAAAAATAAACAAGGATCTCCCGGAAATTCACAACCGGAAATTGTGTGGGTGTTATGGAATGCAATATCTATGAATCCACCTACGCCTGGTGTAAACCCACAAAAAGCATCATTATTGGGTAGAAAAGGATTATTGCGTTTCAAACCAAGTTTTATTGAAAAAGGAATTCATGTCAAACTATATCAACGTTCTCATGAACACGATAGGCTCTGAAGTTCTGGAAGATTGATTTATTCTAGTGATCCATCGAAAAATATTTGTAAGCGTGGTATTTTTATAATAATACATCACACTTTTCTATGTATTTGTGGGCGTCTGAAACTGCAAAAATAAATGATTCAAGAATCCTCAGAATGTTGAAATTTACTGAATAATTAATTCCTATATATAAAAAGAGTCTAACTTTGTAGAAAGAGAAATACTATTATAATAATTCTCACTAGAGACATAAGAAGTTTGTATAAGTAGGAGGCGATGAAATGATTTTTATTGTTTTTAATTAAGTAAAATAAAATCTTAAATCATTAAAAGAAAAATAATAATTTATTTTTATGGTAACTGGGACGTAAAGTTGATTCAAATTTTGCAATTTTTAAATTTTACTTTTAAATAAATAGAGGGCACTTTGCTTCATAAATAGATGCATTATTTATGAAGATTCAATAAACATAACGCTCGAAAATTGAATTTTAAAACTGTAAACAAATGTGATGTAGCTGTGATTCAGGTACATTTTATTCAAAATCCGTAATGTACGTACAGTAAAAAACTAATTTTTCTATACTAAGAATGTAATTTTTCTGTATTATATGTTCAAGTTTATTGAAAATTATACATTTTTTGTGTAAGAATTACGGAAAATTAAAATGATTTGTTACAAAATTTGAAGAAAAAAATTTTTTTTTTGAAATGTTAATTATTTCTAGTATTGCATTTATAAATACTCAGAATAGTTTTTTAATTATAAATCAAGGGGATATGGTACAAAGTGGATCTTGAGGATTGTTCTAAATTAAATACTCAGCTTGTAAAATAAACATTTCGTTTTTCTTAACTGCTTTTATTAACATTTGAATGTTCATGAATAACTCTATATGTTTATTATTTTTGGTTTTAATTTGAAATAAATAAATATTCATTATTTTATATGAAAGAAAGTGTGAATCGTTGATAACACATTTTGATGAAGTAGAGAAAGAGTAATTAAAAAAATCTTCTAAAGAATCTAGAATTTTAAACTTAAAATTTAAAAACTGAGAAGTAATGCAAAATAATCAAATTAATAATGATATGCATTTATATTGTATTAAAATATATTATTTTACAAATCATAGCTGAAAATATCTTTATTTGCTATTTTCTCAAAATGAATTTTATGATGATTCCGGTAAACTTTCCTCATTATCTACTTCACCAGTTTTGATATTTTGTATAGTATATGATCCAAAAATTTTCAACAAAGTGAATTAATTTTTTTTTAAATAGACATCCACAAATTTTAGATATAACACAATTTCAGGATAAAATTTAAAGGAAATTTGAATCACTAAATTTAAAAATGTTTATAAATTTATATATTTTAAAATTTCATTTTATTCATTTTATGGATTGCTATGTTTACAAAAACACTGTAAAATTTCATTGCTATGTTTGCAGAAGATTTTATGAAAAGTGTACTTAAAGGTAAGAACATGCATTTAAAATGAAAAATTAGTTATGGAGTAACTATTGCTCTTTCAGATTTATTTGTAATATAAAATGGAATTTTTTTTTTACTTTTACAGATACATACGTATACAGATATTAAAACGCAAAAATTTTGCTCTTCATTTGCATTTAATTTAAATAAATTAGAACCATTTAAATTTGGTGCAAAAAAAGTTAATTTTCCCTTATCGCACAAATTAAGGGTACAGAGTAAAATTCAATTGACAAAAATTGGTCAAAAAAATAAAATCTAATTTTTTTAGCTTAAATTATTCTTTATATACTTTTCTATAACCTCACAAATTTTGAAAACTCTAAACGCAAAAAACGCAGAATTATGATAGCTTTCACGTTTGTTTTTATTCTTATCCCTATGACAAATTAAATATTTAAACGTTCTTATGTCAGAATGATAAAATAACTATTTTGACTTCATTGAAAATGCTAAGTATTTTTTTCTGTTGTGCCTAATGCTTTGAATTTTTTTTTACTCATCGCTAATAATACATGTAACAGAAGTTGGTATGCATTTGTAATCAAAGCAATACTTATTTTTCAAAAAAATAATTGATCTCAGAATTTGTACAATTTTTAAGGAAATTTCAATAAGCATTCATAAAAGGAAGTATTGTACAAATACCAATCATGTTACCACAAAACCCATACCAACTTTTGTTATACATAGTTTGACAAACTTGTAAATCAAATTGCATGCGTGTACGTAAATTTTTGTAGGATGAATAGCATTTAAAAAAAAAATCATGGAAAAATTATATGGCTTGCTTTTTATGAAATTTTGAGCACAAAATTTGTTTTACATAGTACGCACTCATAGAAAGCAACCAAAAATTTTTTGAAAATACTTAAATCAAAAATTTTTGCATAAATTTTACATGTCCCCTTAAAAAAAAGTATTCATAAATCAAAAGTTTTATTATGCCCTTGAAAGTACTCTTGCAACGCAGTTTCAACAAACTCTTTGTTCTTTCAAAATAAGCTGGGTCTTTAGAAGATGTGAAGTCTGTAAAGTGCTCTTTGATTACTATCCTATTGCAAAATACACTCATGGACAAAAAATTAGCGCACCCAAAAGGATTCGTCGAAATGAAACCATATTTTACATGAGAAATGACCACTTTGATATAAGTAAATGACTACTAAATAAAGAAAAAGGATCATTTATTTCAGATGAAAATGCAAAAGAATGGAGGATTTAACACCCTGGCGAACCCCTTCTAGCGCGAATGCACGATTCGATACGATCGGGGATTGAAGCATACAGGTTCTGTATGATGTCTTGAGACATTTCATTCCATATTTACTATAACCTTGCCTCTAGTTCGTTCAAAGTCGTGGGATGCCAAACTCGCCATCCAAAATGATCCCAGATTTGTTAGATTGGAGACAGATCTGGGGATCTGACAGGCCAAGGAAGGTTAGTAACAGTGAAGAGACAGTCTTATGACACCCTTACCGTGTGAGATCGAGAATTGCCTTGATGAAAAATGGCTCCTGGGAGTCGTTGCATGAGTGGCAACAAATGTGGTTGCAGGATGTCATGGACATACCGCTTAGCTGTCATGTGGCCCCGGATCAATACTAGGGTTGACCGTGTTTTGTAGGCAATGGCACCTCGTAGCATCACACCAGCTGTGAGAGTGGTGTGTCGCAGTAAAGCGAAGGCAGGATTGAGACCTCTACACACGAATACGATTGTCATCACTGCTGAGATTGAATCTGGATTCGTCGATAAAGACGACCTGGTTCCATTCCGCTGCATTTCAGTTTCCTCGTGCGCAGCACCAATCCAAAGGGAGGCTTCGGTGGGTGGGCGTCAGGGGCAGCACACGTAATGGTTGCTGTGATCCCAAATGTCCTTCAGCCAGGCGCCTTCGTATGGTTCGAGAAGACACAGGGGCCCCTAATGAAGGTGCTACCTGTGCCTGGATGGCGACCGATGAAGTTGTTGGCTGTACACGAGCATTTCTTACGATGTGGTGGTCTTTTCGATGACTGGTTTGTCGAGGGCGGCCTAAGCCTGGTCTTTGTTTAAATGACATCTCTCAGATCCACTGATTCCAATACCTCCTCACAACACAACCAGAGCAGCCTAATTGAAGAGCTACTCACCTAACTGACCACTCAGCTTCCATCATGCCGATGATTCTCCCCCTCTCAAGCTCCGAAAGCTACTCATATTGTTTTCGAAAATGGCGTAATGGCATGTCTATCTCAGCTCATTTCTTGTAAGCGATTCAGCACACTCAAACAAGCTTTGGTTACCTGTTTTATGCTCCACCGAGAACGACGTTAAACGCCCTTTATCGGCTATACATATCGCGCAATCACGCTGCATTTCTAATCATTTGCATATCTTACAAGTTTCGTTACGATCCGGCAATTATTTCCTGGTGCGCTAATTTTTTCCCCATGAGTGTATATTATTTTATACGTACTGTGACACAACTGAAAAACAAGAAATAACCTGTGGTGAAAGATCATGTGAGTGAGATGGATCCCGTAGCCTAATTTGTTAAGCCTTTGGATGGTTACAAGCGCCACTTGAGGGCGTGCGCTGTCAAATTGAGCATAAGGTCATTTCTGTTGATTAATATAATGTCCATATGAAGGAGGTTTCAATGCATTTTCTCAATTTCACGTTAATATAACTCAGAAGTTATTGCTTAAGCAGATTTTAAAATAAATAATTGACAACACTATTTGCCCTCCGACATACTGTCGCCATAAATATACTCCAAGTTAACCGCGGCAAAATCACGGTTCCGATTATTTACTGTGATCAATAATAACCTATTTTTCATCGCTGGTTACAAATACTTTTAGAGAAGATACCTAACTGTTTTTTTAACCTTTTAAGTGCCACGGGTTTGTATACACGTCCTGCTGAGCCGGTGCTTTTAGTGCCGCGCACGTGTAAACTCGTCCTTCCAAAAGAGGACTTCTTGTACTGTGCTGCACAGTTTAAGACTTGTCCGGCGGCTTTTAAATTCAATAATATGACATTGACAGTGCTTCTAAGGAATTTCCTTATATTTCGGAAAAGAGATGGGGAAGGAACTTGAAAGGGCATGTTCCAGAAACGATGTAATTCCTAGCTAAGGAAATTTTCTTGTTTTTTCGTTTGAGAATGTTTTCTATTCTTCATTTGCTGTCATTTACGTTTACGCTATGCAGTAGGATCTTTTTATTTTTTTGTACGAATGCATAGAAACTGGTTTATGTGTTCAACCAATTTTCAGGATATATCATAGAATAGATAAGTTATAATTTATTTGTTATTATATTGTAACTCTAGAGATTAATTTTTTTTCATTTTATTATTTTATCATTTTCTCTTTTATTTCCTTTTTAAAGCAAAAATAAACGATTTTAGGTGAAAAAATACTCATTTTCTTTTCCCCGAATAAACCGCGTAACTTATTGCCACGAATCTTCATACTCATTACTTGCCTTTATGCGAGATTAGAAAAATAAAATGATCCTTCCTCCGACTCTAAGGCATACCTTAGATCTAGAAATGCTCCGTGAGAAGGATAGCGAACTGAAATTGTTCTTGCTAAAACATCCGAGAAATCCTCTACAGTTTTCTTGTATGAAAACCTAGTTAGGCCTTCAAATTCTGAATATTCTCAATCTCGAATTGTTTGTCGACCAGAAATTTCAATGTGGATGAGCCTCATCGTTCCATAAAAATGAGCTAGGTACAAACTACCCTTTTGAAAAATCTCACATAATGCTGGAAAATCTTATTAATATTATTCAGAGCATTCAAGGTGCCTCCCTGTAAGATCTGAAGTTCTGTGCACCCAGCGAATATCACACTGTTACAGAACATAATACCTGCATCTCCATAGTATATCCCTATTAAGATGTTGAACAGATGGTGTCAGATACCTTGCTCTATCTATAGGGGAATACGTCGAGTATCGGTGTTTAGACTGAATTTTGACTCGTTAAGGTAAGGAAACCACCAGATCAGTACCTTCGTGCCTAAGAATGATGTGATCTTTACGGTGACAAAAGGGCTCTCCTGTGGCTTGGAGTAAGTGAGATACAAACCATTGGTTTTCTAGCAAAATACTTTCTGCACTAACCCCTTAAGGGGAGTCAGTAGGGTAAACACCTTCGGGAAGTCGATTTTGAGTTTTTGATATTTCTAAAATCCCCAAATCAGGACCTTTCCAATGATGTACTGTACTTGCCATTTTACTAATTAGAAGTATGTTAAAATGATTTTCAAAAAATAATCAGCTGATTAGCCACGCCCCCTTTGACAGATAGAAATGTAAACATTGACCTCTTAAATCTGGGAAGCTTTTCCAAAGCCACTCTCTGTTTTATTTATTCATACGCAATTAACTGTAGATTAACTGCAAGAGTAACCGTCGGGTTGTTTACCTTTTTTGTAGAGCATACACGTTTTTATCGTGTGTGTTTGGGTTTTTAAATTAAATATATAAAATTTCTAAAATTCGGAAATTTTGAAATTTCAAAGTTTTTGTTTCTTTATTGGCTAAACATAAAAAACATAAAGGTATACTGTGGATGAAGAAGGTGCTTTACGGGATTTTAAGAAGGTAACATAGTAATAGTTCAATAATCATAGTAACAGTACTTCAAATACTAAAAGAGTAATGTATATCCTCAAGGTTGACATACACATGACTCAAAGGAGACATGTGCAAAATAAAGTTGGACTAGAGTTTTTCTTCTTATTAAAGTAAGTATTAAAAATACCATCATGAATTAAAATATTCTTGCATTTGCTTTCAAGAATTAAGTTCATTGTAAAATGTGTAAAAGAGGTTTAGACATGCAAGTTTTAAAAGGTAAGTTTGGGCTGGAAATTTGTCCTGAAATGTTGTGCTTGTCCATATGATGTAGAATTCTCTTTTTAAAATATTCATGAAGGAATGCAAATTGCCACAATAAATACCAGGTTTGTATATGCTGCGTGTTCCATTGGGAGATGTGCAGAAGCTGGGAGAATGTTTTGCAGCATAATGAATCTTCGGCAACCACCTACAAGGTTTTCTCCTTACGGTAAGCGAATCTCAAATGATGTAAAACTTGTTTACGAGGAGTCCATTCAAAATGCTGCGAGGGAAGCTATTTGTGAAAATGAAGGTAATAATAATATTGTGGACATGGCAGAAACACGGTTACACATCATCAAATGGTGCAGTTACTGTGACCAGCATTGATACAGGTAAGATGATAGATGTCAATATTCTTTCGAAATATTGTACATGAAAAAAATGGGCACATAAAAACATTGTTTTTGACCTGTTGGTGAAAATTCATGAAGTGGATATAAACACGCTGCAGAATCGGGTAAGTCTTACAAACATAAAAAGTCTTCCGGTTGCTGTTGTAGTAGCAATGAGTTCTATATTTAGATATCTTTCCCAGCTTGATTTGTTGAGATAATTTTTGCATCGAAAAACACAAAACCCGAATGAAAGTTTTCATAATGTCATTTTATCACAGGTTCCCAAAACAACATTTGTGCACATTGAAACACTTTCACTTGGTATTTATAATGCTGTTTGTTCCTTTAATGATGGTAATGTATCCAAATTAACAAAAACTTCAGTAAATGGCAGTAGGACCTGGAGAATATTCGGTAAGTGCCATGAAAACTCTCGATAGAGAAAAATTAATGAAAGCAAGCATGCTTTTTCTGGATGATCAAAGAAAATTAGAAAAGATAAAAGAAAAAAAGAAGATAATATTAAGAAAAATAAGGTAAAAACCGGCTACAGTGCAAGATCTTTTTGATGAGGTAAAATTTTATACAAAAGCTACTGTTTTCTGAAAATTTTCTTTTCTAAACTGTGTTTTATCATTTCTATAAATTTACTGTATGCATGAACTGGAAATTTTTATTTTATATTTCATATATATTCTTGTGTATACTGAAGTGAAATTTTTGAAATATTCCTCAGACATTTAGCTAAAAAGCATATGTCGTAACACAGAAAAGGAAAATTTTTATTAAGTTCCTTATTGAACTCTGCAAAAATTATTTTTTTAATCAGGCTGATCAATTTTTTAAAAAAAGATTTCACTTCTGTATAAAAATAAATGTTTATTTAATGCACACACAAATATATCTCAAAATGCGTTGCATGAAGCTTGTTACATACAAAAAAAACATAAATTTCATGTTTGAAAACACAAAAATAGTTTACTTGTTGTTTTGGATACTATCTATGTAATATTTATATAATCTTTTTAATTCTTATATTTAAAGAAATTGTGTTTACATGTGAATATACAAAACACTAAAGAAATTTTTCGAAGTGCCATATAATCATGTATTACTGTCTTATATAGATTATATTTTTTAATTTGTGTCTTCTTTCTCAAAAATTAATTGTATGCATAAACTGGAAATATTTATTTTATATTGCATATATATTATATATACTGAAGTGAAATTTTTGAGATATTCCTCAGACATTTAGCTGAAAAGCAAATGTCGTAACATAGAAAAGGAAAATTTTTATAAAATTCATTATTCTACTCTACAAAATTACATTTTTAAACATACTGATCAATTTTTTAAAAAAAAATTTCACTTCTGTATAAAGATAAATGTTTATTTAATGTACACACAAATTTTTAAGCTTTGTTTTCAATTGTTTCTTAGTAAAAGGGACATAAATATATCCCAAAATGCAATGCCCTTTTTCGTTGCATAAAACTTGTTACATACAAAAAATACACAAATTTCATGTTTAAAAACATAAAATCAGTTTTCTTGTTGTTGTTTTGGATACCATTTATGTAATATTTTAAGAATCCTTTTAATTCTGATACTTTAAGAAATTGTGTTTAAATCTGAATTTATAAAACACTAATGAAATTTTTCGAAATGTCGTATAATGATGTATTACCAAAGCCATATTTTCATGTATTGACACATTTTTACATGGTATTTATGATACTTATAGTCAACTTGGATGACAGTAATGTATCAGAACTAAAAATTCTTCAAAAATTGATGCATAATTTGAGAAAAAGGATGCAAATCCAATAAAATATCTCGATAGATTAAAAGTGAAAAATGCTATACATGTATTTTCTGAGAAATCTAAGAAAAAGAAATAAGTAAAAAGTCTAAAAAGTTATTGAGAATAAGCTAATATTTAAAAAAATAGTGCAAATACAGATTGTAATTTATAATTTTTTTGATGAAGTGACATTTTATAATAAAAATGCAATTATCTCAAAACAGTGTTTTTAAAAATGCGAGTACCATTTTCTCAGAACCTATTCAACGGAAGCACTTGCAATCTTCACTGAATATTACTGATATGTTAATATATATACTGAAGTGAACTTTTATTAATATACCGATAATATTTTTGTAAAAGTCAGTTATCGTGAAAAAAATGACATTTTTCAAAAAATTCATAGTGATACATTACGATGAAAGTTTTTGAAAAAACTAAACAATATATTTGAAAAAGTTCACTTCAGTTTAAATAAAAAAGTCTAATTAATATACAGAAAAAAATTTAAGTCTGTACATTTAATATTTTATGAGAAAAAGGCACATAAAAATGCTCAATTTAACATTAGCGGAATAGGGGGTACCGACTTACCTTAACTGAGGAAGAATCATTACGAAATTCATCCCCTCCTTCCCAATGCCACCGTTTATCCCATAGATGCGCGTTGCGACGCAGTTTGTTAAGAAAAAAAAAAGAAAAGGTGTGCCCCCCCCACCTAAAAATTTTTTACTTTTACTTTAAAAAAATAAATAGAAAAATAAAATAACAAAATTCAAATTAAAAGTTTAATACCCAGAGTTACAATACAATAAAAAAAATTATAACTTATCTGTCCTGTGATATGTCCTGAAACATGGTTGAACACATAAACTGGTATCACATTCACAGTATTCGTACAAAAAAAAAAATTAAAACGCTCTTATACTCGATAGGCGAAAATGGCAATAACTGAAGAATATGAGAATTGAAGAATTGCTTAGAAATGAATTTTATCGCTCCTTGAATATACCCTTTAAAATTCCTCTTCCCCACCTCTTCATCGAAATAAACAAACATTTTTAGAAGTACTGTCAATGTCACGATCTTGTATTCTGAAGCCGTGGGACTTATTTTACACAGAGCAGCACAATACAAAAAATCATCCTTAGGAAGGACGGTTATACACGTCAAGGGCTTTAAAGGCACCAGCTCAGTGGGACGTGTATACACGCCCGTGGCACTCTGAAGGGGTTATGCCTTTGATTAACAATATACTTAGAAACTGAGGAACCAGAATTAGCACAAAGCTTCTTTATGAGTTGAGTACCAGTCGTCCCTCTATCGATAATTGCTGTAAAATCCATGTAACTGTCCTCTTGACTTGCAGTGGTTCTTAGATGAACAACAATTTATCTTAAGGGTAATTCGATACTTTGTACTCAAAAATTATCATAAGACTTCAGAAATACGAGAAAAACTAAAACCAGCACAGTATAATATTTAAAGTATCTGTCTTATTAATTTTCATAGTTTGCATAAAATTTAAAAAAAAGAGATAATGAATCGAATTTTAAAAAAATTAACAAAATAACATTTTTTGTTATATGTTCAACAATTTTATTTAAAAATAATTCAGTAATTTTTGAAAAAGCTGCAAAAATTTGTTTGTTCCTTAATTACTGTTCACCATTGTAGTGGTAACTATATTGTTATCCTGGAAGCATGAACATGGTGATGTATTCCTCGAAACATCAAACTGTCTCTGCATTGCATTTTTTTCTCTTTGCTAGAAGAAAACCAATCAGGATGTGACAGCTCAACTTGCGATAACTAAAGATGAGTAGCGATTAAGACCGATAAGGAAAAGGTATGTGATAAAATATTTCCTGACAATATTCTAGATGATTGCTCCGCGTTGTTTATTAAGGAAGCGTTGTTTATCGAATATCCTGTGTCCTATTTATTACGCTGAACATATCTATGAAGGATAGCTTTCTGGACGCAGAAAGACTTCTAAAGAGGATTACAATAAATGTGTACTATAAATAAAGAATGTGATTGATCTCTTTTTTTTAAAAAATGAGTATTATTTCTTAATTTTGTTATGCCCATTGTTTGACTTTGTTTCAAAATACAGGAAAATTAAAAAGTTACTAAATTTTGTGATTAATATTATATAAGAAATGATTTCTGCAATCTCTTGTGCAAAAAATCGTCTAAAATGACTATTTTTATGAGTTAAGATATAAATATTACTTATGGAAAAATGTACAAAACATCTATATGTGCTGTGTTAGTAAGAAGACGCACAATTTGTAAATAACAATTGATTATATTTCCACTTGAATAAGTTAGGGAATTATTTCTGTCACTTACATATTTACAAATGTGTATCTTAGAAATAGCTACAGATACAGTTTCAACTGCAATGGATGTTCGAAAAATTTAGAGATATTAGAATAATACTTAAGACTTTTTTTTTAAAGTTTTGTATTGAGGTTTGAGACAGAGGAGCTCCCATCTAAACTTCAATTCACAATACAATTGAAGAGGGTTTTTCTAGGTATTTCATATTTCTTTCAGGAAGAAGTTTGAGTAAATTAATTGAAAAGAAATTTGTAGTTTAATTCTTAATAGGAAAATTTATATTTTTACTTTTAGTAGCGGAAGCCGCCACCAGATGGAGCCACCAATGAAATGGTCTCCACTCTTGGGGGACTTGGTGTCTGCAAAGGCTCAGTGGCTAATATGTAGTCCATTGAAGGAGGGTGCTAAGGTTTTAAATGTAATACATATAATGGGATAAATATAAAACCCTTTAAAAAGCCCCGACTTTTTACTGGTTGGATGAAATCTAAATGCATCTCAGAGATATTCGTTTCTTATGTGCTTCATCTTCTGCTCTTAACTCAATGTATCTGAAAGATTTATTTACCTTTTATTTTCATCAAAACTATGTAAACAGAAATATAGCAAGACAGTTTGGGTCACACAAAAATGATATAGCCACATTGGTATAATGGAAAATTCTTAGCCTTAGGTAATAAGATTGTGCGGTTATCAATAGCTTGACATCTAGCCAGCCTTTTTCTATATTTGTCTTTGCCTATTTTACTGAGGTGTATATAAGAGAAAATATTGTAATGGATTCTATAAATACTAGAAAATTACAAATATAGTGAGAAAATCATGTTAAAAATAGTATAAATTATTTGACGAACCAAACCTTTTACACACCAAAGGCAGAAAATTAAATATCTAAGTATTAAACCACATTAATTACAATAATTAAATTGGAGTTATTTAAATTTTTAATGCACTGCCAAATTTATTGTTTAATCCAAATTTTATTATACACGAAATGAAAAATAATATATTTAATTATAAGTATATATTATGTAATAAATTTTAATATGATAAATTGTATAAATTATAAATAAAGGACTTTATCGTTTTATCAGTAATTATAGCTATACGATTAATTTATTTATGACTAAATGGCTTTCAAATATCAATATATAATTTAATAAGTAATATAACATCAGGATAATAATTATTAAAGTGGTATTAACAACAGTATAATTAATTTTGCAAGCAGTATTCCTCACATTGCTTTCTTACATTCATGTTTCTAAATTTTATTGTTCTTGTATTTGAAACAATTATGAATTCATGTGAAAGACAAAATGTTACATGATGCAAAAAATAATAATAAAATTAACAAATGTGTCCATCCGTTGCTTATGAGAAATGAAAAGTGCTTTAAGGAAAATCACAAATTTTTTATTTAATTAATAACAGTTCCAAAAAGCCAAACAGAATCAGAATGAAATAGCAATTTTTTAAGAATTGAATTGTAAACTTTCAATCTGAGAGATATAAAATAAAATTGAACTTGTATTTGATGTAAACAAATACAAATTTTATTAAAAGAAGTTAGTATGAAGTGCAAATGTTGGAATGAAAAAGTATTACAGCATAAAATCACACTACATTTTCATTGGAAGTATTCAAATTGAAATGCTCATCGGCTGCAATGTAGGTTTATTATATTTTAACTGTAAGTAGAATGATTAATTCTTTAATTCTAAAATACATTATCATTTTATAAATAAACGTACGAATACATATAAATAAAAATAGAAACTTCGCCTACTTAGTTCTTACCACATTTGCATAAAAAAATGAGGAAAGAAATGTGGCTTCACTTGCAGTAATAAAATCGTTCTCGAGCAGAAATAATAAATGATAAAATTATACTAAATGGATAAAGCTAAATAAGGGGCAACTTAGTACTTGATACTAAAATTTTGAAAATAAAGTATTCTAGTACAGTGAAATAAAAAGGTAATTTTTGCGTAAATTGCTCTTTTTAATGATGAGTTAATACTCTCTCTTTTCATTAGCTTTATATAACTTTAAAAAAATTACAGTGTATTATAAATCAATATATCATCTGAATGTAGTGTGTTCAAAAACTTAATACCCTAACTTAAACACTTACGAAAATAAGTGTAACACACAGAATTTGACACAAAAAATATTTTATATTCACAAATACTCACACACAGTGTTCGCAGATATTACATATTTTTGCACGTCATTCATTTTCTGTCTTTTTCTTAGAGATAATGAATTTTAATATACACGTTCATATACACGTTAAATATACACGTTATAGTCATGGACACAAAGCCGATGCGCTATGAGTTTAAACCCAAGTGCCACTGAAGATATGTCGTGTATGTAGTTAAACCTGTCATGACACACAGTCCTCACGTTTACGTGGTGTGGAAGTTAGGAGATGGGATGTTAACCCTGTCACTCTACCATGGTTCAAAATTACGATGTCGGGTACCTTCAGCTCTCGTTTTGATTTTTGAGCTACGTCAGTCCTCTTGGTTATGTCAAATTCTCTTAAGCATAAATCCAATATGTATGGAAAGTTTTCAGCGGGTATTTCAACTATGTTTTTACGAATAACCCAGAAAGACATTTTGAAATTACTTTTTAAATTCATAAAATAAATTATATACAGGGTGTTTCATAAATGATGGGAGTAACTTTAAGGGTTGATAGTACACATCAAGAGGAGTAATAGTAAATAGGAAACCAAGTGTCCCAAACGTCTTCCGAAGGAAAAAGGCGCCATCAAAGTTTAGGGTCCTAAATTTCAAATGATGATAAAAAACGGGAAAATGGATCGATTCATTTGCGGTTTTCACTAAAATAATTCTTTAAATTAGTATTTTCATTAAAAAAAGTTTTAAAGACAAAGTTAAAAAAATGCCGTTAGAGGGTGCTCTAGACTTTGGAGTACCGAACAACTACCTTTTACCAGTATTTTTTTTATTTTGTTAAATGTTTACAAAAGCTTAGATTTTAACTTGAATTTTGAGCGCAAAATTGAAACCATCGGGAGCGGTTAAGTGGCGCAAATGTAACCGCGTTTAGGGAGGAAAAATTGAAATGCTCGTATGTAATGATCAAAATAAAAAACGATAAAGCAAACTTTAAGAGGCGATAGTACAACATAAAAACAATCAACTTCGATTAGAAAATGCATGATTTGAATTCAAACGCAAACGTGCTAGAGCATCTTCAAATTTTATCCATGCAAGCGTTTTAGCTGCAAGATTCTGGAAGAAGAACATGAAATTGTGATATGGGGAAGAAGAAGAACGCATATGCAAATTGTTATTAAGATAAAAGCCATTGACCCGAGTGTGCAAGTGTAAATCACGGAACAAACGTAACGAAAGATGTTGCCCTTCACTAATCAAGAAAAGGCTGATATGCACTTCATCTACGGAACTGCAAATGGGAATAGTGCAGAGGCGCGACGATTATACGGAAAAAAGTTTCCCAACAGGCGGTTGCCCAATGATAAAACATTTGTGCGCTTGCACAGACAGTTGTGTGAGACAGGATCCTTTTTTGGTGCACGTTCAAATGCAGGCTGTGCGAAGTCTAACAGAACGGTAGCCGTGGAAGAAAAAATTCTGGATATGGTGACTGATCATCCAAATACAAGCACGCGAGCAGTGGCTAGTCAAATTGAAGTATCACCCTCCACGACATGGCGAGTACTAAAGGATGAAAGTATGCATCCTTTTCATGTCCAACGAGTCCAGGAACTGACTGAAAGGGATTTTCCTCGTCGAATGGATTTTGCTCGCTGGTATCTGCAGAAGCACACCCTAAATCCCGATTTTGGTGCAACTGTGCTTTTTACAGATGAATGTACATTTACACGTGACGGTACATTTAACACCCACAATTCCCACCAATGGGCAGATGTAAATCCACATGCGTCTTCTACACATGCATATCAGCGACGATTTTCCATAAATGTTTGGGCAGGAATAATTGGTGACCATCTACTTGGACCTTATCTTCTGCCAGAACGCCTGGATGGAAAAAAATATCTTACCTTTCTGCAACAGGTGCTGCCGGAAATGATAACAGATGTTCCCCCTCGTATCCGGCGAGTAATGTGGTTCCAGCAGGATGGAGCACCAGCTCATTTTGCGCCAGAGGTGCGAAATTATCTAAACGCAACCTTTCCAAATCAATGGATTGGCGAAGTGGTCCTGCCCCTTGGCCAGCGCGATCGCCCGATCTTTCATGCCTGGATTTCTTTTTGTGGGGACACTTGAAGAGTCTTATGTATGAGACTCCTATCGAAACTGCAGAAGAACTCGTCGCCAGACTTTCGGCAGCTGCAAGAGAGGTGCGCGATACTCCTGGCGTGTTTCAGAGGGTTCGTGAATCCCTTCTTCGCCGTTGTACCGCATGCATCGCCTCTAATGGTCAGTGTTTCGAACAGATATTGTAATCATTTCTAATTAAACTTTTTTTATAACGTAAATGTTCTTTGTTTCCTTTTTGTCTCTTAAAACGAAATCTGTTTCAGCGCCCTCTATCACCTTCGGGTTAAAATTACGAGTATGATTTCTTTGATGAATGTTACTTGTTTTGGTGTTGTACTATCGCCTCTTAAAGTTTGCTTTATCGTTTTTTATTTTGATCATTACATACGAGCATTTCAATTTTTCCTCCCTAAACGCGGTTACATTTGCGCCACTTAACCGCTCCCGATGGTTTCAATTTTGCGCTCAAAATTCAAGTTAAAATCTAAGCTTTTGTAAACATTTAACAAAATAAAAAAAATACTGGTAAAAGGTAGTTGTTCGGTACTCCAAAGTCTAGAGCGCCCTCTAACGGCATTTTTTTAACTTTGTCTTTAAAACTTTTTTTAATGAAAATACTAATTTAAAGAATGATTTTAGTGAAAACCGCAAATGAATCGATCCATTTTCCCGTTTTTTATCATCATTTGAAATTTAGGACCCTAAACTTTGATGGCGCCTTTCTCCTTCGGAAGACGTTTGGGACACTTGGTTTCCTATTTACTATTACTCCTCTTGATGTGTACTATCAACCCTTAAAGTTACTCCCATCATTTATGAAACACCCTGTATAAGCAAGTCACATGATCGGGAATTCTTCATCATTTTCGTTTCTGCCCAGTCGTTCGCTTGTGTTCTGGCAATACAAAAGATCCAACTGTTAGAGATAAAAACGAACGTTAAACCTATCTTGGCTCACACATTACAGCAGTGTGTAAATTTGGGGAGGGGTTGCAAGATACGCTGTTGCCTTTTTTACTTTGTAGTATAGTTGATTGATTGTATATTAACATCGCAATCAGAAGGTACAATAAGTCTATTGGAGATATACCTCAACATTTTCAATCTCGGCCAAGTGACGAGGGTGACATCTCTTATCTGTCACCAAAATTTCCAAATTTCTAAGCCACGCCAACATAAGGAGCCTAAGTCCAAACAGAATTAATGCGCATCGGCATCTAATTATGATGAGTGTTTAGTAGTACCGAGATTCGAGCCTATGACTCGACAGAAATAATGCTGATATCGAGTTTGTGCCTATGACCATTCTGAAATGATGATTACGTCACTTGGCTGTGGCTTAAAATTATGAAACTCGTCACCCATAGGCCTTTGTAAACTATATTCGTTAAAATAGGATCAAACTATTCAGTGTTACAACTAGTTTTTTTAAAATTTTATAAATTGCTATCTGGTTACTCTTGCAATAGTTTTTTCCCTTTCTTTTTACATTATCTATAATATTATGGATTACATAGCTCATTTATATCGAACAATTGCTTTCAAATCCATATCTACACTTTTTTTACAACTTCTACTTCAGTATCTGATTGGCATCTTCAATACCCAAACAAAATTTATTATTTTATTCATTCATTGGAGTTCACCAAACATATTAAAAGAAATCTAATAATGATGGATCTGTTCTCTCTCGTGTCACAAGAGCTTAGGATGTGAAAGAAACGAACATGGATTAATGCTTCAGTGTTGTTGGAATTGCAGCAGCTGAGAAACGAAGGCTTTTCGGAAACCCTGATCGATATTAAATGATACATCTCTTGAATAAAAAAAATAGCTAATAGCCTTCGAAAAAGTACTTAAAGAAAAAAGTTAACGGAGAGAAAAAGTTTTCTCAAAGTGATTTTCTAATGCAATCTAAAGGATGTCCTAATATTTATTTGTGTCATTCTTTTAGTTGGAATGATAGTTAAAGAATACATTTTTTCTGTTTATCATAACTATTAAAATTTACAATTTTAAATGTTCTATTTCTTTTATATTTAAGGGAGCATCTCATCTTGAAGAGTATGTATTTTTTTTTATTTATTTATTTATTAATTTTTTTTTTGCATTTTTCATTTAAATAATTTATTATGAAGAAAATATTGTTAGATTCTAAGAAAGCACAGGCTATTTTCTATTCCCCCCCCTTCTTAATTCTCTTTAAAGCCTATTTGAAACGCTTTAATTTGTCGCCTACTGACCAGTGTTCTTGCTCCAGTGACTCAGTCCAGGATGTCAAGCATCTAATATTTGCTTGTGCTGAATTCTCTTCCGAAAGACGTACTCTCATGAATTGCCTACAAAAGAACAATATAGCGTGGCCTCCTACTTTCTCTGCCTTTGTTCAGAGCAAGTCTTCTTTTACATCGTTTTGTGCATATATTAATAGAATTTTTTCTCGTCTTGTTTAGATTGTCAATTTAATTTTTTAATTTAAAAAAAAAATTACTATTTTATTATTTTTTGTGTTTGCTAACAATTACTGTGTACGTATGTATCTCTCTCTCTCTCTCTCTCTCTCTCTCTGGGTTTTTTTTAAAGTGCGTATATATATATGTCTGTGTGTATATTCTTAAGTATTTGTGTGTATGCATGCTTTTACTCATTTGTATTTTGAAAATCTTATTCTGATCACACATGTGCTTCCAAACCTTCACCATTATATAATTTTCATTACTGAATGTCTCCGTTTTGCATGTGAGCAATGTTGTATTTTGTACTGTGTTTATTGTATTTGCATCCCGTCTTGTTTCTTTTTACCTTTCGATTCCCATTTGTGCTTGTATCCCTGAACTTAAAACTTCCTACCACTATTGATTGAGTATTGACTTACGTTTGTAAGCCTTGTGTTATACTTGTTGGCACACAAGGAGTCTACCTAGAGTCACAAAAAAAAATTAGCATATATATTATGTTGGATATTGTTTTAGTTTACTTTTTGTTATTTATATTGTATTAGGTTGAAATGTATAATAATACAATATAAATAATACATTAGGAAAGTTAATAAAAAAGATAAAAAAATAACTGTGAGCGTATTTTTTTATTTTTTTGTTCATATTAAATATTTGTAATACACAGCAATAAAAATACTTCATTTAAATTTACTGAATAAACTCATATCTAGAAGCCAAAACTAAATGTGGAAAAACTCTTCTCTCAAATAGTTGTGGGCCAAAATTGCACAATGTAGGTATTTTTTTGTGTTACGCTTAATTTTATAAAAAAGTCTTCACTTATTTATGTTAATTAAAAATTGAAACCCAAATATATTTATATATTTAATTTTTTTAATTGCTTTACGTTTAAGTATATATATTTAAAAGATTTAGAAGTTAGTATATTAGCTAACTTAGAAATAGTTTATAACTACTTAATTCCACATTAAATTTTTTAAGCGTTTGAAGTAATCTCAATACTACTATAGTAAAAATAACGTCTAAATAGTTTTCCGAAATACTTTAGAGTCATGGTATAGCTAAAATCTACTTTATTTTAATAAGTAAGACATCATTATGGCTCAGGATATTTTCTGCAATCCAATGTACAATTTATCATAGCTCTACTACAGTTGTTATAAAGAAAATCGTGTTTCCGATACGTATACAGAAATACCTCGACTTATACCCCCAGGAGTTACGTGATTATTTTCAAGCACGTCGATTCATCTTTTGTTTGAGCGCTACTCAAATAAATATAACTCTTGAAATTAAAATTAAATAATTCGAATCTTTTACACATTGTTTATAAAGAAATGTGGCTTCACAAAAGTGTAAAATATTTTTAATATAATCATACTTTTAAATATTATAAGCATATGAATACAAGAAATATTTCTATAAGAAACATTAATTAAGTTTTACGTTGTGCATGCTATTTTCTAACGTATTAGCTTTAATTACAAGTAATGAGTTGATTTATAAAGTTAAATGTATCCTTATTACACCGTAGTATTTTTAAAAAAATAGAATATTAAATTTTATTTTTTTTAAAAAGAAAAACAATATATTTTCGAATTTTTTTAAAGAAATATCAATATTTTTCAAATATTTTGAAATACAAAAGATATATTATTCTTAAATTAGTAGGCTTTATAATTTGATAATGTTTTACACATCAAAGGCTACTATTTTAGGAAATAGCAATGCAAAGCAAAAATTACTTAATATTTATCAAAAAATTATTTTTATTTGCATATGCTTATAATTTTTAAAATTATGATTAGATTTCAAACATTTTGTACTTTTTTGAAACCATAATCCCTTGTAAATAATATGTAAAAGATTCAAATTATTTACTTTAAATTTAAAATAAGTATACCTCTTTGAAAATTGTTTATATTTTCAACCCTCGAAACAAATGTAACACCCCTGAGACCCCTTACCCTCCGATAGGCGAGCGTCGAAAGCTTCATCCGTAGGCACACGGCATCTCTTAGATGCATCATCTCATACTTACGTTTGAAGAAGATTTAACCATTTTTGGGGGTGATTTTCCACAATAAATATACTAAACATAAAATAATATTTAAAGAATCAGGAATTAAAATACCTATACAAAATCATCAGAAAGATACTGATCAGCTTTATCACCGTACAATAACTGTTTAAATTTTAAGATGCCTTGTTGCAATCTTCACAAATCATCTTATAATATTCAAGGGCCTGACGTGGGGGAACAATGCATTTTTTTTACAAATTTTTCGGGGATGTTTCTCTTAGCTACTGTCTTGAATAGGGCATTGTATATCAGATATTTCGTTAAACCTGAGTCAAAATGAACGAGTCATTTGGATGTTAGTTACACTCAGACCGTCTTTGCAAGTGCTCTTTCAAAAGTTCGTGACCTAGTTTTCCTAGATATGTGCACGAGGATCTGAGTGATTTTGATTCTCATATAGATATGGATTATTCTAGCTACGTTGAGTATTGAGTAAAATGCAGGCGATGACTTGACGCTCAACATCCCTTGGATGTATTTCAAATCTTAGCAACAAAAAAAAATTCTATCAAACATAAGTTACAAAATATTTGTTTCGAATTATTTCGTATAAAACTGAAAACCACACAATATTACAAGGAAAAAAAATCAAAATTAACGAAATTGTACAAAGTCATATTAACTGGCGTTGTTGGGTGCACTGCATCTATCAGATTCAATGGCCCTACCACCTGAAATATGAAGAAATCTCCCTCGTCCTTTACATTGAATCCTAGGGCGAGTGACAAAAGGCAGATATAAGAAGGGAGGGTGTGTTCCAACCCCCTCTCCATGTTGACACAGCACCAAAACTATTTTTATTATGCATCTTAGAAATTCGAGCGCCTATCGGAAGATTAACCATAATAACTATTTTATTTATCTAACGCCCGTGCTCGCTTCTTGCCAATTTGACGCCGAGCCTCCCAGTACCGACTGACAATGTCGTCAGTCGGCCTCTCATTCCTGGGGATCCCAACATGACTTGGGACCCACTTTAAGGCCACAGTACAGCCATATGAGATTAGCTCCGCAATTTTAGTTCGACACTGAATTGTGTTAAGGCAATCAATTGGTGTATTGCTGCTTAAAGCTAAAATTGCAGCTTGGGAGTCTATGAAGAAGACAACTTTTGCAAGAGCTAGACCAGCAGCTAGTAATTGCTTTGCGGATTCAAAGACAGCCAAGAACTCGCATATCGTAGTTGTTGGCGTTTTTTCCCACTGCTAATGAGCCCTCAAACAGCCGACACAACCATCCTGCGCCAGCTCCGTTTATTTCTTGTAGGTATGAGCCGTCAGTGTAGACATGGGGCCACATTCATTCGCTGTGAATATCTTTGTTAAAAGGTTTCCAGAGCACATGGTTTTGACTCGTCAGGAATGGCGTCAGCCTTATTTGATGCCATGTTAATTAGGCTGAGCCGTTTAGATGGAAGGGAAGTAGCGACTGGGGAGTAGGACTGTATAGTAGCACGGGGAGTCATTTTTAGCGGAAGTTGGTGTTTCTTCATAAGAAGTTCCGGATGTGAAACAGGAGAAGACTGAGACTTAAGTCTCTGTATTGCACATCTGTACTCTTACCATAAAACTTATTTTGTGTTATTATAATTGAATTTAGGTTGTGAAATAAATTCAGAAGATAGAGATAGTTAGGGATGTGATGACATTAAAAAACTGCTTGATTCCCACAACCTGTAGTTGGTAATCGATGAGCTCATATAAATGCATGAACAAGAAAAACATTAAAGAATTTGAAAGAGTTTGGCAGAAGGCCTCAATTTAACTAAAAATGAGTTACAAAAATTGAAAAGATAGATTTCAACGATAAGCGTATTTTTTTAACAAAACATGGAATACAAAATATTAATATCATGCCTCGAGGAATATTGA
>BMAO01036273.1:0-22472 GCA_019973975.1 Trichonephila clavata
GTCACTACTCACAAAGTTTTCGAAAGTTCAAGTGTTGATACAATATGGTGCGCCCACGCTAATACCCAGTAACCGTTGGATCTCATCCACGGGGATTCTACGGCTGCCCAAGACTACAGTATTCACTTTCGCAATCCTTTCTGGGTGTAATGACACGCCTTCTAGGTGAGCCTGTCCAGGTCGAACACCGTCTTCCATTAACTCGCACCCCTCAAGGAATATTTTGTGCCATTCTACAATACTTGAACGACACAGACTGTACTCACAGCCTTCATCCGTCCATGCATTTCATGACCTCTAACTCCCTCCACCGCTAAAAATCGAATCACTCCTCGTTATTCCTTCTTACTCGGCTGCATGTTTGGTAGTGGATGATAACTTGTGTGAGCATCTTCTCTTCGGCGTGAAACCACAACGTCACTACGAAACGTCAAACGTTGTGCATGCGTCAGTATCTCTACCGATATATAGTGCCTCCATACACGCAGTTGTGGGGTGTCACATTATTTGTAATGCAAAGTTAGACGCACTGACCAGATTTCATTTGAATGAACCTAAAAGAATCTGTAACACATTTTATGTAAGGTTTACAATCCCGTGTCATATTTTCAATCCCAGCATTTCGGGATTACATTATCCAAATTCCGGATCGGTCCCGGGATTAGGACTGGAATATTTATTAAAAATACTTACATATTAGCATAGTTGAAATTGCATAATAAAACTGAAAATATAATTAAAAATATAATTAATATTATTTTAATGAAACAAAATAATTAATTCATCATAAAAACAAATTAAAGTTATACAAAATGAAATTTTTTTAAAAAAAAAGCATTTCTTCATTTCTTGTGTTTCTGTAAATAAGCTTATAAAAAACACAGCTCGTCCAGCGTTTCATCGTCTAAACCAGTGATTTCCAAAGTGGTCTTTGACGACCTCCAAGGGGTCTACGTTAGCCAAAAATTAATTTGGGGGTCCGGTGTAAGTGGGGGTCTATCATAGTGGGCTTTCATTAGACTTTAATTTTAAAAGAAAATATTGATAATCAAGTGAAAATCAAATTTTGCCTGTATTTTAAAGATTTATTTACTAAATTTATATAATGAGGTTTGTTTGTATTTACAAGGTGACAGCATAAATTTTATTAAAACAAGACTCACTTCAGCTTTTCTTTCCTGAGTTAAGCTAGTATAATATGGAGGTCCCGAATTTTCTAAATTTGCCACAGGCTATCTGTCAGAATGTTTTAACCTACGTTCAACATTTAAATGCTTTTTATTCAGATTTTGAAACCAGGTTTGAGAATGCTTTGATTATGGCAATACTACAATAGTCAATGAATTCATACGGTCATATTGAAGAAAAAAATGTCACATTACAATAAGAACTGATCTAAGATCTTAAAGTTTAGAAACGGATGGCAGCAATTTGGGCTTTAAAAAGTCAAATCTGTTATTTATCCCGACTTATGGAATATCGTGAGAAAATTTTTCATTGCTTTTCCTAGTGTGAAGGAGTTTCAGCGTGGTTTCAAATCTCCAAAATAAAAAAAATAATAATAATAAAGAAAGAAAAAAACTGGACACTAATAAAACAGGATATTTAAGGTTAAACTAGACAAGATTGTCACCAAATGTTGAAAATTTGATATTGTAGTGCTAGAGATTCATCCCTTCCATTAAAATAATTTGTTTTTTTAGTTAGTTTATTAAACAGCTTTATTTATTAATTAACATGTGCTTTTTAAATTTTAAACACTATACTTCATTAAACTTAGAAACTAAATTCTTTTAAAGAGGGAGTAGTATTACTAGCCCTTAAAAAGGCATTTAAGTTGATAAATTTGCAAAAATTCAATATTAATTAAACCAAAAAGAGGGTATATCCCAAACCAAAAAGAGGGCAAGGGGTCTATGAGACAAAAAAGTTTGGGAATCTCTGGTCTAAACGGCTTATTTTTGCTACAAACTGTTCTGCCGAGGAAAATGCACGTTCGGATTCTTTACTAGTAGGTATTATCGTCATTAAAAAGGAGTATGCTCTTTTCAGGTAGTCACCACGTCTCCCTCCATTTTCAAAAAGAGACATTTCTTTTTTTGAATTTTTTTGATGACAGTGTCTCAAATCTAATAGACTGCATTGGTGCATATACGTCTTTGATAACTTTATTTTGTTCTGCTCCCCTTTAGGGTTTTTGTATACATAATTTGATCCAGTTATTGAATCAGAATGTGAGTCAATTTCAAGTGTTACCTCATTTGAAATTGAAGATCCAGTTGTATGAGCTGTTAGTAATGCAATGGGATTTGAAGTGCCTCAATTCTTCCAAGCAGGTCTTCTATTAATTAACGGCATTTAATTGAAGAAGGAACTATGATAAAATCTATTCTTGAAATGTTGCTTACATTATTGTGTAAGCATTGTAGTGAGCCACTTAGATCTGTGCGACGTTCTCCCGTACAAGAAATGAGAGCTGTGCATATGTATCTTTTTTACCTATTTCACTTATAATTGCACAAAAAAATTCTATACGAACATATTCCATAAACAAAATATAAATTTTAAAAAAATTAAATTCTCAGAAAATTTTTATGAGAACAATTTTTTTATACATAATTCAGCCAAAAATTAAATCCCGGGATTAGTTATTTTAATCTCGGAATTTCGGATTGGAAAAAAACATTTTGATCCCGGGACTGAAAACCCTACTAGATATCTTCTAAAAATTCTAATTGCCTCTGTCCAAGTTAGCTGAAACCGGACATCCTGAGGGAGGAAAAAATGTCCGTTTTCTGGCCCCACTCACGATGGGGAGAAAGTTACAGAAGAAACTAAGAGAAAACATATCAATTTTCATGGTTTAACATTGACACCCGCCTCGAACCCTCCTAGGTTCAACACGTAAGAAAACTGACATTAAACGTATACAGTACAAAAAAAAAGTAAATAAGATATATTAAATGGAATGCCAGCTTCACAATACTTTGAAAAAAATTTCAAATTGTAATTCAGACAAAAATTAAATCCCGAGATAAGAAAAAGCCACCGGGATCCCGGGGCTGCAAGCCCTAATTTGATGGAACTCAGCCTGAAAGCTCTTTTATTGTTGATCGGAAGGTAACTACTCAGATTGCTCAATACCATTGCTCAAGATTAATTTGTCCCAGTAACGCTCTTCAAATTTATAGTGCATTGATTTTTAATGCAATCATATTACATGCCACTACATATTAAACTTTTTGAGAACATTAATATTGTTAATTTCTTCTGTAATACTATATTTTCGGACAAATATAAAAAGTTTCTTTACTTTGAGTGAGATAAATTACTATTCCCATTCAATACCCTTCTCCTTATTTCACGTTCACAAACAAGGAAATCAATTTTATAAAACTTATTTTATAGTCTGCCAGAAATAAATTCGAACCGAAAACTTTCTTTTCATTAAATTGTTAGCAAGAGAGTATTCAGAAATATATTTAACCCGGAAAAATCTCTAAGTATGTGAGTGAATACTAACGTCGCTCTATTAAGCCACTCGAGGGCTTTTGGCCGCGGACCTCGTAATTTTTAGCCTTGGTCAAGTGACGAGGACGACACCTGAGTTGGTACCACTTCTCCTAACTTTCACACCACACAACGGATGGATGTTTGAGCTCTCGACATATTTCACTTGCATCTATTCCCTACACGACGGGTCTTCAGCGGTACCTGGCTCAAACTCATGACAAACTGGCAACAAATCCATTACCTTGGCCACTAGGCTACCGCGACCAAGAAATCGCTAAGATTGCTAAGGCAAGAATGAAATGAAATAAATTCTATACATAAAAAATTCTCGTCGAAATACCGTTTTAATTACAGTAGAACGTCGTCTATCCGAATGAATTGGGACCGGACACCGTTCGGATACGTGATTGTTCGGATAACCGAAAACCGAATGCCATCCGTGCAGTATATGAAACTGGGCACTATACGAATATTGAAAATCCTCACATGAGGGAAACATGCTTGAAAAAAAGCAAAATAAGTGCAAAATGTCGCAATTTTACCTTTATTGGGAAAATAATTACTTATTTTTTGCTGTACCATTGTACACCTTCCTTTTTCGCTGCAAGGTTCCTGATTCTCTTGAGCAGCAGTAGTTCAGTAATTTAGCACTCTGATTGTTGTTCGTACCACTCCACAGCTGTCTCAAACGCAGAAACGCATCAGCATTGGTGGAATTTTGCTACTTTCGTTGTTGTTTGTCCTCGTCTTCATTCGTTTCATCGTCGACAGGGTCGGATTCTTCTTGTACGGAAGTCACAATCTCGTCATCATTTAGCATTTGAAATCCACAGTCTTCTGTTTCGCATGCCATCTAGGTTTCTACATCAACAAAACTCAACAAAAGAGCATGTATACACCCCCTCACTTTGAAACAAATTGACCTAATATTCCGAGCAACTATTTATCAAATCACACAACTGAAACTCCCCAAATATTCCTCACCTTGGATTTTCCTGTCACTTTTGGCCTCACGCGAAACAACTGTTGAGCTTTGTACTGTTTGAAACGTATCCGGATTTTGGTTCGGATATTTGACATTTCGGATAATAAATGTTCGGATAAACGACGTTCTACTGTGTTTGGAAAGTTATTATAAGCTATGTATTTTTAATTGCGGTCAATTTAAATTTATCTTAGTTTATTTGTGAGTGAGATTTGCTCCCCCGTTGTAACATTTCCCGATGTTTACGTATCAAAGTATAATCTATTCAAAAAATCTCACTTCTTCAATTTTCTACTTCTCTATTAATTTTGTAACTAAAAATTATAATTTAAATAATTTGGAGTCCTCCTCCTTCATAAATATAAGGATAATTCATTTATAACCTAAACAAAGTTCTACTTCCTATCTAACATTTATTTACCCATCAAACCTATTCGAGTATAAAAGTGAACAACTAATACTGTAGGAGTCTCGCTCCTACCCAGTTCTCATATGTAGAATTCACGTTTGTTTTTATATATATTTACTTTGGTCAGAAATGTCTACTTAATCTCTACTCAAATTATTCACTCTACCATAGCTTTCTTTACAAATATTTTCAGGACTTTATTATACACTTTATGTTGATTAAAATACTCAGGAATATAACTCATGGGAAACTCTCAGAAGGCTGCATACTTTCGTTTCCTGTCTCCTTTTCTCGAGTGTGGGTATATACACCACTACATCCTTAAATTTCCTCGCTTTCAAATCGCCCTTTGCAGTTGGGCTCTGTGACGGGTCTATTCGCGATATTCTTCCTATTAATCCTCTTGGGGAAACTTTGGGGCTAGCATTTACATTAATTCACAGCCTTTCAAGAAGAATACGAGATATATGTAAATTAGTTCGACTATAGTATATATATATATATATATAGGTTTTGTAGATATAAAGATAGAAGGAGCCGTGAAGCTGTTAAGTAAGTGTGCATATCAAAGTATTTGATTCACAAACCTAGCACGCGTTAAGAAAGTAATTGCTGAGATTAAATTATTCGATTGAAGATTTAAGATAGTAGAATTAATTAGCTATCGGTGCATTAGGGCTTGTTCTCCTTATCTATTTCTTGTAGTTGGTTTACTTAGAGTTGGTTATTAGGAATATTCAACGCTTTAGATATCACTCCTAGGTTTCTTCTTATAGTTTCACTTGTGATTGTTTAAGTGTGTGTTCAAAGGCTGAATAAAACTAATTGTTATTATGGAGTTTGTTGGTGATGCTTTGTTTCCCCCACACCTAGAGACGTGCAGGACAGAGAAAGAGGGGTGCCGGTTAGACCCCCTCCCCCACAGCTCTTACGATACTTTTTCATTAAAGATCATCCAAACATCAGATTCTAATCCCATCTCTTTAACTTAGAATCGGTCTTAGGACGTTCTTTCCTACGCTTTACTCTCCAATCAAAGCCTAAGCTAAAAAACTATGATTTAGCAGTAATGGAAAAAATTATGCAATTCAATGAAAAATCGGGACAATTTCCGTTGGCTTGCTTTGCAGCATGATACTGAAAGCTGTCTTAATCAACGAATAAAAAACTGTTGGCCTGAAAAGCCTCAATGCTTCTTTGGAACCGTCATATATATATATACAGGGTGTCCAGCCTTAATGTGACCCAATAGCTAATTCCCGAACCGTTCAGTTTAGATATGCACTTCCAATTTGAAAAATGTTTTAAAACAGATAAAGAATATTTTTACGTGCCTTTCGAACTAAAAAAACCCATTTACAAAAAAAATTACAAAATTTAATTTTTTATACGGTCCCCAGGTTCTATCACTTATATTTAGGAAAAGATGCAGTACACAAAAACAAAGTAAATACAAAAAGTTTCATTTTATTACGATAAAAACTGGCTCAGTTATGGAACTTTAAAAATCATACATTTTATCCATTTTCTCATCAATTTTTAAGATGCTAATAAGGGGCCGTCTCCAAAGTGAAATTAGTTGGAACTCTGCCATAAAACTTTTGAGCTTGTACGTCACTCTTATATTATTCGTTTTTAAATTTAAAAGCATACGTTAATAATACAATAATTGAGTACTTAAAAAATAAAATTTATTCTGTGTACGTGTAAAATATAGAAAAAATAAAATATTTTGGACGAAGAAAACATTTTAAAAGCAGTTACAAAAAAATAGTCTTATATGTTGCGAATTCTGTTTGATTCTGCGTTTTTGCTGATCATTACAAACGTTAAAAATCTGTTGTGCAGTCGCTTGCAATTGCATACAGTCGTATTCTAATATTACGAAATTCTAGTACAGGAGAACGAAATGTATACAAATGAAGAATACTGCGAAATGGTACTGTTTTATGGACAGTGTAATCGAAATAAGAGAAAGGCGGCAAGACTTTATGCCATTAAATTTCCCACTCGAAGATATTCATCTTATTGTCCAATTGCCCGAGGGAGTTGTCACAGACATATTCCCTTGTCTCGCACCACACCTCGTGCCTTCAAAATTATTTAGATTAATTTGGTCTTTCTGATATAATAAAGCCTCTGATTCATGGCTGGTGCATCATTTCACATTAAGCTATAATTTGAACTACAAATCCTGTATTCTTTTGCTGCTATTTGTTAAAACAAGCTGTTTTAATCTTTTCGGTATAAGTTGCATTTCTTTGATTTAATTTTTATTGTTTGCCACACAGCAATACAAATTGTCAATCTATGATGTTTACTACAATGTTTTAAAAAACTATGATGTTTTTCTCTTGCTCTTTCTGTAGATAGTAAATTACTGTTCTCTAAACTCATTTTATATACGACCCCCTTTTCTGAGCAACTCGGATGCTTCAAATTTATGTAGGCATAACTCGGTCAGTTTTTATCGTAATAAAATGAAACTGTTTGTCTTTACTTTGTTTTTGTGTACTGCAACTTTTCTTAAATATAAGTGATAGGACCTGGGGACCGTATAAAAATTAAATTTTTGTAATTCTTTTGTAAATGGGTTTTTTTGGTTCGAAAAGCCCGTAGAAACATTCTTTACCTTTTTAAAAACATTTTTCAAATTGGAAGTGCATATCTAAACCTAACGGTTCTGGAATTAGCTATTGGGTCACATTAAGGCTGGACACCCTGTATACATGTATCATGTAATTTATCAAAAATCAATCCGCAAACTTCTAATGTATTTTAATTTACATATCGTGCATGAGTTTTTAAAAATAGTCAGTTACTTTTTACTAACAATGTTATACAGGGCTGATATTCATGACGGTCACATGATAAATATAATTTTGTGTTTTCTATTGTATTCGGCTGGCATGATACTTCTTATTGTACTTGTAAAATCCTGATACAGTTCCAAATTTGATAGTTGTGAGTAAAGATATCCTAGTATTCAAATTCTTCAAAAAGTTTTTCAAAATAAAATAAAAGTTTTATATTATGTGGGTACTTTTAATTCATGGGCGTTTTGTTTACCTATGTGCCTTATTATTAACAAATATGCACTTTTTAAAAGAAAACTTCAGTAAAGAGCAAAAGCTGGCAACAGCAAGGCGTTTGAACTGATTGACTGAAAACGCGATTGCATTTGGCACGTGATTATGACGTCACAGGAATTTATGTAATTGTTAAGTCAAAAATATAGAAAAGATGTGAAGAGTTTTCCACCATCACAATACATGGTAAATCAATTCTGTAATTTAAAGCACATTGAGCATTAAGATTGTTGTGAAAGCCTTTTTTGCAACTCTCCACTTACGTGAGAGATGAAGTTTTAATAATTTTAAGTCATAAGTGGGAAGATAAATATTTAACGATGGGAGAGAAAATCTCGTACAACGAGTTCTTCCGAGTTAAAAAAATTGCAAATTACCATGAAAAAAGTTTAAACATACTTTCCCATACTATTTAGTATTCATTACATGCAATTACCTATAATCTTATCCACCCGTCACAAACAAATAAGTGTTTATCATGGCCACGAAATTTACACACAATTACAGGAAATTATTGATGCGGAAACTCAAAGTATACAGCTACTATTGCAGCCCATAATTACACACAACTGATGAGCTGCAATACCATAACGCCCTGCCAGCATTGATTTAGCACTCGCTAATTATGCTATTTATATTATAACGAACACGTTATAAAAGTTCTAGTTAAAATGCCTATTCAGTTACTTGAAAAGTTATAAACTTAGGAATTTTATTTCATTTAATTTCAATTTATTCCCGAAGTTTTAATTCTTTCGTGTTATTTCAATTTATTCAAAGAGAAAAAAAAGTACAATTTTTTTTTTTATAAACAAACATTTTATGAAGGGTGGTAAATTGACTAACTTTCTTGTCCTTCTTTTAAGTAAAGCACAAGAAAGGTAGTCCTTTACTTAAGTCCTTACGCCTGCTTCAAGTATATTTACAATAATGACATTAACAGAATTTGGGGGTTATTCTCAGATGTATCAGTCCTTTTCATCTGAAATACTATTATCTATACTTTATCTGAAATACAATTATCAACTATCTTAATAAAACTATCTACTCATGCTAAAAACAGTTAAAAATCAACAACAAAATTACATATACTTTCTTTAGTTGCCGGAAAGAGCGGCAACGAGGTGGAAAAAAAATGTGGGGAAAATCAAAAAAATTCCTAACTTATATAGTTAAGTAAGGAAGAATACATTTTTAAAACTGTGAAAAATTGACACACTATCTATCACATCTTTAGCTAATGTTACCACAAATGTCACAATTTTTCACTAACGTTATCTTACATAGCCTTACTATTAATCGCAATAACAAGTCAGACAAAGAAATTTGCTGGTTTAGTTCAAATTAACTTAGTTTGTGTGAGTCGGGGTTTGAGAAAAAGAAGTCACCCAACTTTGACTCTCCATAAAAGGAGAACTATTAGACGCAACCCCAGGCAAGTTTCTCAAAGTTCACCCTTTTAGTTAAGATTAAAAAATGGCACAACATTTGTTTCTTTATATAAGTATAGCAATCATAGAAAAAAATTTTATTGGCAGAACACCCACCTTCATTTTTAAAAACACTTCTGTTGATGCCTTCCATTGCATCATTAGGTACTGTGACCCCTAATTCCTCGATTTCCCAGTGATTTTTTCTCTAACGTAAGCTTTCATAGCCGTGCTATTGATTGAGGTTAAAAATTGAACAAAACTTTGCTAGTTTTATTAAAATTTGCATAGTGTTAGCCATAAGAAACTACAATTTTTGAAAAAAAGATGCCACACCTATCTTTGAAGCATCCTAAAAATGTTAGGTATTACATATTACCGTAAGCAAGTTATTTCTAAAGATGATCCATTCAGTGAACATTCAAAAATGGTACAACACTTACTACATTTCTGTCCATAACAATCATTGCCATTTTGTTTCATTTTACTAAAAATGATTTCATTTTAAAAAACTGAATCTTAAGTATGTAAACTCAAACCAAACAATAAATTTTAAAAAAACGTATAACATTTTTCTCATTCCCTAAATTTTTGTAAAATCTTGGTAAGTTACCTTGTAACTACGCTCGGAGGTTCGAAATTTGCAGAAAAATGTGGAAGAAAAATAATGAAGATCCACAGAATTCCTCAACAAAATATTGAAGACTGACGAATGTACATTTATAAAAGGAAAGGATATTTAAACTTACATAACTTACATGAACAGCATACTAAAAATCCGCATTTAATGCGTGAAGACCGGTTTCAATTTCAATTTAAAATCAACATGTGAACTAGAATATTAAACGGAAAAATAACTAGACTATTTGAGTTTCCCAAAAGAATGGAGTCAAATAAACAATGTTTTCAACAGCCTTCGAAACAATTTGTCAGACCTTCTGGAAGATGTGTCACTCACATCTACAGTGACATATAATTCCAACAAAATGGATACCAACCGCATTTTGCGCGTCCTACACTATCTGGCCAAAAGTATCCGGACACCCAGTGGTATGGATTTAGAGCGTCCTGAAGCACATATTAATATGATGTTGGTCCCCCTTTTGCATGGATGACAGCCTGCACACGTTTGGAAAGACTTTCCATCAATTTTTGATAGGTGACCATAGGAATTGCCTTCCAGGCGTCCATCACAGCTGAAGCGAGTGCTTGAAGTGAGGATGGTCGATTTGGCTGGCTACGTAATCTGTGCTCTAATTCGTCCCAAAGGTGTTTTACGGGATTTAGATTGGGGCTCTGAGAAGGCCAGTCCAGTTTTTGAACACCCATTTCGTCAAACCATGTCTGTGCAAGCCTCGATGTGTGAATGGAGTAGTTATCCTGCTGGAAGATAAATGGGCCTTCCCCGAAATATTACCATAGTGTTGGGAGTGCAGCATTGTCCAGAATGTCCACACACATCTCAGAGTTCATGTTTCCAATCACAGGAACTAACGGACCCAGGTCAAGCCACGAGACCTCCCCCTCCCACACACCATTATGCTTCCACCACCAAACTTAACAGTCGGTACAATGCAGTCACTAAAAAACCGCTCGCCGGAATCCGCCACACCCAGACGCGTCCATTCGACTGCCAGACTGTAAAGAGAGATTCATCACTCCAAAGAACAGTTTTCCAACTGTCCACAGTCCAATGACGGTGAGCTCTACACCATTGCAATCGATGCTTCGCATTCTGTGGAGTGATGTTTGGCTTGTGAGCGGCTGCACGACCATGGAATCCTATTTTTTTAACTCTCGATGGACAGTCCAGCTGCTAACACTAATTCCTGATGAACTTTGGAACTCCTGAGAAATTTCCACCAACGAGGACTTGCGATTTTGTTTCACTACCCTTTTCAGAGTTCTGCGGCTGCGTTCACCAAGTATTTTCAGCCTGCCGGTTCGTTTTTGTGCCGTTTCACCTCCTCGACGTTTCCACTTCACAATTACATCACCCACAGTGGTTTTAGGCTTCTGTAGAATGTCCGCAATCTCACGAACTGATTTCCCACAAGGGCGGAACCCCACTATACTGCCACGATCAAACTCACTAAGCTCCTTTGACTTACTCATTGCCTCACAAACGCTTAAATACAATATGACAAACCACTACCAACACTTTTATAGCTTTCAATTACGTATCAAATTGCGTCACTCGCCATAACCACATTTTTAAGGGGTGTCCGGATACTTTTGGCCAGATAGTGTATACGAGAGTATTTGGAAATAGAATATCTAGGAAGGTGGGGATTGGACGTTATGGTTTAATTTCGTGTCCAGCTAGTTGACCAGATTTAAACCCCGTCGATTTCTTTTATTGGGACTGCATAAAAGAAAAGTTTATTTTAAACCAATCGAAAGAAAAAAATGAAGTGTGGTAAAGGATTGCTGAAGCAGTGGAGGAAATAAACTTAGCTTATCACTCCCGAGTCATCAAGAGGTTAGATTCAATATAGAAATAGAGGACCAATTCCAACATTTACTTCGTTAAAGTATTATAAAAACTTTTTACGTTTTATTTTTTAATTTATTGATTGATTTGAGTTACATACGTAAGATTTTGGTTTCCACAAAATAACGTCATTTTGTAAAAGAAAACAAATGGCAGTGATTGTTATGGATTGAAATATAGCAAGTGCTATACCATTTTAGAATTCTCACTAAATAGGTCATCTTTAGAGTAGTAGATAATATTTTCTTTTTATGAAGCGTAAAAGTTAGGTGACATCATTTTCTCAAACCGGCTAAAACTATGTTAATTTTAACTAAGCCAGCAAATGGTTTTGTTTCATTTGTGGCTCCGATTAGTAGAACGTTTGTGTAAAATGACGCTAAGTAAAATCACTTTAGCTCAGAGGTGGGCAGACTTTTCCAGACACCGGCTACTTATTATGTTTTTAAAGTATTGCGGTCCACCCAAGTCCACGTAGGTGTGGCCATTATGTATTAAAATTGAATGCTTCCTTTTTTTAACACTTGTTTTCGGCATTCTACCTCTCTATTAAAATATGACAATACTTTTTTTACTACAATAACTCAAGAACACACGATTGTCAAATTGAATGCTTGAGCGTCTGTGAGCATGATCATGGATGAATTCAATGCAGCCAGCAGGGAAAATACGTGAATCGATGAATCTGAAACTGACGTATGTGCTTAATTTGTTCACTATTGAGTACGCGGGACATGAAGTCAAGACAAGAACTCAATCCCGTGAAAGCGCGTTAACAGTTAATCCTCAACATTTATTCTCTCCTTCAGTCGGAGAGTTTTGAATTTTTTCTGCTACAGTGGATGTGAACGTGTTATGGGTCATCGTTTGTTCCAATGACGGTACATTTGTCGTCTATACATTTTTTGAATCATTTGCTTAAGTAAACACAGTCGCATCGATTGTAAAAAGATGATTCTAAAATCTAGCTGTCATCTGTGTTCCGTAAATAGGTTTCTTTTAGTAAGTATGTGTCTTGGGTCTTAGTAAAGGCGAACACCCCAAAATGTCTTGGCGGTCCAACGGGTAAGACGCGATCGACTTAATGCCCATTTCGGCTTTAGCTAATAATTAGATGGAGGATGTAAATTTTCTACATTTTCAAAAAATGTGGTTGTCTCACTTAACCAAGTGTTAGGGAATTTTTCTAATATATTCCCCAGAACCGATATGACCTCACTTTTCACCTCCTGCCCGTTTATCGCTAGGCTTCGGGATATTCTGCATAATAAGATAAAGAACTAGCAGTCATCATAAACCTGTAATTAGAAAGTGTTCTATCATCTTTCGACAAAAAAAATAAATAGATTAACCTACTTTCTTCTTTTACTCCATCAAGGATAGTAAGGGTAAACATTTGCATTTCTGGCACTTTAAGTACTTCCTTAAATGACATTTAACATAGAAAATGCACTAATTTAGTTTTCTAAAGTAGAAGGTATATTTTTTAATTTGGCATTTATTTTAGTATGATAAATAATAAGATTTCTAGAATATTTCGGTTGGCATTCGCAAATCTCGCTAAGCAAACACTGTTAACGATGACTGACCAAGAGTAATGGGTGTGTCGTCTTCGTCACCTGACCTTGGTTCAAAATTACGAGGTCCGTCGCCAAAAGCCCTAGAGTAGCTGAAGAGTGTGATGTTAATATTCACTCACTCAAGAGTAGAGATTGCAATATCGGACCAAATGTTCAATACCGGTATTCGGTATTTCTTACAATTTAAAACCGGTTTTAATACCTATTAGATATTTTAGAAAAAGTAAGAAAACAAAGGTGTTTCTTTGTTTTATTTGCCAGTTTCATTAGAGAGTATACATATCACAAGAAATAGTTTGTAACTTATAAATTATAACAGTTATATAAAGAATCACAAAAAAAAAAAAAAAAAAAGGACCATCTTATTTATTTAAATCACAAAAAAGTGCAAATATCACTATTCAGTCTGTGGTACTATTACAAATTTTTGAAATGTTCTTAATGTTTTAAAAGTTAAATGTTTGAAAAGTGTTCTTAAAAAACATAATGCATCAATTTTACTGTCATTAAGCCTGGAACATAATTTTGTGCAAAAATTACTAGCTGTCGAAAACGCTCTTTCGGCATTTATGCTATTTGGAAGTACTGTTAACAATGCGCTATATACTTTTTCCATGTATTTACCTCTAAATCCCTCATCTTCAAATAAATCGATTTCTCGTCGGATGATTTTGGATATAGCTGATTTCTCTGAACTGTATTTTGATCTGTTTAAATTTTTTTAGCTATCGCTAATTCTAATTTTTGTTCAAAAGACAGATCCTTTTCACTATTGACATTAGTGTCATCATCATCTTCGATAACTGTACCGAATTCTTCGGAATGTGAATTGGTTTGTGGGTAAAAAGTTTTAAGAAAATTTCTTGTAAACTTAATGAAACTTAATTTGGTTAGTCTCTTTTCTTCTTAACTCTAGAACATTTTTACATTGTGCCATCATATTCTTTTCATCATATAAATAATGAAACCAAACCGAAGTATTATCAACTGATGTTTTTATGTTCTTTAAAGTTATTCTTATTCATTAGTATGGGTTATTATTTGTAAGTATATATTTCAAAAATATACAAAAAATAGTTATATACCTAAGATAACTGTAGTCATAATAGAAAAGATTTAGCCGCAGAAATACTAAAAGCAAACTCCCAGCCTTAGGAACTAGGAATGCAGGTTTAAACAAAGTTTTTTGGCCAGCCAACCTTCACCTGAATTTGCCAATATTCTGGGCCATAGGGAAAGCAATAAATTTCTAGAGAAGTTTAACTATATTATAGATAAAACCATAATCTATTAATGCAATACTATAATGTTATAGCCTTTAATAATTACTAAAATATTTAAAATCAAAGCTAAACTAATAGAAGACTTACCACGTGAATACATATTCGCCTCTTATGGACAATAACAGTAGCGCATATAATTATTATGTATTGATAAAGTAGCATTATTACTATATATATACTTTTAAAAATTCTATATTTTATTTTAAAAATTTATAGAAAACAAAAATATTATCCAGACATAAAATTACTTAGCTACAGGCGCCATCTATCTATAAACTGTACAACTGAAAACTTTTTTTATTTAACTGTTATATAACTTTTTATAAATTTAGGAGGCTAACTGTGTTCCATACAATGTTTAATAAAGGTATTAATATTTAAATATATATTAGAATTATCACTAACTAATACCTTGTTACGATAAATATAATTGAAATAATATTTCGATATATTGAAATGGATAAGTTTGAATTCCAGAAGGAACTTTAAGAATGTTAAAATTAAAATCATCTCTTTTATCATAAATATTGCTATGTAATTTATAGTCCTTAATACATAATCATACATCCAAGTAATTAGTTTTAACAGGATTATTATTAATTTTAATCAGCTTTAAATATTTCGGATAAAAATTGATATTGGTGTTATAATTATTATTTTTACCAAAAATAATTAGGTCATCTATGTATCTAAAATGTAATAAAATATTAATAATATAATTATTTTCGTAAAAGTGTAAATATAAATTAGCCAAACTATTGCTAGCAGGGCCACCTTGAGGCAAACCTTTGGTTTGTTTGTACAGAGAACCATTAAAATTAATGTAGTTTTCTTTTAGGACAAAATTTATTAGAGTACTAAATTTTTGTAAATTAATATTAAGGTTATAATTTCTATGATTATCTAAAATTACCCTAATTACATCATTGATATTAATAGAATTAAAAAGATCTTCAAATTCATAACTATAAACTGAATAAATATATTTATTTTTAAAAAAATCTATACTTCCTTTACTATTTTTAATTATAGCTTTATTATATATACATTGCTTATTGATGAATTCTTGCAAAATATTGTGAAGCATTTTACCTGCAGCAGTGATATAAGTTTTAAAACCATTTGTTACTGTTCTAAATTTAACAGGATTTTTATGAAATTTAGGTGTTAAAAATACACATGGAAACTTAATCTTATGAATGGAAACACTCAATTTTCTATATATAGCAGTAATTCGATTAGTAATTTCTTTATCTGACAATTCCAATCTATTGAAAGGTTCATTGTTTAAAAAATATTCATTAATCATAGTATTATAAAAATACTTACAAATTATAGCATAATTACCAGGCACTTTATCTATGTAAACAATGATAAAATTCTTTTGTAAATCATAAATTTTCTGTTTTACATCTTTATAAGTGAGTACTGGTTTAGAACAATAGTTAAATTTCATCAGGTCTTTTAAAATATTGTACTTAAATTCATCAAATGCCTCTAAAGGCAAACCATATTTAACTGCAGATTTAGTAATGAAATTATTTATATCATTATTAATTTGATTTTTAACAGTATTATTGTTGTTAGAAATTGTTAATCTAAAACTAGTGCCTTTACTCATGATATCTTTTAAAATTCTGTCCTTGATTATATTTAAATTGCCTGTTACTACATGTTTGTGATAGCTATCAATAAATTCATGATAGTTCTTACATTTAGTCATCTATGTCAAGAGAAGGTGATCTATTATTATAATTAAACATAAATCTACCCATCGTTTTACTATGTTTAAAAGCTTTTTTAACAATTACATTCCTAACAGGAAAAAGTGACAATGTCTATTAAATACACTAGAAAAATTAACTTTATCAAATGTATTATTCATGAATAATAAAGTGCAGTATTCTGTAGTAGGTTTATTAAATTTATTGACATTTATGTTGAATTTATTAAATAAAAATTATTAATGTCTTTAATGATGTGAACTGCATGACACACCTTAAAGCACTCATTATTTATAATTTCATCCAACAGTACAATTTCCTTTTTATTAAGACCAAACATGAAGTATTTGATCTGCTTGATATTAAAGTTTAATTCAAAATCATCTATAATAGCTTTAATATTATCAATTAAAGATTTCTTATCTCTGTTTTTCCTTTTAGTTCTATTGCTTCTTGAGTTTCTTTTAGAATTTTTATCTGAATTGGAAGCAGTATAAAAAAATTCTGTTATTGCTCTGTAACATAATTTGGAGTGTGTTTTTAGCAAGGTATAAAACATTAAGACCATATGGATATATTGTATTAAAACTTCTGATAAAATGATTTTCCCACCATAATCTGTGCTTAGTATTTGGTACGATTTTAATAATCGATAATTCAACATTATTAAATCCATGCATTTGAAAGTGTCTGAGCTCAATTTTATTAGAATTGTTGGTATAACTGAAATTTATATATATATATTATATATATATATATATATAATGAATCTAAAAAACATTTTGAGAGCCCTAAAGTGTGATACAATGTGAATAACAAACTCACCAATCAAGAAAATATTTAAATATTACGCATTTTCTTCACAAGCACAACCTCGGTTTCTCAGATACGAATATTAGATTACGAGTCCTGTGCAAGTGGAGTATCGCTCTGAGCTGTAATAGGATAGTTTTGGCATTCAGATATTTTATAACTTCTCTTGATTGTACGATGCAACTTTGTATTCACAGTCTAATTAATTTCGCTCGTTAGGAAAACATTTAAGTAACAGGTGTAGAGGGATGAATGAAGGCAGATGAGCTTGGATATGTAATTCCTCTTTCAACGAGACTTTAGTTAGGAGTAGTGTATTTAGTTCTTTTTTGTTAGATTAATAATTTATACATCTATATTTTTAAGTTCAGATTAATAGTCTTTCATCCTGTTGTATCTGGCAATGAAAAAATCAGATTATGGATTTTATGAATTGCCTTAGAACTGTAGAACCAGCTAGGAAAAATAAAAATAAGAACAACGGAATGAGTGGAATAAAGAGTTTAACATCTTTATCTTCTGAAATGGACGTAAAATTATTTCATTTATAATATATTTTAATCATGGTGCAGTAATTACTATAACATAAAAACCAAAACTTATACTATTTTAGTGTGTTGGCGATCCCTTAACATATAGTGGAAACAATTTTAAAAATTTATGGTAAATACCGAAAACCTGGTATTTGAAGTTGTGAATACCGGTATTTCGAAACTGTACAAATGGCTCAAAATACCGGTATTCGGTATCCCAGTATACCGGTATTGCAATCTCTACTCAAGAGTAATGGCAAATATAGTTGCAGTTACAATAATAATATTTCGTACGAGGTAGTTAATATTTGGTAGTTTATCGTCTTTGTTCAACTAATATACCAATCATTATTTTGTGTGTTTATTAAGGTAAATCTGATTTTTTAAAGTTTTTATTTTATTTATTTTCAGAATTACCATATTTACTCAAATCTAAGCCGCACAACAATTCTCTACACGTTTTTGAGGGAAAAAATACACAAATTGCGTAAAATATTCATCAATATCCAATACTAAAGAAATTTTTTAAGGAAAATTTAAGGCGGAATAATAAGTTAATTTATGTATTTTACCAGTATATTAAAGCCTTTCAAAACATACATGAAGCTATAATTACTCTGAATGTCAGTATCCTGCTTCGAGAATGATTCGTCACTCCTATTGTCATAGCTAACTTCGAAATTGATGCCGGCATTGAAAAGACGGTTGAACATTTGAACATGTACAAGCAAAAATTATACCATTTCGCTTACGCCATTGATGTATATTTGTTTCATCCGCGTGAAATTTACAATGGCCACTGCACTGTTTCAGGTCACATTCACCAAATGTAAAAAGGACTGATTTAAACTGGGAATACATTTTCAAACAGAAAAATATCTCGATTTTCTCGAAAATTTGCGATTCAACTTTCGCAAAATTTGAAAGTTCTAGAAATAAACCAACTGTGAGGCGTGGCCCTGGAGGGCGTAATAAACCTTCGTAAGGTGCGCGAGCATATCGAAAAGTCGAAAATAAAAGATCTAAAATAATTATCAGTTTTCTGAAAGGAAGCAAAACAAAATACATTCTGACGTAATAAAAAATAAAATATATATTCCAACTAATAAAAGATACTAATAAATGTATCAGTACGGCAAGTAGTATTTGATAATTAATTTATCAATACTAAATTAAAAACAATTTTATAATTTCTAGGGACTTCTATGGGAATGTCATATACAAAATTATGTACAAAATATATTTATCTTGATAATTTGTGCAGTTTATAATTGAACCCGCATTATAGTTATAGCGTTGAAGTACATTATTATTGCGTTCAATAAATAGTTGTTGTATAGGGGGGAGATGAAAATTATTACTGAAAATTGGGTCGTAAATATTGAAAGTTTGAGAGGCACTGAACAAAGCAATTGTTTCTTTTCATGGATCTTAGAAAGACTCTTGCTCATGAAAAGGAATAATTGTTTTTCATGGGTAAAGTGAAAACTCATTTAACACTACAATATAGGAGAGGAAATATGAGGCCCATTTTATACCAAAACCAATATAAACCACCTCATATAAAAATAAGAAACATAGTAAATATTGTCCCTTCAACACACTAGAGCAGGGGTGGCCAACCTTTTTGGGAAGCGTGCCACAATCTGATAAAAAAATTACGCGTGCCACTTTCAACTTTTCCACCAAAATAAAAAATATATATAAAAAAATATAAAGTTACTTATAGGCTTTTTATGGGTTATTTACACCAAAAACATACTTTTAAATGCAAGTTCTTTACAGTGAAAATGTAAAAAGAAAATGGTACAACAAATAAAACAAAAGTAGAAACTTATATTTTATTGTTGATAAATTTTTACAGGATCAGTCAGTTAGCTAAGGTACAAAATAAAAATAAGCAACTTGAAACATTTAATTTTAAATTATTACTTAGCAGTCTCTTAATGTGGCTTTTGAATCTGTAGTTTTTTTACTAAATCATCTATATTTGGATTAGTTCGTGAAGATGCTAACAAAATTAGGTGTTTTAGGTGCATATCAGTTAATTTTGAGCGATATTTTGATTTAATTACGTTCATAACAGAAAACATTTCTTCACAAACATATGTTGATTCAAACCTACAACAATATGTGACCGCTAAATCATGCAAATTTGGAAAATTGCTTGGTGGCACAAATTTCCAAAATTCGATGTAATTCGGATCATTTGCGGTTAAAATAATTTCCTTATATTTGCTTTTCAGAGTAATATGGTGCTGTAGGTCAATAATTTCAATTTGTACCTGAGGTGGGTAAGAATTAATGTCTTGAAGAGAAATCGAAAAAGGATTAGTGAAAAGTTCAGTATTTTTTTATCATCTTTAAATCCTCAAACCTGGCACTGAAAGAATCCTGCAAAATGGATTTTAAATTTTTAAATCTATCATAGTCTGGAACATTACTAACTTTGGCAGATAATTCCTGCATAAATGGGAAATGAGTTAATTTTTTTCTCTCTAAAATCCAGACAAAAAAGCTAAAGTTTGTTCACAAAAGAAAATATATATATGACCAACTAGGGTAGGAAAAATACAATTTTTTCCCTGTAATCTTAAATTTAAGTTGTTTAAATGTTCCATTATATCGGTAAGAAAAGCTAAATCCCACAGTCAATTTTCACTCCTGAGGAGCGAGCATTCACTGGGCAGTTCATCGTTTTCTTCCAGATATTCTAAAACACATTCCCTCAAACTCCAAAATCTCGCAAGTGAACTTCCTTTGGAAAGCCAGCGCACACTACAATGAAGGAGTAACTAGCCATTTTCTTAAGTTTTTTCGGGGAAAAGCGTACGAAATCTTCGTCGATTCAGAGCACGAGCTCGTATTTTGTTGATACAGCGCACCACGGGGTCAACAACGAAAGACAAGTTTAAGTCCTTGGCACAAAGAGCTTCTTGATGATACAATGATGCTTGAAAACTTTTCTTCTCAAATAATTTTCAAGCAATGCAACAAAACCTTTTATTCTGCCAACCATGCAAGGCGCTCTATCTTTGCAAACTTTGTCTAATTTTGTCCATTCTACTTTGTTAATTTCAATTAATTTTTAAGTTCCATAAAAATGTCTTCACCTGTAGTTAAAACTAGTTGGGGCGCATACAAGAAGTTCTTCCACAGTATCAAAATTTTCGTTCGTGTAACGCACAAAGATGCTTAACTGCACATTGTCAGTGATATCACAGCTTTCATCCAAAGTTAATGAAAAATATTTGCAATTTTGAAGTACAGAGACAATTTGCGTTCCAACATCCTGGCCCATGTCCTCTATACGACGCATGACGGTATTTCTAGACAAAGCTATTTTATCAACCATATTTTTGACATTAAGATCACCGACATTTTGGGCGAAAATTAAAAGGCTGCTTTTTATTAGCTCCTCTCCGCCTGAATATGGGATTTTCTTGCGGGCTAACAACAAAGAAAGTTCATAAGAAGCCTTCGCCATGGTTTCCATTTCGTCATTTCTCTTCTGGAACAAAGATTGTTAACCGGCTAAAGGTTGTTTTTTTTTCTTTCTAAAATTCCGTTCCCAAATTTGATCCAACAGGATATTTGCTGTTGAAATCACTATGCAGTTGTTTGAAATGACGGTTCAAGTTAAATTTTTTTGGAACTGCTATACAAATTCCACATATCAAACAAACAGGCTTGGAAGAATTTTGATGTGTATACAAGTATTGTTCTTCCCAGACAATTTTAAAACCACGTGCTGCAATATCTTCTTCATAATTTCTTTTCGATGTCGAAGGTTTACTCATAAACATATTGTAAATTTTAAAAAAATTTAAACAACTATGCTCAACACTAAAATCTAAAAACAATTTTAGAAAAGGAGAAAATCTAAACATCTTGCTAAACAGAGTTTAAAATCAACTGAGTTTGACAGCTAGAAACAATTTGCCATTGTTACGCAACAAATTTTCTGGACTCCGAATCCAGCATTCTGATTAGTCATGGATGCAAGTTCACACTACCTCTGCTTTACAAAGCGGCTACTTTGTGCAGATAGAATTACTTCTACCGTATCAACAACTGCGCTCCTAATATATTGCAGAATTACTTCTTGACATTACAGAAATTGTAAATAGCCAACATCTCCGGAAAAGCTTTTTTATCTGACATCACGCTGACAGCCAATAGCTATAAACTTCAGCCCTGCACGGGAAACTGAAATTTGAATGGAAATCTGAGATGTTAAAAATTAACCGCCCCCGAGAGAGGGTGAATTTTTGGGCAGTTTCGACCGTCCGAGAGAGAGAGAGAATTTATTTGTTTTTAGTCTTACGTTACTCAACACTTTTCTCGGAATGTTACAAAGCAGTAGAGTTGTAAGTTTTGGAGCAAAAATGGTCTCATTTTTGGCGTTTTTCTGAAGAAAAAAATCTTGCTTAGCGCCCTTAAAATCTCACGCTGAAAATTTCTGTTTCTTATATATTCTCTTCGTGACAATTTTTTTATTGTAATTCAATTAATTCAGTAATGTTTTCATAATATTTTTGTAATTTTTCAAAAAGCCTTCGCGTGCCACAGTTACGACCCCAGCGTGCCACAATGTGGCACGCGTGCCGGGTTGGCCA
>BMAO01036274.1:0-35474 GCA_019973975.1 Trichonephila clavata
ACTTTTACCAGAGTTAATACAACTCGGTTGCAACTACAAAAGAATTTTGTCTTAGGGAAACAAAAATGAAGGGTTCCATTGCAAGATAATACATACATTTAAAATAACTCGTTAACTTAGAATTTTTCCAAGCAGAGGGTAAAAAAACGTAGTTTTCTATCTTCGAAAATATGGCTACTGCGAACGTTGATGCCTGCAATAAGTCGTCGCATGGTATTGTGAATGTACCAGTTATTTCCCATGCATGGGATGTGCGGGTTCCAACTGAACGAAAGAAACCAAATTGCAGATTTTGAATTTTATTCTTCAAAATCAAGTCTGTACACATATTGCAGGTTGGAGATTCAGAGATTTTTAAAATTTTTACGCATTACTTCCTTGCTCGATTGGCGGTTGGCTTCATTTTGTCTAGGTATTTTTTGAGGACTGGTGAATCCTTGTTTTTCTAAGATAATGATCTATGAAGGAGGTGAAAGGTTGATATAAAAGGTAGCACTCCATAGTATCACAACAAGGATAAGGGCTGCATTATTTTGTAGAAAAAAGCTATCTGAAAGCATCAGTGGCGGTTCCTTCACGAACTAATCTGAAGGACATTAACTCAAACTATGGAATTGAATTTATCTCTGAATAACACGTGATGTAAATTTTCCGGCACTTTTATATATTAGGCTACAATATTGACCCTAAAATGCTACCCTTTGAGCAACTTACGGAAATGGTACCCATCCATCTCCCAGGCGACATGAGTTTTAGAATACTTAAAACATAATTTAAAAGTTAATAGCATAAAAATTTTCTTCGTGCAGATGATTTTATAATACCCAATTTTCACGTAATCAAGAAAGTAAAATGTATTTATTTTCGAAGCAATCTTTACACTTATCAGCATGATGCTCTCCGCACATTGCTCCAGAGCATAATAAACAAAATTTGAATGTCATTCTACGCAACTTACATGGGCAAAAAGCACAAATTTTCCTTTTTTTAGTTTCCAATTGTTCATGTGGTTCAATTTTCTGCCCCAATTTCAAAATCTCTCAGATAATTATCCTTGTTGACCGGGCAAAGCTGATGCATTTAGACGTCACTTCAACCGTGGTACAATAAGATCTTCACTTAACGTTATCGCAAATGTTCTTCCAGATAATGCTTTTTCAGATTTGTGAGCCATATTATGTATATATATGACATGTGCATTCACTAAAATGATATTTATCATGCTATCTGTAAATTCCTGATTTTGGGCTTTAATAAAATTTTTATTTTCCGATTCATCCTCAGAAGTATAATTTTCTTTATCACTTAACACTTTTAATAATTCTCAGATAGCTTCTGGTTTGCCCCAAAAGTTTTGTCCGTGAACACTTTTTGACATAGTCTCTACAAAGCTTAAAAGCAAATTAAGACAAATTCTCAATTCCAAATGTTACTGCTATCTATTTGTCTCTCAGACTAATATTGTTCTATAATAACTACACGCAAAAGCGTTTTTAGAAAAAGAAAAATTATGTACTCTAGTAGCCAAGGTCATATTAAGGTACTGATTCGCACTTTACATTTCCCTTTTTTTAGATAGAGTACAAGATGTTTTGTTATAGGCTTAGTCTGCCAGACGAAAGAGTAGGTTTATAGGGTTAAGTCGATTGTTCTGTTGTCATGGCATTATAAGAATACCACTGTACGCATATCTCAAAATACATTAAAAGAATGTGTACATGTGTCTTGTTAGAGGCTGTAACGAGTTAAATAGAGAACAACGATATCATTGGTGCAGCTCTAGCCTGTACTTCAAATATCCGATCTTATATGACATTCATGCGCCTTCGCTTGGTTGATAGTGATCTATTAATCAGTATGTTTAGACGACTTTTCCCTATATCACTTTGTGTGAAGCCTATTTAAAGTCTTCGTAATAAGGACTTCGACAATATCGTTACGATATTATGTATAGGTAGTATCTCCAGAGAACTACAACACCAGCAGTAAGTTAAGTCTAAGTGTTTCTCAAGTATTAAAAAATTATGTAGCATATAATCATATTTTGAATATATTTATAACTCTTTAAAATATGAATCTTTTCATGTCAAAATTGGATTAAAAATCAAATTTTGATTTAAAAAATTGAGTGAATTTTGGAAAAGCATTACGTAAAATTTCATTTTGTTTTATTATAAAGTGGAATTAGTTTCATACACCTGTATTTACAATACTTGCAGCAATAAATGAGTTTATAAAATGTAGATGGATATTGAAAAAATATTGTTAATGTCATCTATTCGCTTTATTTTTTTGCATCTGGTTAAAGTATTACCTTTTTTTGTGAGAAAATGTTAATTACAATAAAATGAATTGTTTTTTAGTGTTATGTGTAATTCAATAGTTTTCAATTATATTGGAACATATTTGAAAATAATGATAATACATAACATATAAACTAATTAATGTTAGAAGAAAAAATTCAATATTGTAACTGTATATTATGATAAAATTTGTTTCTTAGTGCACTATTTTGTATATCTAAAATGTATGTAAGTGTTGCATGATTTGGAAATTAAATCTATTCGGCAATTAATTTAAGTTTTTGTTAAAAATTAATTTAGAAATAAGATGAATTGATGTAAACTAATGATTACAATTTGAACACACCCTGCCATTGTAAAAAAAAGTAAGCTATTGAAAGTTGTGAATAAAAAGTCCTTCATATACAAGGAGCTATTTGAGATATACATTTCAGCATCCTAAAAGCATGATTTTCTGTAAAATTTTTATCGTAATGTAATCTTTCCTTTTAGAATAAAACGATCCGTGTGTGACAATGAAATCATTCATTTATCGAAAACGAGTAAATGACGATGTTCGACATTGAAAACGTTCGGCCCTAACGCAGTTTTTATCGTTATTCAATAACAGTACTGACACCAGATCATAACTTTCGGGCAATAATATATAGATAGCAATTTATTTTATTGTCTGAACAGTTACTTTGCTATTTATCCAGAATAATTTCTTAATACATGTTCTGATGAGAATGCTATATATTTTGGAAATATATCATTCTATCAACATACATTAATGCAGCATTTTTTTAGATATAAAAGTGAGCCCATTTGCTAACAATTGATCCATGGATCATTAATACCTTTGACATACACAATATCGAATATACTTCGTTTTCAAATACGCTTACTGAAAATATTAGATAAATTTGAGTTGCATAAAAGCGTGCGAAAAAATTGCATTTGAATTCCTTTAAGGAAGTAAAAACTACATAAAAAGAAATAAATATTTTTGATCAGTTTTACCAAAGTATAATGCACAAAACACTGCTATAATTACATTCAATATTGTAAGTTAATTTCTATGTACCACAACACACATGCTAAGGGATATTATTCTAACTTCAAAGAACTTCGTATTCCTTTAGCTACCCTAATATAGAATGGCAGTGGGATAAATAATGTTACAACTGAGTAGGGGTATAGCATTGATTTTTATGTGACCTTGAATGATAAGTTTTAAAACATGATAGTATGTACATTGATCTTTTCTTACAGTTTGGCGTAAAAAATATTGATCAACTAATGGTCAGTGTTATATAATCTAGCAGAAATTCTAAATTGTACTAAACATTAATAAAATGAAACACTTAATAAAAAATTTACTATATTTTCTATTAAATTGTATCATTAATATATTCAATAATACATTGTTTAATTGTTTTAACACGAGCTATCGACTTAGGTTTCAAAACAATGAGCAATTCATTCAAAATCAGAACCTTCTTTTATGATTTCCATTGACATAATCCCTTCACCTTTCTAAAGAATATTTCAATAAACCCAGTTTTTTGGACTAAATTATTCATAAACTTTAAAAAGATATTTAATCCAAAAAATAAAATATTAAATTTTAAAGAACGGAAAGCATCAACAATAATTTGAATATCATCGTAATTATTTATAAATGGAAATTGAAACTTTATAGTGTCTTAAGTGCAAACATGTTTCATTGTAATTTATAACAGCTCTTTTATCGATTCTACTAACATGATATGGTTTGAAACAAATATTTGACAATGCCTGATATTTTAGATATAGTTTATATTTCTCCCCACATAACTATGATACTAAAGTATATTAAATTTTGCACATTATCATTAATAACATCTTAAATATTTGTAAAATCTCTATTACATTCCCGAAAATAATGTTCAATATTGTCTTTCTCAGATTGCAATGTGGCAGTTTTCTCCAGATCATATAATTTGTTCCAAAAAATTATATGTTATTAAAATAAATATTTCAATAAATATTTCAATCTCAGATCTTTTATTATTTTATAGTTTTTGTGAATTTGAAAGTTAAGATTTGTTTCGTTTTTTCCATCATTATATTCCATTTGCGAAATTAATAACTTCTATGATAGAATCTCTGATTTCATTGATTTAAAAAAAAATGTTGCTTATTTATTCCTTGATATCACATATAAATAAGAAAATATTTGTAGAAAGTGAAAAATGTGTCAAATGAATAATATTATGACGGTGTTCTATTATCCATAAACCTTGATGGTACGATCGTTAATTCTGCGATAAAGCCTTGACTAACAAAAAGGAACAGTGCTCTTTTTTTAATTCGTTTGAGAACTATTATTCCCCATGTTAGTTTGCTTGTAAGAGATTCAGTTTCCCCATTCCAATTACTTTTTAAAATTACTTTTAAAAGTATATCAGAGGCTGTAATAAAACAGGACATTAACATAAAGATAATAATAAATATTGTACACTGAGCCCCTAAAAAATCAAGAAGTTAAAGGGCATGAGGTAAACGAAAATGTGTTACATATACCTCTCGATTGAAAAACATAAAATGGAAAAATTTGAATGTATATAAACTAAAATAATATTGCAACAACCAAATGAAACTAAAGATATAAGGAAAACTTAATAATCAAATAAAAATTCTCATAATTCACCAAGAATATTTTGATTTAATAATAATTCTTAATCTAAATTTTAATAAATAAGTTAATTCGATTACCATCAAACAGTTATTGGAAAATTATAATAACCATAACAGACGACATTAGAGGTTGTTTTTCAAAAAGTAGTGAAAATTAGAGAGCATTTCAACACATCCAGGATATTCCGGAAGCTATTCCACACCACTTGAACCTTTAATAAACCCATGGCAAAAGGAAGAACGGATCTTACACAAGTGGTACGAAAGAAAGAATTTTCTAATTCAGCTTTAAATACCATTACTTTAGAAACTATAAATAACAGATATCCACAACCTGACTGGCTTCATGTCTATACTGTTGGATCAGGAATAAATCAGGATGGGAATGTAGGTGCTGGGATTTTTTTCAGAACTATTTGACTTTTTTATAAACTTAGGTACAAACATAACTCCGTTTGATGCGGAAGTAGAGGCTATTAGAACAAAAATTCAACAATTATGATTTTCAAAGTAGGCTTTTGAGAACGTCGTTATATTTTCTGACTCAATTTCTGCAGTACAAGCTGTAACATCTATGGTGTTTTCAGGCTCTATTCGAATTAAAAACTGTATATTGAATCTTGAATTGCTTTTGACCTTAAAAGAGTGTTTTTTTTACAGTTGGTTCCCTCCCACTAATATATCTACGGAAATATTAAAGTTGGTTTTCCACCTAAAAAGGCGCTGGTGTATTTAAGTTCTTTCAGAGAGGAGAGAAAATCCCGTTCTCTCTTCTATAAGCAGAGTTTTTAAAATAGAGTGAAACAGTTCTGTGAAATAAATAGATGACTAGATTTGTGATACAAGTCGCAGAGAGAGATGATGAATGAGATATTAAATCACCCCACATGGCAATCGGTTGCTACCTTTAGACTGGAAACTCGGCACGACTGCCTTGCGGGTCACCTAAATAGACCATAGGTCCTTCACCCTTCTAAACTGTGTATTGTGCAGGGAGAACTCCTTAATGAATGCTGGGCAAATCGCGATTTGCCCTGCTGTCAATGGTAACGTCTACAATAGAAACTGGAGGCCCAGAGAGAAGTTACAAGCTCAAAAATCTGACTGATTTTCTGACTCTGCTTAATGCTTCCGCTTTACTTCTCTTTTTTTCTTTATTTCATTATTCATTATTTGTTGTCACTCATTGTGTGTTTGTATGGAGTGTTTTCTTACAAGTAAATGATGAATTCATCAACTGATTCTGCTAGAAATAAAAAACAATATTAAATATGAAAAATTATTGAAGAATTTGTTGAATACATTTTGAAGGAAGAAGAGATTTGAATTATATTTTGCTGCAACATAACTCAAAACCTTTGACAAAAAATTTCTGTTTTATTTCATATATATATATATATATATATATATATATACACTGAAGAGCCAAAAAATCTGGTACAGGCATGCGTTTGCAAATAAAGATATGTGCAACCAACCAGAGTGCGGCGCTGCGTTCGACAAAGCCTGTATGTCGACAATCAACGAGTGCCACTCACAGTTAGTAGATAGGTTAATGCTGCTATTATGGCATATTATCAAGATTTAAGTGAGTTTGAATGGGGTGTTATAGTCGGCGCACGAAAGAAGGGATATAGCATCTCCGAGGTAGTGATGGAATTTGGATTTTCACGTACGACCATTTCACGCGTAAACTGTGAATATCAGAAATCATCGGGAAAATTTCAAATCTGCGACATTGATGTGGTCGGAAAAAGATCATGCAAGAACAGGACCAACGGCGACTGACGAAAATCATTAAGCGTGAGAGTCATGCAACCCTTCCGCAAATTGCTGTAGATTTAATGCTGGTTCATCAGCAAGTGTCATTGTGCGAACCATTTTTTACGAAACATCATCGATATGGACTTTCGGAGCTGAAGACCCACTCGTGTACCCTTGTTGAATGCAGAACACAAAGCTTCATAGGGATCCTTGAACACCGACATTGGACTGTTGTTGACTGGAAACACGTTTCATTGGTCTGACGAGTCTCATTTCCAATTGAATCGATCTGATGGATGTGTATAGGTATGGAGACAACCTCATGAAATCATGGAACCTACATGTCAACATGAGACTGTTTAAGCTGTTGGAGGCTCTGTGATCGTATGGGCGTGTGCAGTTGGCGTAATATGGGACTCCTGATATGCCTAGATAAGACTTTTAAAGGTGACAGGTTAGTAAGCATCTTGTCCGATCGCCAAAGCATTTTGTCCTTAGTGCATTCCAAAGGACTTGGGAAACTTCAGCAGGACAATTTGGCACCCCACACATCCAGAGTTGCTACGGTGTGGCTCCAGGAGCACTGTTCTGAATTCAGAAACCTCAGCTGGCCACCAAAATCCTCAGACACGAATAGTATTGAATATATCTGGGATGCTTTGCAACGCGCTTTTCAGAAGAGATTTCCACCCCCTCCTTACTCGTACAAATTTATGGACAGCCCTGCAGGCTTCCTGGTTAAATTACCTCCTGCTCTACTTCAGACATTAATCGAAACTATGCCACATCGTCTTGCAGCATTTCTGCATGCACGTGGGGTCCTACACGATATTAGGTAGGTGTACCAGTTTTTTTGGCTCTTCAGTGTATATATGAAATATATATATAACACTACAGATAATGATATTATGTATTCCATGTTGATGTGATCTATTTCCAAATGTTGAATGAAGGGTGCATATTTCTTTGATTTAATCAATTGTATTGTACATGCCGACACTTATACGAAGCACGAAGCAGAAGCAACATAGCACAACAAGTAGCCGCAGACATTCGCAGAATATGTTGACAAATAAAAAGAGGCACAGAGAAAGAGTGAACACTCTTTCTCTTTGCCTCTTTCTATTTGTCCTACTAATTATATGAAGTGGCAATTCCGCGTGGCTTCCTCATACGGGGCTTTGATTCTTGGAAAGCTGTCGTTCTATAGTTCTGCTGTAATCTTACTTTTAAAAATGCAAGCCTTTAATTTTACAAGCTATGATTACGATTAAATTCCGTCAGGTGGGCATATAATTATTATTTACGCATGAGTCCTAAATGAGAGAACCATTAAAAAATTTTAAAAAGTTTTTCAGGATGAAAATAAAGGGATTATTACATATAAATTTATAATATGTAGTTTTAAAATTCGGATTTAAAAGACCGGACTATACAATTTAATACATATAAAGTTAATCTTTAATAAGAAAGTATAACATATTGTGCATCCTTTTGATTTTTTGTATCCTTAAAACGTTTAAGGTATGTGGCTACCTTCGGAGAACTTTTTTTGAAATATGTAAAATTTCACTGATGTAAACATATTTTTATTTGTAATGGGACATAAAAGTAAGAATTCAAACACAGTTTTTACAAAGTTATAAATATTTTTGGAAATATAGGGAATTTTGAGTGAAATTTTAGTAAAAAAATTGCAATTACGGTAAGGATTGCGTTGAAAATTCTGATACATATATTCTAATAATATTTATACAGTACATAAATAACATCATTTTCTGTGATTATAACTATGAAATTTATAATACTTCTGTAAAGTTTTCGAAATATGTCAATTTTTATGCAAAAACTCATTTTTTAAAAAAAAAAAACTAATGTTATTTTCTCACAAAAAGTGCAATAAAATAAATAAATATATACACATGTATTAGATTATAGACTAGACTACAGATAAAACTAAATTAAGGATTCTCTGAACATTTCAAGTCAATATCTTAAAAAGAAATCTTGTAGTCAACCGTACCGTGAAGAAAAAAATTGAAAAACATAGTTTCTCAGAAAATGCATTTAAAGATTTTAATGCTATGTGAAAAATTTTCTACTGATTGTACATTTTTTAAACTCACCATATTTATAGTTCAAGCTCTTTTAAATTTCATGTAAAACTTATTTGGAATTTTTTTTAACCTTTTGCTGTTTTCCTGAGAATTTTATACACTATAACAATTGTCGTTTTTAGCGAAATTTTGGTGAAAAATTGCAGTTACGACAAATCTTTTACACACAGTTCTAATAAGTGTATTCATATAATATTTATACAGCACATAAATAACATCTTTATCTGTGTTAGGTATCAAAAGATTTGTAATACTTGAAAATGTTTTTTAAATACGCCAAATTGTATGCAAAAACTCATTTTTAAAAAAAAATTAATGCTTTTTTTTATAAAAAAGCAATTAAATATTTATATATATATATATATATATATATATATATATATATATATTTATACAGACATTAAATTTTGATTCATAACACAGATAGAACTACACAAAACATGTTCTGAAAATTTCAATTTACTATCTTAAAAGTATTTTGTATAGTGAACTTTATCGTGAAGAAAAATATTGAAAAAGTTTCTCGTAAAACACATTAAAATTTTTTAACACAAAATAAATACTTTTCTACCTTACAAAACATTTTCAAAACTCCCCATATTTATAGGTTAAGCCTTCTTTAGCTTCATTTTTAGCTAATTTTGACTTTTTTTGGCTTTTTGCTGTTTTCTGAAGAGTTTTGTTGCGGGTAATGACTGTCGTTTTGATTTTTGAATACGTTCTGTGTCGATTCCCATGTAGTTTTTAAGTATCATTGGATCAATTACCATACCTAAATAATTAAATACCATGCAACAGTCCTAAATAACCTGAATTATATAATAGGACAGCAATGTGTGAACCCAAAAACAAAGTTTTCTTGTGAACAAAAATTTCTTTTGGTAAAATAGACCATAATACATTATTAAAACTTTCATTATTATTTTGGGTCATGCCATGGAGGCATTTTTTAATCAAATCTGTACCACAGAGTTCTAAGTAAAAGTGGGCTTTATCACTTTAATAACTGAATTTGAAAGGCCTGTTGTTTTGTCTATGTGTACTTTTTTATCGCATAATGCTCGTTTATACTTGCACCAGCTGTCTTTCCCTGTAGGATATTGCCCATGCATGGGATTTTGATTGCTAGAGCAGCAATGAAAGAAAACAGCTATTACAGCAGATTGCATTTTTTCGAGACATCCAACATTGCTACGGATGGCAATCCCGTAATAGTTCTGCAGTTTATCGATAAATTTATCAGTTAGTTTGCCCTTTCCACCAAGTCCTTTAATGTTCTTTTTTAGTTTCCTTAGACGTGAGCCTACTCTTTTTTTGTATATGACCTATACATTCGAGTTTTGAGACACTGTTTTCCCCATATATATTCTTTACTTGTAAAAAGCCCTTGGAATCCCCATCACCAAAGTACTCGGTGTACTGCAAGTCTCGTTTTATCAATGATCTTTCAAAAATTCTGAAAGATCCAACAGCTTCCATATTTCCTGAGGATCCTTTATAGTTTGAGCATTCATGCTCAAATTTCACTTTCATTTCACACATTTTGCAATACTGAGTCATTACTTCCAAATCTAAAATTTTCCCAGTATCAATGGAAATAGCTGAGACACAGCCATTAAGCGACATATGGCCTCTTCGCTGCCATGTGCCATCTACTGAAACACCACAAGTTGTACTTTTTTTTAAAATTTCGCACTTCTGTTGATGCAGCTTTCATATTTTCTTCAGAACAAAACTGTACTGCTTCCAGCAGTTTGATTTCATGAGCTCTGAAGGTCTTTTTAGAAATGCAGGGCAAATTTCAAGTACATAGCAACTTCTTACCAGCTGTGAATCCCCTGCCAATCAATATCAATCCAAATACCAATAAAGTATTGAGAGTGAATGTTTTATTTTCTTTACGGGTAGAAGTAAAGCCAGTCATGAATCCACAACTGTAAGACACACACAAGTTAGAGCAAAGTCCTTCCCTGAAATCTTCTGTTAGTTTCAATCCAGTTACATAGCATTCCGGACAACACAGGATTGAAATAATTCCCAATAAAGCTTGAAAATCAATAATTCGATTACCTGTAGAACCATGAAATATAGGTTCAGGCACATCAAAACTGTCATTAGTGCTCAATTTTGCTTCACTTGCGGACGACGCCTTGTTACTGTTTGGTGCTGACTTGGTAAATCTGTTTCCATAAAACCTTCTCTTTCTAGTCACTTTTGATCTAGTTTTCGGCATTTTGAAATTATTCACAATGAAATAAAACGTTAAAATTAAATAAAATAAATGAATAAATTGTAAAAATATCAAAAATAATTAGTAATAAAGAAGAACGTTTTCGAATGAACAATGTAAACAAAGTATAGACGATAATAGTATTGCCATTCAATAAAACAAGCTTGAATTAAAAAAAAACAGTTGCCAGATGGAAAAAAGAAATATTATTAAATAAGTAAAGGATACCTTGATCTGTATTTACAATAAGTAATGAATGTTTATCTTGCTGAAAAGTCACCAAAAAGGAGTTCAAACTATTTGTTTACATTTTATGTCTCTTTAAATACCCATTTCCGGTATTGAAAATTCCATTTCTAGTTTACTAATTAAGCTATAACTTTGCTTCTAAATATCCTAGGAACTAAAATAAAGTATTTTTGGAATCTTAAATATATGGCTATAATATAAAACATCAAAAAAAAATTCGAAAAATTTCACCAAACACACGATTTTAGGTTAGTCACTTACCTTAATACACGCTATTAGAGATTTTAACTTACATACTAATTTTTTTTAAAAATCTACATATACGTTCATATAAATTTCTTTCAATTAATACGTAAGTGATTAACATGTGAAAACTGTATTATTTCAATAAACGTTAAGCCTATAAATCTTTATACAGTCGATTAATGTTTTCTCATTAATATCATGTATACTTACAAAAATCAATTCTTCTTCTTGTGAATAATGTATTATTTTTATTAACATTCCCCCCTCTATTCATTTATATAAATACTGGGTGATTCACGACCAGACCGACAAAATCGCAAGGTTTGTAGGGAATTCAGAGTAGACTCGAAATCATATAGAAATGCAGGGTCGCGCACACACACACACAAATGCCGTAGTTGAGAGCTATGGTGCAAAGAAGCAGAGAAGAAGAAAAGAAACAGTAACACATTAATAAGTCAGAAAATATGTTATTGAAAGGTCGTACTACAACAAGAGTTCGAAATTACGACCAGAAATCCTCTTCAAGACTTGATAGAGGCATTTCACGGAAATCCTAAGGTTCTTGAAGTTTCCTGGCATGTTACGTATCCTCCTGGCAGCTACAGATATTCGAGCGACGTAATCTTCAACTATAGGAACGGGCGTTTCACACACCAAAAAAAACCAGTTAACTTGTTAAAGAACCAGTCTTGCGTGACCTGTTCGCACTTGCAAATGTACTATCATGTTGAATACGCCTTTTTGGGTAACGTTTTTACATTACAACCACCGAGTGGCGTGCCAGTTAAAATCCAAATATCTATACAATAGCAGCATGTCGGCAGTTCATGCTACCTCGGTAAATGGATTGATTGCAAGTGACGACTTTTAGCAGGATTGGTGTTCACTAAACCTTCCATTGAGCGCCCTCTACGGCAATCCTGTCCGATGGAATTGTCCAGAATGTTAGGAAATCTATGTAGCGTCGCAGTCAGACTTTTCAGACGACTTCTGGTTGCAATTGTAATCACCTGTTGTAGTACAACCGTTTAATAAAATGCTTCTGCCCAATTAATGTGTTGCTGTTTTTGTTCCTTTTGTCTTCTTTGAACCATAGCTGACAACTACGAAATTTGCGCCCCTGAATTTTTATGTAATTGCATGTCGTTTTTGTAGGTCCTAAACACCCTGTAATCTAAAATAGATGCAACAAGAGTAATTTTTATCAATACTGTAATTTTAACCAATATCCTATTTTTCCATACGTGAAGCAGAATAATAGAACAAAAACGTAATGTTTTTTTAATTATTATATCCTTATAATAAGTAATTAATTTCACTATTAACAGAATATCCAGTATTATGATTGCAATATTATGCGTGTAATTTATCATAAAAGTATTTTGTGACAGCAATTGATTTCATCTATGAATCATAAATAAAGAGCCCAATGTTTATATTGCTTCAAAATTGATCGAAATATTTTTATTGTGTGTCCAAATATATCAAATTAATGAAAAAATTATCTAAGGTCAAGTTCGCTTTTCTGAAATTAATTATTGATTTTTGAGTAGTGGCACATCATTAGATATTCAATCATTTTATAAATAAAAATCCAAATCGCTCATATTTTACTATGATATGTGGTATGAGTTATAATCTTTATGTGATAGAAATATGATAAAAATAAATAAGAATGTCTGTGATTCATTTTACCTATTAATTTAACATTGCAATTTATAAATGTTTTAATAGTGCTGGCATTCTAATTAAGGTAGTTTGTTCTTAAGGGTTATTTATGTATATATATATATATATTTATTTTGTTTCTAAGTATCTTTACGCACTAAAACTGAAAAATATAATCTAATTTCTTATTAATAAAACTTAGATCTTAAAATTTTAAATAGATGAAAACACCATATTTGTTAAAGTTAAACGCATTTGCTCTAATAATTTTTTACTTAGTATGTTTCAGTTTATGAACTTGGAACTTGTAGTATTAGTTTATGTCCATGTAGTTAAATAAAGATAAATTGCATCTAAATAATGGAGAACAAATTCAACTTATTTTTACATAAATTACTGCTATATCAAAGTGATAAGAAATGTATATCACAAAAAATTATTATGGTCTAGAATTTTCTAATTCTTTGCTATTTTACACTTGGTGGATGTAAAATAAGCTTTGTGTGAAAATAAAAATGATTCATTTTAAATGCGATAAACCATGAAATTAGTTATGAAGTAAAGGGAGATAAAGAAAATATTTATTTGGTTAAAATGTCAGTGCTGCTACATAAAGAGTACGTTTTGGAGAAAATGCATATTTACTCAACAAGTCATTTAAGTATTTTAAAGAGATACAAATAATTACTAAGCTTTTCATACAGGATTCATAATTTATAGCCACAATTAAGGCTAAATTTCAACTTTATAAAATTTAATTATAAATGTACTGTAATTTTTCATTTTGTCAAATGAATATCCAATTAATTTAAAATGATAATATTTTCCTTCGATAACATGCTGCCAAAATCAAAAGCAATGAATTATATTTGGTAAACATAATGCAGCGTCATTATTACGATTTCAATGCAATATATTTATGTATTATATTGAATATATTATTTCCTTAAGTATTCATAACAATATATTTATACTTCATTGCTTCTTATATGTATTTGTATATATATATATACGCCCTTTCTCCCCACCTCCCACCCAGCCTTCGATATTCTTACGAGAAAAATAAAAAAAATACTCATCAAATTTTTCGTATGAAATACGTAACAAATCCAAGTCATATTCAATAACACCAAAGAATTTTACAACGCCATTTGTTGAGAGCTTTAAATCTTTTAGTTTATCTATTTTTTATTTTACCATAGTTGCGATACTGAAAGACAGTACATCACTTTAATTTCCTTACATGTTTTTAAACCTTTTTAATTGAGAAGCATATAACTATATATGATACAGATGTAATTCGAGTTCTTTTTAGGGTAGTTATCGTAGGATACTGCAATTTAATTTATTTCTTAAGCACTAAAAACAAAGCCGAAAAAGTTCAGAAAGTCACTTTTATATATATATACAGATAAACTTTTATACAATTGCCAACAACTTTTCGAATGTGTATACCATAATATTTTTTTGGAATAAGTAAAAATTTTTTAAAGCAACTGTATCCACTAAGCACAATATGTACTTTTTAACGTTATTAATTATTTTTAATATTAAAAAAAAACCAGTTAAACATATTCATCTGCGTATAAAATTAAAAATAGCATTCATATATTAAGTAGATAATTGAAGTAATGCTAGTAGTGAAGAAAAAAATACTTAAAAATCGACTGCTTCAACAGTTAAAACTTTACAACAAATTATTTTCCAAACATTTCCAAATCATGTATGTAATTCAAAGTTTTTCAAAAATAAATTAAAAAACAATTATAAAATCAGATATTTTACAAACAATTTACAATTGTACAAAATTTATTTTCTAAATGAGATGCAAACAATATAATTTTAATGAAATAATGTAGCTTAGGATATACATATATATATATATATATATACATATACAGAGAGAGAATATACATATATATATATATATATATATATTTTTTTATATATATATATGGTTGCATTGGAAAAAAGACGTGTTTTACATTTAATTTTTTTAAATCTAGAATTAGAGTCATTTAGTTCGAATAACGTTTTATAAATATATTAACGAAATGTGAGAAATATTTCAAGATTCCTAATCATCCAGAATTTAATATTTGTTTACAGGAAATACTATCACCAAGAATGGAATGTATTTTAATCTGCTTATATTAGATTGGAATGAAGTAATTGGAGATATTACTGCCCCATCAAGAGCTTAGTTCACAAGAGAAATACTGAAATGTACGTGGAACGTCCGAATAATTAAGTGTCCACCTGATTAAGGGTCTTCCAAGGATAACCTCCTCCCCGTTCCCGGAAAGAATGTCGTTTAGTCCATGGTATTCCGATGCGACAAATGATTTTCCCCCGGAATCATCGGGGCTTAGAGGATTTAGCATCATTTCTGGAGTGGGATTTCTGCTGTTCTGTTGCTTATCCTTTTGGTCATTAATGATTTGCTTGTAATGACTATAACCAGGCATCCAATTTGTACAATCCTGGAACTACACAATGTTTTACAAAACATACACCTTTACAGAATGCGAAAGATACAGGGTTTTATATTTTGAGAATTATCAAATCACTAAAATTATATTTTTGTCAGTATAAGCGTAATATAATGGAAAAATGAGTCATTTGTTGTTTTAACTATTCTTCTTAATTTTAATATCAAAACTTAAGATTTAATACATTCGCTTAAAACACTTTAATGGAATATTTAAGCGTGAGAGTATACATACAAATTAAATATTTATTTTGATTAGATAATCTAAACGAATTTCTTTCTGTACTACATATCTTTGCAACACTCTTTAGAATTCATAAGCAAAAATTAATTTAATTAGTGTAGACAGCTATGCTTTTTAATGGATGGTTTAAACTTATTTCGAAATTTTCCAAAAATTATACTAATTTTTGTTGAAAATCTGATTCGATTATTTTCAAATATATGTATTCATTTTTTAAGAAATAATAGGTGAGCCATCCATCCGGTATAGTGGTTAATGACGCTGACTACGATGGCTAGAGCCTGGGTTCGAATCCCGGAGAAAGCATGGATGTTTTTGTGTTGTATTCCTTCCTTCTTTCCTTTGTGCTGTAAGCCCCGTGTGGTGCACGGGGTTCATAAATGTTCCCAACAATATATATATATATATATATATATATATGTATGCACGTTGTACAGCGCTATACCTTGAACTTTACAGTGAGTCAAACCGAAAGATCGCTGGTTAAGGACAACACAGTCAATTTCAGCAATAAAATGTACTCATAATTAATTACAAGAAAATTATTATTTCCTTTCTATAATTCTCGTTGAAAAATAGCATTTTAATTAGACATATACTCGTTTCTTTGAAAACTTTTAAAAGGTTTTGGAATCCGAGTTCGATCATTTCCTTATGCTACAAGTAAAACAAGCATGTTAGTAATTTCTGTTCGAAGAATGTAAATTAGTATAGTTTAAAATATTAAATCTTTGGAAAAATAAGAAAGATCTCATTAAAAGTATTTTTGTATTATATATATATATATATATATATCGGTATTAGTAGCTATAGATTTACTTATTTTGCCTTTAAATTCAAATGCCTTTTTGGTTAAAAAGCTTTAAAATATTTAATAAATGATTAAACTTCACATTTTGAGCAACTAATGATTTAAAATTTGTGTTAACACAGCTGAAATGATTGAAAATACCATACTGATTTCCCTTAAGGATTTAGTCTATTTACAGTTTCAGAAATTTATCTAATATAAAATATTTGTGCAATAACAAAACTGCATAAAATACGAAGTTTAATTTTTGTTTTTGGTACTAAATTAGGACAAAAGAAAAAATTTGTTTTGGCTTAAAAGGTGAAGGGATTTATACACTAGGCATATATACGATTAAAATAAATTATAAGTTCTTCACAAGTTTTTCCTTATTTATTTATCAGTTGCTTTATATATGAGGATGCGGTGAATAAGCAGGGGGGGAAATTAGAGGTGGCATATTTGTGAAAAATATCCTGTGTATAAGTAGCTAATTCTATATTTATAGTAAAATATATTCTAATTACATACTTCCAGCTATCTTGTTCCTTTTTTGAGTAAAAATTCAGTTTCTTATAAAGAAAGATTTTACATAAAATTTTGATAAAATGATTTTTTTTATATTTCAAATTCTTCATGCAATTCCAATGTATCATAAAATCAGTTAAGAAAAGAGTTACTTTTGAAGCAAATATGAATCCAGGAAAGTTTTTGTATTAAAATTATATTAATTCTTGTATAGATACAAGTCACAGAGTCTCTTGATTCCAAAATAAAAACAGCTAAGCTAAAGCAATGTGTACAATAAGACAATAGCATATCCAACTTTAATAGCCCACAGGACTGTCTCTGGCCGGTTGCACTTTATTCTTCAACACGATTCAACACTGAGTTGATTAAATGTCAGATGTTGTCATGAGGCAGACGAATCCCCAAATCTTGAACTATCATCTCGAAGTCGTGTACAGAGTGGCATGGTGGTATTTGGCATTCAGCAGGTACTATAAATTGTGTATAGGAGAATAACCGGGGAAGCTAGCTAGCCAAATTTGATTTGTACATGAGGAAGAAAGTTTTCATACTTCGCAAAACAATATTTTGCTGACAAGTTGCCCCTGAAATACCAATAAAGTAGATCTACAAGGAATCAAAGAATGTCATCAATGTACTATTATCCAATTAAGATGTATCAGGACCCACTATACCGAAAATTTTAAAATGGTCCTTTTCGATGTCCTTTTTCTCAAAATTTATAATAGATACATGTTTGAAATTTTGTATACAAGTAAAATGTATCTTTTTCATTATACTGAAATGAGCTGTTGTCTAATTTCAATTTTTTTATTTACAAAATATTGTATTTGACATAGTGAAATTTGTCACTTTTTTCGCACAAGAAAAATTGTAAAAAAAATGTTTTTTTTAAACAAAAATCTTATTTTAGTATAAATTAAAAAAATTATGCATATGTCATACAAATATTACATCTTAATGCACAGTAGGTTCTTAGAAAAGGTACATCGAGTATGAAAAATTCCCATTTTTGAGAAAATCACATTTTAACGTAGAATTAATTACCTCCCCATCAGAACAGTTCTACCCTATTATCAACTAATCCACATTTTTAACACCTAATCATGCTCACTTTTCTTTTTAGATCATTTTAGTTTGCTAATCTATTTTATTTTATTTTATCTGGCTTTTAACAACCAACATTTTTTGAGGCATTTCATAGTCTGTCTTGTGCAATTACTAAGCTCAGTGTTCAGTTTATACGTAATTTGTAGTTTTTATGCATTACATATATTAAATGATGATATTGCATCATATTTGCCTAAAGAAATGACTTATATTAGCATTAATGTTTTATTTGACAGAGAAGAACATATCACGCTATTAACACTATTGATTTGAGTACAGCCATGTAAACATCTAGCTTTGATACTACTAAATTTAATAAATCTCTAAAAGAGGTCTCATGGCCTCCAAAACAGTATCAGATAAACTGTAATGATGAAAAATCTCCTAAGAAATTCTCTGATTTTATTTACACCACATAGTATCTGCATCTGATAGTCTATCTATATTGCATCTCAAATAGCTTACATTGACCTCTAGCATTAGTTTCAAAATTTTTAGAGTTGTCACACCACTTTGTGAAATATAAAACGTGTCATATTTAGATGATGGATATTCTGAAGGAGAATGAATGGCTTTACCAATGTTATTCTCATGGATTTATCACACAAAATAATGCTTTTTTATAATTTAAACATTTCACAGCTTTTTAAAAACAGGCTTAAATATTAATATTTATAATATAAAACTATTTAAAAACCAATTAGAATCATTTGAATATGAAATATCCATATTTGTAATACTTTATTTTTACTTAGAAATACATTAAATTCATCTGTAAATTTGCTTATCAGCACAATTTCCTCCAAATACATGTTATTTACATTGGCTTTTTTACATTTGCATTCACTAAATTATCCTTCAAACTTTTTAAATAATATTGTAGTTGATTTAGTTATGAGAAAATTGCTTGAAAACAGCAAGCATTTTGAAAACAAATAGTTAAATGTAGTTTTGTAAACACTAGCTAAAAATAACTAAATCCTGAGATATTAAAACAACGCAGTTTTGAAAACGTAAGCAAATCAACAGATTTATCCGTTACAGATGCAGTGAGACAAATAACTTGTAGGACCAAAGTGCTTCACTAATCGCTTTTATTTTTACCCATTCTTATTTAAGAAAAATCTGGAATTCCTTCTTGTCTTTTTAAACTTAAGTACTGATAAGTTCTGTTTTGTATCCAGTAATTGAATATAGTTTCAAGAGTAAAATGTCTGTGAATGGAGGTAAATGTATAATAATGTGCTACATGGGAATAAAAATCGATGCTAACGAGAACATATTTAATGAGAATTTTGACTTGGTTCATCAATTTACTTAAAAGTCCTTTTTAAATTAACCGATACACCAGATAATTTTTTATCTTATCCATTCCAACCACTATGGTTTCTTCTGAAACTATCATATAATCCCTGTCCTCTAATGACATTTCACAATAATGGTTTAAAAAGAGAGCATTATATATGTATCATTTAAAATTTTTATTTCTTTTTCTTTTATTATTTTTACTGAAAATATATATCTTTGTGGAACAAATTGATCCGGTTAATATGGCCCTGTGTTTTAAATAGTTACAACATTGCTCGGTATGAGTATTTTTGAAAATATTTCTATCACATTTCATCAATCAATCGCATTGATTGAATTACATATACCTTTCGCTTTTAAAACACAGTTATTTAATAAAAATATGTTATTTAAATACAAAATATTGTTCAAGATATCGGATAAATATCTTCTTTATAACGCATATTTTAGGTTAGATTCTCAAGCCCAGCATCAATTAATTTCGGATATTTATTGAGACCGCGGAAGGCATGGATGACGTTATTTTTATCAAATCGTGTGTTCGTGTCGCACAACACTTTAAAAATATGAAATATAGAGAGGCGTATGCCTGTTAAAATTGCTAAGCAACAAAGTAGGTACTCTTTATTTTACTATTTCTATTTCTGTTTTTTTTTTTGTGAAAGATTGGAAATTAGGTGCTAGCTCAAATGTGGCTCTTATTGTTAAACTTCGGTTCAAATTTTAAAGGTATTTACTTAAGGTATCCAACTACCCTAAAATTATGAATTTTGCCAAACATTGACAGTTTTTTTATGGTTTTATTTTATAAACCATCTTATTAGCTTTATAAAAACACCAAGTTTATTGTTTTTCGTTATCTAGAACGAAAACTAGAGGTGTTTTAGAAAAAGCAGATGACATTACTTTAAGCAAGATGTTATACTTTATGACCGACCTATACGGGTTTCTACTAACTTCTTATTTTATATTTACATCAAAATATTTATTTAAACCAACCTTCATCGAGAAACCAGGCTTGATTTATGTAAATGAGGAATATTATATAAATTCGGTTTTCACGAGTTGAAACAGAGCGAAGTAAGAGGTCAAGTTAAGTTAAGTGAAGTAAAGGAAAGTGAAGAGACTGAGCTGTCGACACGTAGTTGTTGACAAGTTAAGCGAGGTTGATACGTTTGATGTGTGCAAAGAGAAGTGGTTACTGAAGATTGAAAAGCAGTGTAATTAAATATTACAGAGCTTGGAGCCATCGGGATTTGGTCCAGCTAACTATAGTACCTGAAGTTCTTCATGAAGAAATCGATGCATTAAGAAATAAGGTACTGTAAATTTGATTAAGTAAAAGCTGATTATTAGTGTGTGGCGTAGTTGTAAATGTGCGTGTTCAAGCTAGCTAAGATTCAGTTGAAGTTCTGTAATAATATTCCCGCAATTGTGTATCGCACCTCTGTCCTCTACCAGTGTTTATATACCTTAATTAAAATTGTGTTGTGTCTGTTTCTTAATAAGTGATTCTTAATAAGAATTAATAAATCAGTTTAGATTGGAATAATGTCTATGGGATCATTTAGTTCCTCCTACACGTCTAGCCGGATTTTCAGATAGACGGGAGGTTTCGAATGTAAGGGGTGACTACAGGTCACCACAACTTTAAAACGTGTTTTACTTTAAATGTGTTTTTTTGAAAATGCTCAAACGGTGCCTGCGATTGCTAAAAATGTTTTGAAAATAATGAACTGAAATTGTTTGTGTATATTCTGTATAATTAGAAGTGATTTAAACTTCACATTTATCAATCACTATTTTGTTACAAAATTTGTAGTCCCTTATGTGAATGCAATCACTGTTTCTGTAAGCAATTTCATAATGCAACTGAGATAAAGTGCTCTAGTTTTTGTAAAAATTAAAATATCTCTTATCCTGAAGGTCATTTCAAAATTGAAAAAACATGGCAACACATCAAAATGGAAAATTTGTTCATAAACTTTTGGAACAGAATGGGCCCAGTTTATGTTATTTTTTGTAAATTTTTACCCATTTTTTCCCCTTGTTATTAATAATATTTTATTTTTCTCTTCATAGTTTTAGCATATTTTTCTTAAAATGTACTAAACAAATTTAAAAACAAACAGAAAAATTCCCATATCTTCACCTTTTACAAAAAAAGTTGTTGCAAGTAGTCGGATACTTTAATAGCATTTTATAGGGCCTGAAAACAGAATTATTAAACTATTTATCATTTTATAATTTTATAAGATAGGAACACAGTTAAAGAAAAAGTATGTGAAAAAGTTTCTAGCATTTGAAATGCAATGTAATTTTATTGCAAGTTCTATCACTTTTGTTTATTAAGTATTCCAATACAAAAATATAGTTTTCTTTATATAAACATAGTTCTAAATAAATATTCTTTTACATAAATGCATTTAAAAAGTAAAAATTAAAACTAAAAAAAACTATATTTTGATACAATTCTTAATCATTTTGTAAATCATAATTCACTCTGTTTCCTCTAAAAACGATTATTATAACTTATAGTGAAGAAAATTATAATGTTATATAATTGTTTTTATCACCAATATTACACATAATAGTCATGATTAAATCTTGTATTCATAATCTTTCTTAGTTTCATAAATTCACACAAAGAATAAAAGTATAAGGAAGTCAAATGATATTCAAAATTAAAGCACTTTATTTTAGGTTTGATGAATGTTACATCTTTCCTGTCCTAGAATCATTTATGACACATTTGGATATCTAGATACATTCTATAGAAGTGACAAGCAATATTTTCATTTCATTTATTGAAAATATTCTGTAAGAAATTTAGTATTAAAATAGGAATATAATTTTCAATCTTCAAAGGAAATGAGATATTTTGGATTTTAGGGTATAAATTAAATTGACATTTTTTTTTTCAAATAAACGCGGTTTATAATTATAAGGCTCGCTAATCATTTTATAAATTCTTTGACAACATTAAATCAAAGCAATTATTTTAAAATAGAAAACATTGTTACTTAAATATGTAGTTACGGTCTGTTTTGAATAATTTAAGAATGAGTTCATAAGAGTAGACATAAATTCTTTAAGACATTGTCCGATTTTTTTAAGTTGAACTTTTGAGTTTCACAAACTTCAAAATATTTCTTTAAAACAAAACTGTTTTAAAAGAACTATGAATCTCCGAAAGGAAATGGAAGAAATGAGAAGATATAATTGCATATAACTATACAAAAAATTTTTAATACATTCAAAAAATTATATATACATTTGTATTTCCAATACCTTCAAACAATTACACTTTAAAAAAGGAGAAACAATTTATTAGCTTATAAAAATAAGAATTAAATATGAATTTAAAGTTTAAAAAAAAGAAATCATCTTCGCAATATTTTTTTTTTTTGCTAGGATGAAAACTATTACGTTTTATAAGTGTGAAATGTTGAAAACTATAGTGCAATCGTTTCTGACAACACATTCTGACATTGAGTTCAGATTTCCAAAACCGTTGTTTACTATAAAAATTCGTCTTAATCAATGGGTTATTTCCTTGGCAGTAACAATATCGGTATATACAACAATGGAATCAGTCGTTTACTGAAGAGCTGTAATAATCGATGTTCAACAATGAAATCGTTCAATCAATAATGCTGTTCTTATTGTTATTCGATAATAACATTGAGACTAGGTCATTAATTTTGCACAGTGATATAAAGATAGCAATATATATTTCATTTCTATGAACAGGTTTTGAGTTGAATTATTTTATTACTCAGAACTTACATATGATAGTTTAGGGCGTGATAAATATTATATCTTTAATAATTCTGTAAACATATTATAGAAAAATTCTACGCTTATGCGTACATTTTTGGGATTAAACTAGATTATTATATAGACTGTGTGAAAAAAAATCGATGGTTACTCACTCGTAACGCCAAACATTTCAAAAACAATAATGTTCATATGTTGATTATTAAAAAAATACTCCCGAATATATATATATTGAAAGGAGTTTAATTTTATGCTAACAATGATAGGTCAGTACAGTAGAGCCAAAATAAGGAAACGAATGAACGTCACAAACGCGTATTAATATTAGAACATTCATCGGTGTCGATTGGACACCGGAGCCTGTTTAGTTCCCTTTTACGCATTTTTGTATGGAATTTGAAAATTTTTCGTGACTTTTAATCATTTGTCCTGCTGATTACATGGAAATAGTTTTGCAGTTGAAGGTTAATTTTAGGAGATATTTTATAATTAAATATACCTAGAATGACCGCTGGTGTCGTTTCGACACCAAGGCAATTTATCGTTATAAATAGGTGCAGTTTAGCAAAAGATAGTTCTCTAAGTAGGTACCATTAGTAAAACAAACTTCCGGAAGTAATATCTCCCATTTATTTGACCTTGAATTCAATATTATTATGTTCACAAAGGAAATGAGTCAACAACTAAAATTGTTGTGTTTTAGTGTTTCGTTATAGCATTTGCTTATCTCTTCAAAAGGGGGAAAAAACACTTGATTTTCAAACCTTGTCTAGAGAAGCCACCCTAAAATGATGACTCATTAAAAAGATCTAACAGTGATGAAATATGCAATTTGTTGAGTGTGCTTTATGAGAATGAATTCGATGTTAGTGAGCTGTCTTGTTCTAATTTAGATTCCAATGAGACTTAACATCGAGTGAAAGTGATTGTGAAGAATCTGAAGAAAGTAATGATGAAATTGATAATATTCTAGTAAATTCTGATAAATATGCCATAAGAATGTATATCGTATAATAGAAATTTTTCTGGCAGATTTGCGACTTGAAATATTTAGCGACAAAGCCTTGCTGCAAAAAGCTTCGCATAACATAATGTCAACGTCATTTTTTTATGATATAAAGCAGGGGTGGGCAGACTTTTACAAGACACGGTCTACTTCTAAATTTTCAAGGTGTTGTGGTCCACTCTGTATCGTAGGTGTGATAAGCAAAAAAAAAAAAGCTCAATAATATTTATATTATAACACTAATAAATACAGAATATGTACTTACCTATATAACTACAGTAAGAAAACTTACATTTTTATAACTACATTTAAAGGGAAACACTAAATACAAACATAATAATTATACCAACAAATTTAATATCAAATGATGCATTTATCATCAAACAATATAAATACATCAAGAAACAAATCATTTTCATTAAAGTTGGTTTTCGTAGTTAAAGTGTCAGCAGAAGACCTAATCTGCATACTATCCGCACCAATTTTGAATATCTTGGTATATAATTACTAACTGTTAATCTTGCAATGAATTCTGTGGTCATCTGTGAATCAGGAATGATAGGTTGTTTTAATTATATCCAACGTGGAAAATGTAGATAGTGTAGATTCATACAGGTAGGTATAGCGAAAGAACAATGTTAAATGAAATGCATATTTTTTGAATAAGGATACCTTACTTAGGCCGTTAGATTCCAAAAGTTATTCTTTTAACATTGTGTCCTTTTGAAGAAGAAAAAATTTGTGTTTCAAGAGACATGAAGAGAATATTTAAAATATTTCTCTTTCCACTATTTTGCTTTGCCGAGCGTGTCTCTTGCAGTGTGTTAGCAACCATGACTTTAGACACCGTACCTCTAAGAGCTGCATGTTTCGGTCACACTTGCTCCAGCTAGACGGCTGCCACAATTTGACTTCTTTGAAAATCTGAGAGATCCAACATTTTATCATTTAAGGTATCTGTGCACCTTCAAAAAATTTTTTTAAAAAACTGTAATATTTGTTATTAAAATATTTTTTACTGATGAAACATAACTTAAAACTATGAAAAATACATTTAATATTTTACTTATAGCACAAACAAAATTTAGAGAGAAAAACATAGTGAAAATTGCAATTAAATTCATTGTTAGAATAACGCACATAACTCAAATGAAAAAAAAAATATCACTTTTCTGTAAATTTGATGTTGTCATCATAAAATTTTTTTAGGGCTGGTACTATTTTCCTAATGATAATCAAATTATTACAATTTGTATCAAGGTTCGAGAAAAATAACATTGAAAAATCACTAAAAAATTATTACGAGACATGATATACACCTTAGTTACTAAAAACATATCAACTCTATAATCATGGAAATGGTAGGGGTTCTTTAAAGCTATAAAATAAATATACTTGTAAAATTTAAACTAATTTGGTTCACAACTTTTTCTGATAATTACGTTGTCAGATGGCAATACGTTAAAAAAAATGCATTTTGAGATAAATCAGAAATGAACTTTAAACTGCAATTTTTAATATTAAACACAATTAGATATACTTAAAATGCCCCTTATTTTCTAAATAAGGCCCTCTTTACTCTCTAAAACATTGATTTTTTCCCCTGGTTTCTTTTAAAATTTTTCTACGCTGATTTACATTTGGTGCTGAATGACGTTCTTCATCGTTAATTCTATTAAAGTCAAGATATATTTGTACAATTTTAAAGTAAAATAACCAGGAGTTATATTAAGTTTTTTTTTAAATGTCAATACACAACCCTTGTACCCATCATTAAATTGTATAACATCATCCAATGCATCCTATTTTAAAGTTCTGATGCACACAAACACTTCTTTCGGTACTTTCTGCCATATAATGCCATTAAAACACTCATTTGAGTTTTGCATTTCGCCATGCTGGCATTTAGTTAGTAGTTCTTTGGTACATAATTCTAAGTATGTAGGCTTAATCATGTTTAACAATTCATTAGGTTTTTGGCCACAAGATAGTGCTCTCTGGTAGTAGCATCAACTATCTTTTCCGATGGGACACTGTCCATACATGGGTTTCTTGGCAATGAAACAGGGCCGCAATAACATTTTGTTGAAGACCGGAGAGGTTCCCAACATTTCTACGAACAGCAATCCCATAATAGTTTTGCAATGGGTCATTAAAAGAGTCGGTGAGTTTGCCTTTACCAGACAGATTTTTATTTTTCGACTTTAGTTTGCGCAATCTCGCAACTACTCTCTTTTGAACATGACTGATACATTCATATTTTGTGAAAATATCGTTACCATAAGTATCTTTGACACTGATAAAGCCCTTGGAATCCCCGTCACCATAATATTGTGCAAATTTAAGGCCTCGCTTCACAATAGAACGTTGGGAGATTCTAGTTGCATCAACAACTTCCCTTTGTAACGCAGAACTTTGACAATTGCTATGGCATACGTGATCTGCTGCAAAAGTTTCAAATTCAATGCTTTTAGGCATATTAGAAATATTTCTGCAGATGGGGCAATATGACGGCATTATTTAATTGTCCACTACTTTACCAGTGTCAACTGACAAAGCTGCGATACACCCATTCATGGCAGTGTAACCCCTACGCTGCCATGTTCCGTTAACTGAAACACCTTATTCAAATATTTTATTTTTAGAAGGATGTAGCACTAACAGTTCAGAAGCTGTTTTTTGTATTGATAGTTCACTAACTTTTGAAATCACAGACATGAGTTTGTTCTCATGATTAGTGTACGCAGTTTTACTGAGTCTGGATAAATTTAACGTACCACATAATTTAAACCCAGCAGAAAAACCTTTACCAATTTGTCTCATAACAAAAGTAAATCTTGTATTTATTTCAGAACAGTTTAAAGTTTTCTTTGAACTAGAAAACTCTGAGTAAAAGTTACAATGTTTACATCTTATAACAAAATTTCAGCACAAACTAAACCTTCACTTCTCAGAAAGCAGCAAGCTTTCTTCGAAACATCTTGGGCAACAAAATTGTAAGAAAACATTTAAGAGGACATCAATATCTATAATTATATTTCCAGTAAGTATTCCATGCTCATACTCAGCCATTTCTTCATCAAAAACAGCAGGCATTTTGATCTTTGAAGAACTGGCGTTGGTGGATATTGAGCTACAATTTTTGGAATCTTTATTAGTAGATTCCTTAGCACGAAATTCTCGTTTTCTCTTCAGACTAATTCTACGTTTTAAATTTCCTATTTTAAATGAAAAAAATTAAAATTTTCAGTAATCAAAAAGGATTTAACAGAAATTTCTAAAGTGCTGCGCAATTATAAGCAAATGTAAACAAACAATAACACGCTCTCTTTTTCTGCCAGATTCTGGATAAAAATATTAGTAAAAAGCTGTTGCCAATTATATTTTTGAAGATTCTCAAAACTTAAATTCATATTTTAAAGTGTATAAATTTTCTACTATTGCATATTTAAACCATACTTTATAAAATAAAAATGTAAACAAACATCTTTTTCAACTTCCGGAATGTAGACTTGTACTTCCGGTTTCAAAATGTGGCTACCGAGTAAAATTCAAATCCACATAACTTAAGTTCTAAATTAGATAGAAACAAAATTTAAGCACCATTTTAAAGAAAAAAGTTCATATTTTAAAATAAAATCAAAATTTAAAAATTTCGGCTAAAATGACGTTTTGATGGCGTACGGATACCTTAAAAAAAATGGAAGTGTTACAGAAGTTTAATACATCTACGGTGAATTACGATGAGTCTTTGGGTATAGGGCTGCTTGCAGCCCTCGATCCCAAATTTGAGTGTCTTTAATGAGGAATCGACGAAAGTGCCAAAAAGCTAACGAATACAACCAGAATATAAGTATTTCTATTTATAAAAAAAAATCTGGTAGCTATTATTATACTTTAATGCTTACGAAGTGCATTAAAAAATATCGCTTTTATTCATGGTTGTTTCCAGTTTTTTCTGAACCGTCTGTGTTTCTTTTAGTATCCACGTCTAAGGTTTTATGAGTAGGCGGTCACCCCAAAATGTCGTGGCTGCCCACTAGTCGATCGTGATCGACTTAATGCCTACCCCGGATATAAAGGGTCATAATACACTATAATTACATGGAATAATATTAAAAAGTCTTAAAAATAAACTCAACTGGACAGAAGTCCTACAATTATTTAGTTTTTAGAATAATTTTATGTATTTTATATCGGGTGTCGAAATGACACCGGAGGATGTATAAGAGTAATTGATATCCCGGACGTTCGACCGTTAGTAAAATTATGCAAGAGTGTTGTTTATTTTGCTAGAGTGTAATCAAACCAATATTATGTGCTTGAAAAGTTGTACTTCTAAAATAATTCTTACTGTCGCAAATTCTTCATAACAACATACATGAATAGTCGGTTTCTGTTAAACATGTAATTATAACTTTGATTAATTAGGTAATTTTTTTGAGAAATTTCAAAATACAAATGAATAATTTACAAAACAAGTAAATGGAAGTACTATATAATCTACTAAAATTTGAAAGATTGAATAAAATGCAAAACATGTAAAATATTGAGTAAAATACATTTTTATAATAAAAACTAAATTTTATTTATGATTAAATTTATTTCTACTGTGTAAATCTGCCTAAATCATTTTCATCATTTTTTTTCACTTTTCTCTTTCTCTCTTTATCATTTTTCATCCCCCCCCCTTTCGTTTAAAATTCTATTTTGAAAGCTTTATTATCTACAATTCACCCATCCCAGCTCCGGATATCATCTACTAAGTTCTGTTATTCTCAAACTTTCAATATTTATGACCCAATTTTTAATCATAATTTGCATTGTGTCCGTCCTCCCCTCCCCCAACAACCATATAATTACAATGCACTGAATTCAATAATAATGTACTTTAACACTAAAGCTACCGTACGACCTTTATTATAAACCGCACAAATTATCAAGCTAAAAATTAAATTTTGAAAATGTTGATTTAAGTTATAGATATTTTTAGTAAGTTAATTTAAAGTATTAAGTATATTTTATGTTACACTTCCTTTTTTATTTTTAAATTGGAACAGACTGCAATGAAAGTGCAGCGTGTATTTTTATTATGTGAGCAAATACATTGATTTGCTTCCTTTCAGTAAATTAATAATTTTTTTAAAAATATTTTTTTTTATTTTCGACTTTTTGATATCCTCTCACCCTTCAAACTGTGGGAGCGTGCCCCACATTTTGAGAAACGCTAACTTAGTTGCATAAAATACTTTCTATTTTGAAAATTTTTAGCATTTAAATAAATTTTTTTTTCAAAATTGAGAAATCTTCATGCACCACAAAGTAGCATACGGGAGCTAAGAGAAATAGGCATTTTAAGCACACATTACAAAGGAAAGAAGGAATTTAAAGCCATGAACGATTACATTACAAAACCTCCATGCTGGTATTCGAACCATTGTCCTACGGCACCGCAGTCAGCGTCACTAACTGCACATGATGACTATACTATATTAAATCTAACAACCGAAATTTCATCTATTATCGTATGGAATCAATTATGTTATTGGTGTTATTACTAATCTCCTGCTTGGTCAGACGATGTCAGACCAGATCAATGGCCCAGTTGACTTTAATGAAGTCCGATACTAGAATTAGACTACCATGGATATCTTTCCAGTCCAGTCCAAGAAGAGCTGAGATGAAACCTGCTCTAACAAGAAACCTCTTATTGCCTCCAGAAAAGGTGAGACTTTTTAAGTGCCACTGGGCAGTGCTTTTCAAAATTTCACTACTTGTGATCCAATATTCAATTATAATTTTTATCGATCCTCCCTTCATACAATAATAATGCATTACATTCGATAATACTATACGCTGACGCTAAATCTACAATACAACTTCTACTTCTTAAGAGCCACCGGCGTATATAAATGTCTTCCTCAGCCAGTGCGTAATTTCCTCGGACGTATATATACGCCTTTCCAAAATACAAACTTTTCTGTTCACTGCTACCCATAAAATAATTCCGTAGGCTTTGGAATACAATAAATCGTCCTTGACAGTGTTAGCGAACAATATACTTATTTCAGGCGATTTTTTTTATTTATTCCATTTCTCTTTCACCCCAATACACCAAATTGACTTGCATACGGGCAAAATGGTGGCATTGGGGAGCAAATCGGGTATATTTTAATGGCAGTAAAAAGGGATTAATTATAAACCATTCAAATTATCCAGGTAAGTACTAATTTTTGCATATAATTTTACGTATGTATATGTATGGCATACCGTGGATTCACTGGTAATTACGTTAAATTGTTCTTAGTATTATTAAATTATTTATAAAATACATTGTGCAGTACTGAAATATTTATAAATGCATTATGTCAGCGTAAATGCCTTTTTTAAAAATTTTATTATGTCAGAATGTATTCGGTTTATTTACTTTCAATAAGTTAATAGTTTTTTTTTTTTTAAATATTTGGTTCTCGGCTTCTCAAGATGCTCACGCTCCTAGGGTTATCACGCCAGCCAGGGGCACGCTCCGCAGTTTGATAGCTCTGGTCCACTGGCAAGTCGAGACAGATAACTGTTATATTGTCTATCACAAGGAAGATAGTATGTAGAAAGCCCTGCTCTTTCGCATTTGTATCAATTATGAAACGGAGGTCTTAACCATTTTTCTTTATTCGGGGCTTTTTGCTGTGCGAATAATTCTAAATATGTGGACTCTGAGGTGGAAAGGACAAGATGATTTAGTCCCTCCTTTGCAGTAGTGTCATATAATTCATTTCCATAGATATTGACATGAGAAGGGATCGAATGAAAATATACTTTGTAATGGGGAGAGTTGAGCTTAACCATTGGTAGGATAAATGAATTGATTTTATCTCATACGTGGGTCCAGATTCTGAGGTTTTAAATTTAACTACGGCTATCAGATAGAATCCAGAGTCTTCGCATTTACTTTCGCTCATGAATTTTTCTAGTATCATGTCAATTGCAATTAATTCGCTTCGTTACGCCTATTTTACTAAACTTTCTAAGTAAGACTGTGTTCCTGACCTCCCTAAATGTTAATTTTGTAAGAAGTAAGACTCCGCGCGAAAAAAAATTTAGTCCAAAAACCACTAATAGGGGTATTTTGGCGCTGTAGGATAAGAAAAGTGTTAAAAAAGAAAACTAATAAAACATGCAAAGTTAAAGTGAAATTTTAAGTTTAATTCACTACATTGTTTTGGGTGATGAAATCAACCACTTTTCAATATGACCGCCATTTTCAGAAACCTTAGCGTGGATTCTCTGCACGACATTTATTATAGTTGCACGCATCATATCGCAAGGAAAATTCCACACTATCTCCACAATATCTGTTTCAACAATGGTTCTCTGTGATCTATCGACACAATAACAGTTGCAACATAATTTTTATCACCTCTTCTGACACCTCTTTATGTCCTCTGTCAGGATGCATGTTCAGTGACTCTCTTCGAATTTCTAAATCATTCCTTTGAAAACATCAAGTGATTAAGCCCCTTTACATAGCTTCTGTCTGGTTCTAAGATCAGGATGATCCAGATAATAAAGATTTACCAATATATCCAACTTTCTTACAATGCAATTCACATAGTCTCTTGAACTGACTCATTTCAGCTGAGAATAGTATCCTTCGGAGCTCTCTACGTGCTTTTTTAACTCAAAAATTAGTGGCACATTATCGCATACAAGTATGGATTTTACTTTCGCACTGGTATTGTATGCTAATTCAAGGCTTGGTATGCTACAGAAGTGGCATAAATACACCAATCGGTTACGTGGGAACGCATTTTTTCACAGTATCATATTTCTCATGACCTTATTAGTCTCCTTGCCAAGTTTGGTGTCATTGCGGGGTTTGAATCAAGCTACAAGTGGTTCTAAGTGGTTTCAAATTAAAAAAAAATTACCTTATACATCGGTAACTACTTGATATGCACTTATCAAAATTTACTTATGAATAAATTATGTTTAGAATTAGAACATTTGGGATTTCAAATTCTCTTATAAGTTCAGTGGTGTCTAATCGACACCGCAATATAAAATACATAAAATAATTGTATTAAAAGTTAAACAATTACAGGACTACTGTTCAGCAGTGTTTAGTTTTAAGAATTTTTAATATTATTTCAATAATTATCATATATTATAACATTTTATATCATAAAAATTGGCGTTGGCATTATGTTTCGTGAAGCTTGCTGGTCCACTGATTTGTCGAAAAAACATTTCAAGTCTCAGATCTGCTAGGAACATTACTAATATACGGTATCTATTCTGTGCCATACCCAGCGATTTATATATGTTATATATTCTAAAATATTATCAATTTCATATGCCCTTTTCTTCCTTAGATTCTTCGCAGTCACTTTCACTCAATCGTATGTCTTCATCAGAATCTAAATTAGAACAATACATCTCACCACCTCAGCAATCATTGTCAGAAAGCTCTTACAACAAATTAGCAATTTCATCAGAGTTTTTCATACAAGTCATCTTTTGAGCCTGCCTGATCTGCACAACATTCGACAATCAAAGGAATTTGCTTTTGTTAGTATATAATCAAATTATATGCAACAAACACTTAAAAAGAACGATTTTAGTATAACTGACTCATTTTCGCTATGGATCCAATAACATTACATTCAAGGACAAATAAATGTATGGTAATTCTTCCGGAAGTTTGTTTCACTTATGGTGTCTACTTAATGAGCTATATGTTGCTGAAAGACAGTTATTTATAATGATAAATGAACTTGATGTCGAAATGCGACCAGTGGATGTTATAAATATATTTAGTTGCAAAAACTCTCCTAATTAATACTAGAGCCACACAAGTTTTCTGTATAATCTCGCAATGGAAAATGATTAAAATTCATAAAGAATTTTCAAATTCCGGAATGCGGAAAGGAAGGTAAACTAAACAGGCTTCGGTATCCCATTGACACCAATTGACGTTCTAGTTTTAATCTTATATAAAGTGATCTTTTGTTATACAGTAGACTCGCGCTAATTCAAACCTTCGACAATACGAACCTCTCGCTAATTCGAAGATTATACTCGGTCCCTAGAAAAACCCTTGATATTTCGAACTAAAACACTGCGTTTTAGTGCACTTAATATTTCGAAGTAAAATTTGTGACTGGCCAAATTACAACACGCCATTATTCAAATTATCTTATAAAACTCTCGACAATTTGAACACTCACTATTGTGTCCAGTCATGTAGCAAACAGGTTGATACTTGCAAGTTTTGTTGTGTCTCTATGTGTCTCCACTGAAAAAGCAAAAATTATGACTTTGGAATGCAATAACACATAAAGTGATGAAGACGAATCGGAGGATTTGACTCCTATAACTCGAACAGAAATTTAAGTTTCACTAAACAAACTATAAGCACATTTTTCTTTCAAAATCATGTTGATGTGGACGTTTTTCAAGCTTCATTTATTCTAGAAAAATGTTGAATGCTATAAAAAAAAAGGAACAGCATTTTCATCAAATAAGATAAATCATGTACAGTATGTATTATTTTAACAATTGCTTTTAATATATAAATGTATTAACTTCTCTAAATAATATTTGTACTGCAAATATAATGTATACTTTTTAAAAATACTTTAAAATAATTTTATACATTTGTGCAGCTGTTGTTTCATTCAATAGTTTCAAATTCAAACATGTTAGAAAAAATTATCTTTGTGTATTTTGGAAGTTTTTGCTATTCTCTTGATAATTCGAAATGTTTCATTGGTTCCTTCAACTTCAAAATTTCGATAGTCGACTGTATTTTTATTTCTTAAATTACCAATATTTATTGTTCTTAATGAAAGATCCAAATTTAGTTTAGTTTTTTGTATTGTTATGATAATCTGACAAAATTTTGGGGCTCGTTAGAAACAAAATAAAACAATATAAATAAACTATAAGGAAATTAAATTTAACCGTCTATCGTCTATTTTATGAGATCTTTTTCTTATTCTGATCTAATTTCTGTTAATTTTACTTCGATATTATTTTGTCGGCCACACATTCGACAGTACAATATCTCAACGAAGCAATTCTCTATTCATTTTTTTAATTTATTGGATGATAAGTGTGTAAGAAAACCGTGCTTAATTTATGCACCAATTAATGTTCGTTAGTTTTGTTAACTTTAGTCTGTTATACTAGATCCGATAAAAAGAATAAAACTGACATAAAATAATAGCTTTTATTTCGATGCAAATCTGTATTTTAAAAGTGAAGTCGATCATGATTGCTATAGCATTTTATACGAATTCTGGATCTCTTTCTCGTGTTTTCATCTAAATAGAAAATAACTGCTACTGCCAGATGTTACCAGGCCTCGTTGCTGGTTGGATGCCACAGTAGCATCCAATCATCAATGCCGAAGAATTGTATAAGAAACGTGTGTTCGATGAGTGAAACTATATGATCGATGGATTCCACCGTCAATTTCGTGAAGAATTAGCGAAAATCTTCAAGAAGTAACCTTTCTTTGCAAAGACATATGTTCTAAACAAATTTAATAATTTATTTTATTTCTAAAAACATGACTAATTATGTTTAAATTTATTTAAAAAAATATTGATTCTTATTTATATTTAATGAAATTCAGATTTTATTCCGTTTGCGCAAATGCGATTTATTGTGATTCAATTAATTTATTTCAATATACTTAACTTTTAAAAAAAATATTTTTAATTCACTTAGGGTTGAAATGTTGTTTCATTCTTCATAATGAATAATGCAAAAATCATGACGAATGAACAATATAAAACAAAAGAGGGTTCGTTAAATGAAATTCTGGATATTAGCAGGAAAGAATTTACAGCGTTATATTACATTTTAAGTTTTGGTTAACAATTTGAATTTATATATTCACCTAAGCTAAGGTATATACATAATTTTAATTTTTTGATTTTATTTGTTTCATAATTTGAATCTCTTCA
>BMAO01036275.1:0-16257 GCA_019973975.1 Trichonephila clavata
AAAAATCTGTTTATTTCCCTTAAACAACTCCAAACAACTTTTGAATCGTAGATGCGTTTTGTTTTTGATCGACAGTGAGCAAACGCGGCACCCACTTTGAACACAGCTTTAGTATCGCCAATGATCATGCAAGATAGTGATTACACTGATTTCCGATATCTTCAAATATCAGCTGTCTCACAATTTCAGTTTCCATCAGCTAAAACATTTTATGAACTTTTTTGATGTTTTCGGGAACAACTGCAGAAGTTGGTCGATCTGAAAGTTCAGCGCCGTTTGTGTCTGGGCGATCACGTTTCAAGTTGCGAATCACCTCTTAACCGTTGATAGGGATGGAACAGAGTATGGATAACACTTATCAGTCATTGTTTTGCTTGAAAAATGTTTTTACCATCAAAAAGCAATGTTTAATTAACACATATGAATTGTTTTTTCATTCATGGTTTCTTAACAAACAAAAGTTGCTTCACTAAAACCACTGTAACTTTCAACTAACCGGGATATTATCACGAAATTTATGACACGTGCCATTTGGAAGTTAGTACTACTAGGTTAGGCTTAGGAAAGCTAGAAGGTAGTGCCATCTATGTGATAGAGATGGGACTTAGTGTTACAATATCTGTATATTCATACTCTTTTTTGATTCAATACGTAAATAATGCAGAGATAAAGCAATTTAATTCTACATATAAATATTTCCCGGTTTTTTTCTCGTTATTATAATTTAAAGAGGAAAACTCAAAATTTTAATAGAACTCAATTAAATTAGAGATCCTCAGCTGACTATTTTTTTTTTTTTTGGTATTTCAAATTGCTGTAACTATCTTACTTAATTTTTTTAATAATATCCTGAACTAATCTTCTAAATATAAGTAATTATTGGGTACTTAACTTCATTAATGGAACTTTACTAACGGCTAAAATATTGAAGAAACATTTTGCTAAAAACTGTAAGAGATTTCTCTTGTTTCTATGTAAAAAAAAAGAGAATTCAGCAATAAATATTGAATGACTCGTTAACGATTCGATTAAAGAAAATAAAAAGGGTAAATATGATACCAATTTATGCGTCTACATCTTTTCATCTTTAAAAATCACTAGTGAACCCATCATTTATAATTTAATAATCACCCATTCACTTCCACTTCTGAAAAATCGTATGAATATTTAAGCTAACAAAAATGAAAGTCAGGCTGCTGCTTTTCCTTGTGAAGATTCAATTAATTGTAGAATCAATAAAATATTTTTTAAAAGAAACATAAATCGAAAGGTAAGCTCATTGAAGCTTGCATTAACCATTATTTTGCTTTATTGTACTTTAAATGGCATTCACTCTTTTGAAATGTAAATTTAAAGATTACTTACTGTCATCCAGCTTCTATAAAAATAAACAAATTTCTTTTTTATAATTTTTGCTTAATCTTTCATGCTGAGGAGAGATTTTTTTTCCATAACCATAATTGATTCTCTAAATATTTGCTGAAATTTTAGGGATACAAGTTTCATTGTTATTTTGCTTTTTTCTTTAAAAAGGTAGCAGGGATTGAACTATAAAAATGATTAAATTAAAAGACACTTCTAGATTGTCTCGGAAAAACTTAAATGTTTATTTAAGAGAATCTATAATTTAAATATCTGCATTTTGGTACTTTTAAAATTTATTTATTGCTTTTAGTTTTTAAGAAAAGCAAGAAAAAAAATTAATATTACAGAAATTATTTTTAATTCTTTTACTTTCATGTTTTGTCTAATAAATTACTTGTCTCAAATTTCAAAAAACTAGAAAAAAATTATGGTGGAACCATGGTTTTGTAAAAGCATATAAATTAATATTTTTATTTAGTGTCAGCTGAATTAAAATATGCATATAAAATTGTTTTAAATGTAATATTGCAAAAAAAAATATTTAAAGGTAATTTTTGGCAGAGAATGAAGGATAATACATTTTCAAACCTTATCCTTTTATGGAAAATGATTCTATAACAACATTTTTCCTACATATAACTAAAACTTCTCTACAGAGCCTAAACTAGGAATTTTTAAAAAATTCCGTTATTTTAGTTACTAGCAATCAAATTAATAATTGGTTTTTTGTTAAAATTCATATCTGTAATGTATGAAAATGTGAATAAATCCACTTTTATAAATTAATTATCGTTAAAATCTCAGATCAGGCTCTGTATAGAAGTTTCAGCTATATATAGGCAAAATATTATTCTCATAAAAAAAAAGGAATTTTCTTAAATTGGAGAATGCTCTAAAAATTTATCATTCTTACTTCATCTTTGCCAAAAACTGCATTTAAATATGTTTTCTTGTAATAATATTCTTATACCAATATACCATAAAATTTTTCCACTCTTAAAGTGAACTAATTAAAAATATTTTTGAAGACAATTAATTCTTTCAGTGTAAAATGAAATTGTGAATGAAAACGGTGTTTAAATGAAGAACATACATTGGAAAATAATCTATTAAAAAATTTGAGTGTAATAAAAATTGTTTTATGCCTTTACAAACTTTAAATTCGTTTTTCTCAGACTTTTAATTTCAAGATATAAGTGTTTCCTAACCCTAAGGCTTTTTTTTTAAGACAGAGCTGGATGATAATTATATGGTTGACGTTAAACTACAAATTATCAATAAGTTGGTTACAGTTACAAAATGACTGAAGCTATATCGAACCGAAATAACTGAAAAAAATATAACTGAGAAGAATATCTGAACCGATATTTTTTTCGGTTCAGTTCCTGTTTTCGTTTATGCCAATATTAACGGTTTTTCGGTTTTTTGTTCAGTACAGTTCGGTTAATATGTTTCCCGTTAAGTGCTAATAATTAATTATCCCGTTAGGTCTTGGAGGGTTCAAGACCATTATGAATTAAATAAAATAAATCAAGAGAAAATTTAATGGGTGATTTAGTACACGTGTATGTCAAAATCTGCACTGTACATTTAATTTAAACTTTTAATTTTCTTTAAAAGTTTGAACTCGTATATTTTTGAAAATTTGAAATTTAACTTGCCTAACAAATTTTAATACACACAAAAAAAAAACTAAATTAATAGAATAATCATTACAAAAAATTTCTCTGGAAGAGGAATCTGTAAATTTTTCAGAGACCTACTACACGGATATCAATTCTCTCTTGAGCAATACCGAAATAGAAAAAGAGCGTCTTCTTTCCACATCCAAACATCTCCAAACTCAAGTCGACTATAAAAATGAATTTATGAGTATTCGTGCTTTTACGATGTAACACTGAAGTAACTTGTTTCTCTTCCACTGGTACACCTTGCCCTTATAGAGACATATAAAGATGTTCGTGGTACAAGACATAGTATTACCTTTACCTTTTCGATCATCGATCATAGACTGTTAAATCGTTTATCACCAAAGAATTCCGAATAGATTGAACCCTTTCAATGTAATGAATGTACTATATGGTATATTTAGCATTTATGGCAGCAAGACCATGATTGTAAGGTTATTTCGTATATTGTGTATAATTAAATGGATGGAAATAATGAATTATCTCTTACTACAAAACAGTTGTTACAAATTTTATGTACAGAACACTTAAAATAGTACAAATAATTTATATCTGGATGTGCAATACGCTTACATTATAATGCATAGGCTAATATTATAATATTTGCATGTAGCGCCGTTTCTTACATTATAATGGCGATTCAAAAGACACTTGGCGAAATGTTGGCGAGCCAAGTCCTTTTTGGCAACCATTGTGTGACTTAACGATCATTTTTGGCGAGTTCGTGACCCTATAGATTCTGCTGGAAATTTGTGGAGAAATCTAGTTATATCACGCCTATGACGCGCAACGGAATTTTCAAGAAAAAATCGTGAGACGTATAAACAGGGAGTCGCTGCCGAAACTAAGTTAGTCTTGTTTTGCGGACGAGTAAAAGATTTGACTGTGAAGTGTCGACCAGCGATTTGTTATGCTGCTGTAAGGACAAGCGAGTGCTTGGGGATAATCTTTAACATGCTTTTTTAGACATTGATAGTTGTGTCTGAGAGCAGTAGAAGATGTGAAAGCCTTCTGTGATTTATGAAGCGAATTTGTGTACTGTATCCTGTACTTCAAGGATTGTTTTTCGACAATAAATTCCATCGCTCCAGAAGAAACTGTCTTGCTCTTGCGACTGATAGCATAAAACTCCTCGAACCCCGATCTACAATTTTAAGTGATCAATAAAATATACGATATACATCCCCAAAATAACGTGGAAATTATTTGTAGTTTGACTCTCCTAAAATGTTGCAATCTTTCTGTTGTTCATGTCTTTGTATTATGCACTGAGCTCCACTTTATTATGACTATTTCACACAGCCTTATGCAAGTGAATTACTACACTGAGTTTTGCCACAAGAGGTCAAGGTCAGATGAAAAAAAATATAGTTCCTTGGCTTGTACATAGACAAAAATCTCAATTTGATGACTTTTAGGTGGAATGATAATAGAGCTCAAATGCATGGAGAAGTTATTGTGAAGTATTCTGTCAAATACGTGAAATATTCATCTGCAATGAAAGTGTAAGAAGATTGGAACGTTAGGTAAAAGACTGGGTCTTAAGGAAACAATTTGGTTCGTCAACGAAAAGTGAATGGTCTAGCGAAACGTAGAGCATCTCGATTGTGAAAGGAATCGTTTCAAAATAATTCTGGGAACAATGTTAGCCGTAAATTTACATTATATGTGCTACGAAACCTAATGTCGTTGTAAATAGTTGTTTTGCCAGCAGCAAACAAGGAAATACGTCCTCAAATTCATTTAGGTCACAAAGGGCTGTAACGTTGTGAAAAATGTAATATTTGTGATGAATCCCGTTTAATATGTATCATGTAAATGGGCGATTTGGTGTTTGGCGAAATCACTGTGGAAATATGTATCCCAAATCATTGTTACAGGTTATGTCATGTTTTTAGAATGATAATCTGCCATGCTTGAGCAATTTATTTGTGCGCATGGAACCTGAATAAAACATCATACCTAAACAACATCCTGACCAAGAACAATTTGTTATGTTGATATTTTATCCCTATGCTAATATGTACTTAAACAGGGACAACGTGTTCTTTAAAGCAATGCATTGTACAGAATTGCTTAAGGAGCATGAAAGAGAATTCTCTTTGTTATTTGGCCTCCAAAATCGAGAAATCTCATCCTATAGGGTATTGTGGCATTAATTTAAACGAGCCATTTGACATCTCAAGATCGAAATACTTCCAATCTCATATTATAAATTTTTGTTATTCAAGCGTGGCCTGGATTTTACAAACTGGAATTTTTATGGGATATTAATATTAATATCGGATAAAAAATTTTATTTTGTAGCATTTTTTCTTAGAAAAAAACTCTAAAATTATAAGCTCATTTCTGTCTATAAAAAACACAATTTAGATTAAACAAACAATATACCACGTGTTTCTTCAAAAGGCAATGTTTATGAACTTCAATCAACCATTTTTATAGCTTATACGCAGGACACAATAAAAAAGTAATTGTATCTCTCATCATTGATTTACTTTCAAAATCTCTTTTCGGTCTATTCATTTTACCAAGGCTTCATCTCAAGTACATGTTCCCTTGAATTGCGAGCATTCAGCATGTTGTGGTTCACCTCAGCCATTGGAGTGGCTATTCGTTAAATCTATGCTTCACTTAATGTGTTACCAGATACTTATTTATCTTAAGACAGCGGACCAAAATTAATTGATCGAATTCCTGAGTGGCGAATAATAGGAATACCTTCATGTTACATGTCCCCCCCCCAACATTGTCCTTTCCTTCCACTTTTTCTTTCTTATTACTGTATTGATCATTATACGTACTCTCAGATCTCAAATAAGAATAAAATAACTTCCGAGTTTTATTGAGAAAAATCATAAGAAATTAAAACTTATAGTTTTCCCTTTCTTGAGGTATTTATCATTTATATCAACCCTTCAAAACTTATTTGCGTTCAAGGAAAACAAATGAATGTGAGTTAAAGGTTACCTTATCATACTTAATATACAAGCGCATGTGAAAGGCTCATCAGATGAAATTAAATAGTTTTTACTTTCAGGATTTTTCGACTGATTAACTTGAAATATACTTATCTTATCATAATATAAGCAGCTAAAGAAAAATATTGTGAACCGAAAGGGATATATAGTGAAAATCGCTTAACACGAAACTGAAAGGATCAAAATAATTGCTCGTGTTAAAACAATTTTATGTTAAAGAATATTGCAAAAAAATAACAAATCAACAAAATTAAACTTATTAGACCGCATTTTATTTACGCAGATATGAATATATGCATGTATTTAATAAAAATCAATGAACCAAATCATTCACAAGAACTTAAAGATCACACCTCAAATAAAATTTTATAGTATTTTGAAAAACAAAACATTCATTGAGTTATGGAATTAATCTCATCTTTTTCTTTGCATCGTTTTTTAACATTGAATTGTCATCAATTTGTTTTATGTGATCTATTTTGTTATTCATTTCACCATTGGAATGCATGTCTAAATAACTGCGCATACTTTTCATAATGTTCCTCTTTTCGGATGACGTGTGAACAGGAGTTGAGTTATTCATTTCATTTTCGTCGTCGGAATCTGCATCAATGATATTTTTTAAGCTTTGAAAAAACTCCAAAATGTCTTTGTCTGCCATAGTTGCAACTGTAAGCCCATTGTCATCATCTACTGCAACGAATTCTTCCAAAAATACAGTAGGACAGTCCAATCCGGCTGGTGTGGCGAGACTTACGAGTTTTTAAAATCTCTGTCCAATCCACATCAAACTCTAAGTAAAACTATCAAAATTCTAAATTTCGATAAATTTAACGTGCACCAATTTCTCAACATGACGAATTTTGCTTAGACTAGAATGCATGTCTAGACAAAAACAGCACTATCCACGAATTCACAATCGACACCACTTGACTACCAGGGGTCACACAAAAAATGTAAGGTATCCGAACACGTTGAAAATGACCAAATTCAGTCAAGACAGATATTTTTGTTTTTTATTTTATTGAATAGAGCTATCTTTTGACTTTACGAAATATACTTTGTTTTGTTTCTGCACTACCTAGAGGCAGAATTACAATCAATTTTATAAATTTAGAAAAACCGGAAGTGGGTTTTTGATCTACCAGAAGTGGGCATTTAAATTGCTCAAAATCTATCATGGCGAGTCTGATAACTCAAAATATTACGAATGTATTTCTATAAAACTTTTTGAACCTGATATTTACGTTATTTTCTAGAGAATGTACTAAAATATTTTTTATTGTATGAATACTTTTTGAGTTACGGCTTGTTATTTAAATAATGGTCTCATAAAAAGTGTAACATTTCTTATAATGTTTACTCAATCAGCTGTAAAATTTTCAAATTTTAATAAAAAAATTAAATTTTAGTACATTTTCTAGATAAATGCATCTAATTTGTTTTAGTAATGCTTTTATAAAAAATATGTTTATTACTTTTTTCTCTAACTGCTTTGAAGTTTTTCAAAAATATTGCTAAAATTTCACTTATAATTGTGTTTTTTGTAAAATTCAGGTAATTTATTTTAAATATTGATAGTTAAATATAGTAATATTTATTGGTATTGAGTCCTAAAAGAGCATTTATCATGTTTTAGTATGCTATTTTGTTAAAAAGTACTCTGAACGTGTTCGGATACCTTAACAAAAGAACTGTAGGATTCAACAATTGTTGCGATAAAATTAAGCAATATAGCCAATTCATTTTCTATTAACGATAGCCTATACAAAGCGATATCTAGATCTTTAGCTTTGAAACTCTCCTGAGAAGCTTGTTCAAGTAGGTTTGCTGAACCCCTTACGAATAAAATGCCTTTTTTTAGATAATCATATGAACTTTAATAAAATACCAGCTAACTTAATCGTTGCATCCTAACCATTTTATCATATATAATCAAAAACTACAACGTCAAACATTAATCATTAATTTAAACAATAAAATGGCTGTAAATTAAATTGATTACATTTTATCTCCATGTTGTACTAAGCTAAGTTTTTTAAGAATTAGTTTTCAGACATCAAAATCGGAAATACTACTAATTGTCGTACAGAAATTTTACTCATTTTACTATGATGCACTTTTTATTTCTCATACACTTTTGGAATCAACACGAAGATAACATTTTCGGGGATTTTTTATCACTAAATATATTAGTATTTAAAAATTTATTCCGAGACTAAATTTTCTTAACATTTTTTATTTATTTATTTATCTATCCATTAATTTTTAAATATTTTTTGCTGAAATTTTTAGTAAAAAAAAGAAAAATTGGAAGTATGAACAATAGTCTAATGTTATTAAATGTTTCTTCAAATGAAAGAATAACACAACAAATTCAAATCAAATAATAGTTTTAATTTGAAATTCGATGGGAAGCTTTCTTTGTAAAAAATAGGAAGATTTTAGACTTTTGTTTTTTTTTCAATATTTTTGTTATGTTAACTTACGAACATTAAATGTGTATTAACTTACTGTTTTGCCTTTTTTTTTCATGATTTTGTATTTTTTACGTAAAATAAGACTTTATTTAAAAATAGGTTGGAAATATATCATAAAAGATTTATTAATGATATTTCTCTTTGTATTAAAACGCTTTTTTAATATTTTATAATATTTTCACATGGAAAAATAACGATAGATACTCTTCAGATATCTAAAAGTATTATTTTATTTATTTTTAAACAACTATATATTCTTACTGAAAAAGTTACATTTTACTCTGAGAGTTGCAACTATAGCAGACATTTATTCCTAACCTGTATACCTTTTCCCCAGCTTTCATTTCTCTACTGCAAACGATCCGTGTAACTTTTCTCTCGTTGCCAAATACTTTCTTAAAATATTGTTTGGAATACTTTTTCCATTCCCTTCATATTATAGACTAAAAGCAACGTCTAAGGTTAACTTCGTCAAGACAAAATAGTTCACTCAATCAGAGACTTTTCGCTTGAAAATGGCGCGTCTTGGAAAACTTTTTTCTTTTTCTTTTTTCCAGGAGTTGAAAAACGACCATCGTAATTTTTCTCTAGGCACTACAGAGAATTTCTTCTTTTTCTTGTAGATGCATTTTACTTTTCTCCTTTCTACTGCTTAAATTTATCTCTTCAGTGTCGTCTGCTTTTTAGAGGAGAAAATTAGTCTTCTTTTTTTAGAATGTATTCCTCTTTTAAAAATTTCGAATGCAGAAAAGAATGAAGGAATATGCAGTGCATAAATTCTGATATTTTTTTTTATAATATTTTAAGGAAGTATTTTGATTTGAATGATGGACAAAGTATTTATATGAGATTTCTTCTCACAATAAATTCAATAAATTGCATTATTTTTTCTTTCAATGAAAAACTTTAGCTATCCTTCTTTAGATTTTGGTTAATTTCTTCCTATTATATAATATAAAGTTTATAGAATGGAATTTTATCTATTGCTGCTCACACACACATTTTTTATATTCCAAAATGTGTTTTTATAGAATTATTGCATTTTAAGCACAAACAAAAATTGTGACTTCGTTGTTTTAAGAAACCATAATGGGATATATGAATAAAATTAATCGTTACCAATACCAAATTGTTAAAAATTGACAAAAATATAAAAGCAAAAGAGAAAAACCAGCTGATGCCAAGAACAGCTTGAATTTTTTTTCTCAAAAACAATCAAATAATATCTCAGTCAACATTTTATTATTTTTTTATCATTTAAGAAAATAATACATCACTGACTTTCTGAGGAAGAGAAAGAAAAATATAATTATGTCTCGATACTCTTTGGTAAACTTTCTCTACTTTTTTTTAATCAACAAGACGCAAAAAAAATTATTAACATTTTTTTTAAGAACTCAAATATTTATTTTCATTAAACTATTATTATCATTATATTTACTTTTATTAATGAAAATACACTTATTCCATGTTATGTATCTCTCTCTCTCGTCTGATTTTTATTTATTTTTTAAAAAAGCAGCTGTTTCACTTTTCTAATATATTTAAAAACAACAATTGGATAGACACAAATCACATAGACAACAAAGTTTTTGTTGATACTATGTGATTGAATTGATATTTTGATCCCTGTTTTTTTATCATAAATCGTTGCCAATATTTTAAGTAAAAAATTGCAAGAGTCATATTGTTCTAAGCTAAACAAATTATTTGTTTTTATTATTCGTTAATATAATTCCTTTTGTTTGCTATATATATATATATATATATACTTTTATTTTTCTTAAAGAAATGGTAAATAAAGTAAAACATTTGGTATATAGATTAAAAAACCAATATTTTTATGGTGCCTAATCTTAAATTTATCTTACTTTTTTATATCATCACTTAAAGTTGTGACTGATCTATACGATCTTTTACTAACCACTTATATTTTTCTTAAAGCAATTTATTTATTTCAACCAATCTTCACCGAGAGCCAGGCGTGATTTATGTAAATAAGATATATTATATAAGTTCGGTTTTCGCGAGTTAAGAAGTTAAGTGATAGGAAGTGGGAAGTCAAGTGAATTAAAGATCGAGAAGTAGACACGAAGTTGTTGACAAGTCTACATAGCCTGATACGTGTGGAGGTACGCGAAGAGAAGCGGATTGAAAATAGTGAAAATCATTATTACTGAGCGTGGAGGCTTCACCAATTCTTCCGGCCATTAAAAGAGTCTGAAGACGTCACACAGAAACCGCCGCTATAAAATATAAGGTCAGTGACTTAGATTAAGAAATTAAGATTATTCGCGTGTGGTGTAGTCGTAATTGTGCGCGTTTAAGCTTTCCTAGATTCAGTTGAGAGAGAGAGAGAGAGAGAGAGATTCTGTATATTCCGCTAGTATTGATTCCCCACTTTATTACTCCACTCTCAATTATTTATCTTAAATTGATTTGTGTTGTGTCTAAACGTATTTACTGATATAAGCATCAATAAATCTGGTTGAATTGCAATTATGTCTTTTGATCATTTAAGTCCGGCTACACATCCAACAGGATTTTCAGATAGACAGGGAGGTATTAGTGTAAGGGGTGGCTTTAAGTCACCGCAAAGTTTATATAACGTTTGTGTGTTCGATGAAGTGTTCAGAAATGTAATACATAATTCACACACATATTTAGTTTTTCATCATAATCTACAATGATTCTACATGCAAATTACAATCTTTACATATATTCTTATTACAGCAGAAAACTTTAGTAAAGTTCAGAATACTGCTTTAAGAGCTCGTCACAAACTCGCAGAGCTAGTTTGAAATACTCTGTCATATCCACCATACTCTTTGGACCTAGAGCTCTCTGTTTATTATTTATTTCTGTCCTTACTAAAACTTTTTCCGGATAAAACGTTCAAACATTAAGAAGATATTAGACTATACAACTGATTCAATTTTTTTTTTTTTTTAATTTAGGAATAAGGTATTTTTTAAAAACAGGATTATACCAATTGCTAACACTCTGAAAAGAAGTAAAAAATAATGATTATGGTACTCAAGGTATGTGATTATTTTGTCATATTTTACCAGCAAAAAGAATTTTCCGGTAGACCTCATACATATATAAATGGTATGATACACACCAAAGTATCTAAGAAAAATTAAATCTAATATTTCAAAATATAATGTTATTTCAGCAGAAAAATAGACAGAAGTAAAAAAAAATTATAAATGCATAGATATAAGCAAATTGTTTTTCATGTACCTTACAAATATCGCTAAAGTAACCAACAAATCCTCTCATTTCCCCTGAGATTTATCCTAACACGTTTCTTCTTACGTTGCAAATATGTCGCTGGCTGACCACTGATCATTCGAGTAGCCGTTCGTTAGGAAAGCTCCACTTCACTAAATCCGGCGAGGATTAATCTTCGGACAGCGAACCAAAATAATTGATCGAATTTCATGTTGACCTACCTAGGCAACAGGAAGTGGAGGAATTTTTCTCTTTCAACAGAAAAAGATCCGTTGTTAGGTTTTATGGGTGTACCGAACAACAACAAAAAATATTAAGACTTAGAAAAAGAAGATATAAATGAAATTTAGTTCAGTAAGGGGAAAATAATAGTGACTGTGATTCTAATAACGTTTTGTTGTTTAGAATGTATATTTTAATTATTTCTTTCGATTGCTTAGTTGAGATAAAAGGAATTTCTTCATTTTCTGAATGTTTAAAAACATTCAACTATTTTTTATTATGTTCTGTTGTTCGTCATGTAATGCTTTTGAGAAAAGTATTGTTAATAATTTTGGCAATTATTGCTTAATTTATGCAAAAATAGTGTAAATAATTTACAATTGCGCACATAATAAATTAATGTTACTTTTTGGTGTATTTATTTTTTATAAAAACTGTAATATTCGTAAGCAATGTCTGACCATATTTGTCAACAAGCCCTTCCTTATGCTCGGTTATGGGGTTATTTATTTTAAAAACTCTCATGTGGAGAACCTCGAAATTTCTGGAGAACTCTATGATATCACGACCTATGATGTGAGTATGTTGTTCGAGAAAGCAATAGAAGGCAGCCACGCAGATTACACAAATAGCAGTTGCTACCTGAAACTCAATTAGCTCTACTTTAGCTATTGAAGCGTTCAATTCAGCGTATCTGCCTACGATCAAGTGGCTGCTTGAGGATTGTTACTTACCTGTATATTTCAAACACTGGTAGTTGTTTCTAAGTGCTGTGAGAGGTGTTGTTTTTCCTGTTATATTGACTGTTTTCGTCAATAAATTTCATCGCTCTAAGAGAAGTGTTTTGTTCTTTGGAAGTGACAAAGCAAAAAATCCCCAAACCCCGATTTAAACAACAACATTTGCTTATAATGAAACAACACAGAAAAATATATTCCTATTTCTTTTTGAATTTCCAAAAAATTTAGTTTCAATAAATCATTTCAAAAATCGGGGTCAAAAACGAAAAAAAGAATTTGATGGAAAAATACAATTTATCACAAAATTGCAACAAAAACTTAAGAAATAGCATATTTTGAAATTTTTCTGCGATTAAATAAGGTTGCGACTGCATTTTTGGGATTTTTTTTATTATTATTATTTGGCTTTCTTCGACCAGGAGAATGTATTGATTCTGAAGAAATGAGTTTATCGTTCTCTATTGAAGTTGCTGATATTCGTATGATAAACAAAAATGGTGTGAATATTATGGGCATCCTTTAGCCATAAAATAAATATAATGAAGAATGAACCATCTCTCTTGATTCGATGTGTCTGGTAGAACTCCAAAGATTATTATAAACATATATTTATAGAAAACACCTCTTCAGATTTATAAGACTAAGAAAAGACACTAACTTTCTAGGCGTATAAATTCGAGGTAGCCTGACCGAATCGTAAACCAAGGTAAGGGGTTTGACCCCCGCTGGAGACGATAGATTTACTGGATGTGAAAATCGTAGGCACGCATGTGTCACATAAGACTATGTGGAATATAAAAGATCCCTTGAGTGTATCAATTCGGCTCTGATACTCTCGACAAAATTATATAATGGCAATATTTAGCATCTAACAGTATAGCTTGAATTAAAAAATTATTTCAAGCTTCTAAATTCGGTAACGAAGCCGCCACTAATTGATGCCACCATGAAATAATGGCTCTCGCGTTTGGGGATTGCAAAGGCTAAGTTACTAAAATCCCATCGGGAAAAAATATTTTTATGCAAAAAAAAGTATTCCAATTTCTGTGAAAAATTTTGAGTATTCAAACAATAATTTAAAACTTAGAAATTGAAAATGTGTATGCTACAATTTTAAAATCATGATTTTTGAACCATTGTTTATCCATTACTGTCTCGTATAATTGAATATAAGGTAGGTATACACTATCTACTAAGTTGGGCTCAATTTAATAAATGCCTGCAACGAATTTACCCGGACTTTTTATTGCGAAGTGTATACTATGGAGTAAAGTACAAAGAGCATTACAAAGTCTTTCTTCTCATGCAATTATGTTTAGAGGGCTATTATGATCCTCTTGATGGTCCAAAGAAGTTTAACATTTTACTACAATTCAATTTCATTGAAGAGGAAAGCATTAAAAATGAGTAAATTTTTTAAAAAAAAAAGAGGCAACTTCTTGCAGGAACACCAATGATTCCATGTGACCTTTCATCAAATTTCAGCTTACCAAGCTACTTTCTTAATTCAATCCTATTACTTTAAACGTGCTTCTTGTAAAATGCATCTCGTAAAGTTTCATTACTTTAAAAGATACTTTACATTTTTTTTCTTCCATGTTTAACTGGAGCTTTAAATTCCTTTTAAATATTTGAAGTGTTTCAAAAGATTTGCATGAAATATGTGTTCCTTCAACAGACTTGAATTCGACATCATACACACAATTGAGCCGTTTTTTTTAAAGTGGTGTAAGTCCATTTTTGGCAGAAGTTAGTTAATTATAACATTGAATGCACTCTGTGATATTAGGTTTTTATCTATGAGCAGTTCTCCAAAAAATCTTTCAAAATTTTCATCATTTTCTCAGTATAAATTTACGTAGTTAATGAAATTGCAAATGTAATTACTTTGAAAGTGGTAAATATCTCCATATAATATAAAATGGACTTACACCACTTTCAAAGAAAACGACTCGATAATTAGCTAAACAATTCTTAAGAATTCTTTATAGCTCGTATGTTACAGTATGAAAAGCAACTTTAAAAGGATTTTGAAAAACCCTTTTGAAGCTATTGTTTAGTGTTAGAATACATGAAGTATCATCAAAAATAATATACCGATAAATATTTGGAAAAAATTAAAATTAAAAAATAAACTATTCATAGCATATATATACTGGCATTATAGGCCCTGCACTCTGTAATGTGATTTCAACACATTCTTTAGAATTTATTATCAGTGGGATAAGCAATCAGCGCAATATTTCTGAGATTTGAGATCCTAGCCATCTGAGCTTTCCTGGGGCCACATTCCAACTAGGCAATGTGCGATACACAAAGCATACAATGTTCAATACTTTATGCCCATCTTGCTCCCTTGGCCTACCTGTACCTCCGATCAGTAGCATATCTAACACATCTGGTTGATGAATGGTGAATGACTGATCCGGAATGTATATGCCGCTGCTAAAAGAGATCAATTTTAGCAAAGTGTGGAAACAGAATATGCTATTATTTCTCAACAAAGCATTAAACCTGTCTAGTCCAATTCCAAGTCAGGTTGCAATGTTTATTTCCAACCGTTTTGGCAACATTCAATTCTTCCTTTTATATTTTCAAAAATTTCCCTTTTTTTATTATGTTTCATCTTTCTAATAGATTTTTATTTTTATACATTCTGCCTTTCTGATGTCACATTTTCGATGATCAGCAGTGTATTGTGTATTTATTCTTGGGTGCAATGTACCTTTCTTTTTTCTGTTTCCTTCCACCCTTTACTCTCCTTTCTCTGAAACTAGTCATTACTAAAGTAACTTGTTTGTCATTTCTTAGAATTGATACAACTTTACGTTCTGTATCCAAATTGTTGGGTGAAGCTCATTATCAACATCATTTAAGACAAAATAAACGGGGGAGGGAGTAATTTTCTAAGATCTCTAACAGTACTTATTACGCAGATGGTTCAAAAACGTATACTAAATTTTTAAGGTGCAATGAAGTCAAACGTATTAATTTTATATATCTAGTTATTTGTATGTATTAACAACAAGCTCTGAACTACTGAAAGAAATAATGATTGAATCATGATTTTCTTAGCTTCTTTATTTGCGACATTGAATTTTTTGCTCTTTCGCCCTTTTCTTCATATGACTTTTAGATATAGCCTATGACTACATGCTGTTGATGGTTGTAGATTCTATTTTCCTGTTTCTTGCCTCTTGGAAAAGTGTTATGTGATATAAGAATTCATTGTAATAAGTTAATATCAATAATTTATAACCAAATTTGTCTTCTTTTTATCATATATACACCTTACAGTCATGCTTTCCAAAGTATTTGTCCATTCTTTCATCAATACTTAAAAGTTCAGAAAATAATCCGAATTGTGTTGAAGACTTTTGCTTGGAATATCATAAAGTGACCTCGCTTTGAAAAATCAATCACCCAAATAAAGTAGTAAAATACAATTAAAATGAAGATCTTCTTTTTTATTTCCATAAAATATCTGTTCTTTAACATATAGCTTTACTCCCAAAAAATGCAAAGTTTCGAGCACAGTTAAAAA